>PVJH01000851.1:0-256059 GCA_004026705.1 Nesogale talazaci
TTTTTTGGGGGGTGGGGGTGGGGTGGGGAGAACAGGATAATTTGGCTCTTGTTTCTTTAGATCATCTGTGGGGGAAAAAAGGCAAGGTTTATATACAAATGAGAGACTGAGGAAATAAAGTTTTCCTTGTTTCTAAATCTCATTGGCTCCCTGTTGGGTGTGATTTTAAATTGACTGGCTGTTTGGTTCAAATTAGAATTTAAAAGAGTTTTGGCGCTGGCTCCAGAACTGGTGTCCTTGTTGGTTTGGAGTTTGGGCGTGCCATCAAACTGCCTTGGCTGGTTGACAGCTGAAACACAGTCAAACAGCTGTCTCTGCCTGCAGAATCATTGGTAGGAAGATTCCACGGAAACAATACCCGGCTTCAAGCATCTCTACCATTCACTGCGCGGGGTCCTGGGGGACCAGATGGTATCCTTCTGTCTAAGGGAGACCTCTGGACTTGAGGAGCCACTGCAGCCTCATCTGGATTTGCTTTCGGTCTCTCTCTCTCCCTGAGGCTCTAACTTCCAGCAGTGGTTGGGAACTGCCTCCTCCAGAGAGAACAGAAGTTGGTGGAGCAGAGACAGAGCCTGGGTCTTCTCACCTGCTTTCCCTCCTAGTTCAAAACGAATGCTTGTCTCTGGACTGGAGAAGGAGAGGGGACTTGAGGCCACCTCAGACAGAGCTGTTTCTGCCCCCTTTCCCAAGGTCAGTCATTTGAATTCACTTATGATCCCACTTATGTCCCACTTATGATTCACTTATGTCCCACTTTCAGGACAAGAGACTATCAAGGGCAAGTTGAACAGATGCAGAACTTGTGCAATGTAAGGAAACGTTTCTAGTTATGGAGTGGAGTGGTACAGTGATCGCTAAAAGAAAAAATAAACATATTCTTTGCAGGGCTCTTGGGATAAGGTGGGGCAGTGTGGATAAAGCAGAGATGCAGTGTTCCACCAGGGAAGACATTCCATACATAAATTCTCTTTTTATGAACCCTGCCACACTTTTCTGTCAGTTTTTGTGACCTGTTGGCTTGAGTGTAGCACGGAAGCGAGAAGCAAAGCCAGCAGTGTGCCAAATACCAGCAGAGTCACCGTTGGTGGACAAATTTTAGTGGAACTTTCAGACTAAGACAAGAAAAGAAAGACCAGTGATCTGCTTCTGAAGATTAGCCAATGAACACTGTGGATCCCACAGAAACATCGATGAGTACAGTTCTGGAAGATGAGTCTGTTAGAATGGAAAGCATCCAAAACACATAGGAACCATAACAAAGGACTCCAGAATGCCAACAATCACAAAACTGATGCTGGACTAGACAGCATCTCCTTTTGTTGTAGATCAGAATCATGACTCTAGACGCATGTAGATGGTGCCATGATTTGGAACCCACTCAATGGTGGTTAACATCAACAACAACTCCTCTCATAGTAACAGGATCCTAGCAGGATCGCGGTATATGTTGGTTGAAATAGAAAGGAATTTAGAAACTAAGCTTTGAATCTACAATCCACTGGTCCAACGCTACCATCCTTCAGGCCAGGCAGACATGGACTAGCTAGGCAATGACAGAATGACTTTCCATTACAAGATTAGTCCTTTTATGAATAATTAATTTTTAAATAGAATAGGGTTCAAATTAAGCAAGCATAGTTTCAGACCCCAGGTTTTATAGCAGTTCTTTAATATGGAATAGCTAGGGGCAACCAATCAAATGACAGCCTCCTTGTTAGTCCAAGATTTGGCATGAGGATCCCGAAAGCCTGCTCCTGACCTAGGGACTTATTAAGTAAGATAAGGTCTCTGTGATAGGTAGGTTTATTGTGCCAACCTGACCAATAAGCACATGTGGGGTTAATATGATTGGAGTCTAATTGAAGGGAAAAGAGATGAATGGCTTGGTGAGCCTTGTCTTTCTGTCTCTTACATCAGTGATGATCAGGCCAATGTGTGGCTGCCGTAGCTAGTTCTCTGCCTCAACTAGTAGGCTACACTGCCTGTGGGACATTCCATTCATGGACCATGTCGCTATAGTTTGAGGTTCCTTCGAGACCTGCTTCACCACACTGCTGGTGTGTACATCACTTGAGCTGGGGACTGTTGGACCTTGTCATATGGCTGACTGTTGGTGGCCTGCCTTGCTGTTTGCTATCTATGGCCAGACTGCCTGAATTGCTCTACAGAAGACTCAGCTGTCTGCTTCCTTGACTTGCATTCAGCAGACCTCATGAATTGAAAGGACTACCTGTATATTAACTGTCCCACAAAAATGAGTTGAACTGAGCCCTCTGTACCGCTCTGTGGACTAATTAGCTATTTATTTTTCATGTTGTATCTATCTTTCATCTAAATCATAAGTGTTCTGCTTTGTTTCTCTAGAGAACTCGGTCTCACACAGTCTCTAAGGCTGCATCTTCTGATAGGTTTCTGTATATCT
The DNA here is from genome assembly GCA_004026705.1 of Nesogale talazaci. Lineage (NCBI taxonomy): Eukaryota > Metazoa > Chordata > Mammalia > Afrosoricida > Tenrecidae > Nesogale > Nesogale talazaci. The sequence goes on from PVJH01000851.1 coordinate 2,423, forward strand.
CCTGACTTAAACATTTAGATGAAGCTAAGCTGCCAGAAGCTAAAACTTGCCAAGGCTGACTAGATTAGAACAGAGGTAAGGGTAGTGGAGGTAGGTAAGTGAGCAGGGATAGCATATAGGACACTATTGAAATAGTGAAGAAAAAAATCCATGTGGAATTATATTTCTGACCCTGGCTTGAGCTCAGGTATTATTTGTGGGATGGCTGTAAATGTGACTAATAAAAGATTTCCCTAACTTTTCCAGCCCAGTATTTCCACCTTTATTTAAATGACCTTAAAAAAAATGAACCAAACTCACTGCAATGGAATTGATTCTGACTCACAGTGACTTTGGAGGACAGAATAGAATTGCTTCTTTGGGTTTTTAAAACTTTAAATATTTACGGGAGTAGATTCTCTTATCTGTCTCAGATTTCTCTTATCTGTCTGCTGTGGATCCAAACTGGTGACCTTGTGGTTATCACTTCAGTGTGTAGCCCATGATGCCAATAGGTTTCCTTTTGGGGACAGGATATGTATTGGGATTGTGGTGCTGGTGAACAATATTGAAGGCACCAAGGACTTTCATGAAAACCAACAAGTCTGTCTGGGAATATGTTTATCTATAGCACTCCTTGGAAATGAGGATGCTGTATGTTGACATGCTATCTTGGTATTAGGTCCCTTGAAAAGGACATGGCACTTGGCAAAGAAGAAGGGCAGTGAGAAAGAGGAGTACTGAGAAGGAGATGGTGGCTGCAACACTGGGTAAAAAGATAATAGCCACTGTGTGTATGGCCCGGGACCAGGCAGTGTTTCATTCTGTTGTATATACATGGTCACTATAAGTTGGAATCAGTTCAATTGCTCCCAAGAACAACAGCAACAGAGGTCAGAATTACCGAGAGGAATAGGACTTAGTTAGGGGCCCTTCTTTTGACAGGCATGCTTGTAGAAGGACCTAGCTCCAGGCATGGGGTTGTGGTACAATTGAAGGCACTGTTGTTCATGGAGGGCTTGCTGTATGTCAGGTACGATCAAGGCATTTGGCTGCTAACCAAAACGTTAGTAATTTGAGAACACCAGCAGTAGTTTGGAAGAAAGGCCTGGCAACATCCTTCTAAAAACGTAGCCATTCAGAATGCTCTGGAGCCTATTTTTCATTTTGTTCTCTTCACAGGAAAAGCAAAACAGGAAAAGCAAAAAACTCAGTTGTCCTCCTGGCAATCAAAAACGTTTATACCACAACCCACAATCTAGGATAAATTGTAGGTGTCTGCTTTTGAAGCCCTCTGATTGTTCCAGGGTCAACCAACTTGGGAAACACTGAATTATGGAGTATAGTTTTCCTGTGACACACATAGTGCAACCATGAACTCACATTGGCTTCTTCTCAACTGGCTAACTGGTCACGCCATGCCAAGCGCTATCTGTAGTAAGTCCTGTCTATGCTCCTGTTCTCTAGAACTTTGTGATTATCTGTGAGACTGATGCCAGTCTGGTTCTTAGGCTAGGAAACTTCTACTGCCTGGAAGTTGGCTCTAAGTTTATTTTAGAGACCCTCTCTTCATTGTTATGTGATTCTTCACATCCTTCAATGAAGTTCTTTCATCTAAAGCAGCAGTTCTCAGGGGTCGCCCGATTGATGAAAGTAGCAAAATGATAGTTATAAAGTACCAAGGAAAATAATTTTATGGTTTGGGGAGGATCACCACCCCATGAGGAGCTGTATTCAGGGGTCGTGACATGAGGAAGGTGGATAACCACTGCTCCAGAGATTTTGAGGGGTCCTGAGTTCTGGTTTGTCTGATTGCAAAGCCTGTGAAACAGAGGCTGTGATTTTGAACACTGGAGAATGTATAATCCTAAAATGATATGATTAATTCCTTTGCTATTCTTTCACAGCTGATAATCACCCTCCCAAATTAGCTGTCCACTGAGCTGTCTGCTGAGTCAGAGGCAGGGTGAGTGAGGCCTTTTAGACTTGAGCTGATGGGACGGAATACGTACCTTTACTCACACACCTGGCCTCTCCCTGGCAGACTCTGCCTCACGCAACCTGGCCAACTCAGTCAGCTCGCTCACCCATATGCCTGTGCGGAGCTAAAGCTACCACAGGAGCCATCTACAGGCACCAGGGGAAGAAATGAACTTGAGTGAAGAGGTGAAGAATGCAAGAGTGAGGGCTTCTCTTTATGAGCTTTTCGTCTGTTGATAATCCACTGGGGGCCCTGATGAGCTGTCTACTGGACACAGTTGAACAGGGCCTCAGGATCCTTTTGAAAAGCTCCACAGTCAGATTTCAGAAGGAAAGATAAGAAATGCTCCTTCGTATTTCCACTTCTAGATATTTGTTCTCGGTAGTTGTGGTCAATTTCACTCTGTCTCCTGAGACCCCATGGACAGCTGCCCAGCCCAGTGCTGCTTACAGGATGGTTGGTGTGTTCAGCTTCATGGTGGCTGTCACTGTTCTTTGGAGTGGCTTTTAACCTAGGAAGTTCATCTCCGGCACTCTTTCAGTGAACGGTCTCTGATGAACTGCAGGGTTTTCATGGGCTGATTTTCGGAAGGGGATCACAGGTTCTTTCTCTTTTGCTCTCTTCTTCTGGAAGCCCCACTCTCCCTTTCCCACCACGAGTGACCCTGCTGGTATTTTGATCAATCACTGCTGTCACAGGTTTCAGCCTCGCAGCTGCACCCAAGCCCCATAGCATCGTATGGATCCATGGTGGGTGGGGGTAATAGATATAAACTCATTTGAATCCTTACGTGGATAAAAAGTATTATTACCTCCATGTCGTTCAACACTGAGAGAATTTAAATTGTGTGAACTTTCCCCCCTGGTAGGAAAAATAGGGCTCTTTTTACTTAAGCGAATGATTTTAGCTCATTTTTACCTGAATTTCACGTCTTGCCAAAAACCTTGCTCCTTCAGCAGTACTGGCGGCCCCTGCAATGTTGGAGCTGATCTCCCTCCAACTGTGTCTCATCGCAGCAACTAGCACAGTCGTCTTGAAGCATTTATGTTAAAGAGTGGAACCATCGCCCTCCCCATGGTTTCACGAGCGTGCATCAGATACAAAGCCAGTAAAAGTGAGTCAGCTCTGCTAGACTCCCTGCTCACTTGTGGTGTCTTCTTTAATTCTCCAACTTGAGTCATTGAATTAGCTTCGAAGAACCCCAGGATTTGAGGAATCATAGGAAAACCATTGACTCAGACCTAGGAAACCTCAGCTCTGCCCTGCCCTCCTCCTGCCCACCCCCCCCCCCAAAAAAAAACCCCACCAAGAACAAACAACACATCAGGGCTATTGTGTCTATTCTAACTCTATTATCCCACGGGACAGAGTCAAGCTGCTCCTGGGTCTTCTGAGACCACATCTTTGCAGGAGCAGACAGTGCTTTCTTCCTCGGAACAGCTGGGAAGTGTGAACTCCCCATCCTGTGGTTACGGCTCAAAGTTTCACCCTAGCACCACCTGAGTCCTTCCGAACCTGGGAGAACAGAAACATGTCTTCTGAGGCAATTTGAAGCAATTTGGACTCAGTAGATGTAAGGATGGAAAACAGCAGATTGGATCACTCTATTCTCCCCCCCCCGCTTCCGTCTTTGAAACTTTCTCCCTCTTACAGCCCCCCATTGGGCAGAAGGCATGAAGAGGATGGTTTCATAACCTTCGGAGACCAGGAGAGCTGTTCTCTGGGAGCGAAGTGGATGGGTAGCTAGGTGTCTTCACCAGCAAGTTTAACTCTGGGTTTGGCCGTAGGGGTTTGGATGGAAGGAGGCACCCAACCATCTTGTGAATGGTGAGGTCATGCATGAAGTAACCCTTAGAGTTCCCGTCAGAGGTATGAAAATGGGAGAGATCAGACAAGCAGGTGAGTGGAGTTTGGGCTCTAAGCAAGTAGCCAGGCAGACAGCGAGATGATGGTGAATTGAGCAGGGTTAGGTGAGTGGCGAGAAATGGGGGTTCTCTAGGCAAATGTTCAGGGGCCATGAGCAGAAGAGAAGTTAGTGCCTAGATGAAGACGCAGCTAAAATATTGCTACACATAGGGTGTCACAGACTGAGCTGTCAGTAGCTGGGGCCTTGAGGTGATGCCTGAGTTCCCTCAGTGTGACGTCACACAGCTTGAGGGCCTTGATCCTAGGAGGACATCTGGTTACTACTATTCTTTTTGTTGGGTGTCTGTCCTGCTGGCCATGCCGCTAAGGTTTCGTGACCCTTCCCATGCGGTGTCTCCAAGGAAGAACTTGGGGCCACGGAAGCGTGTGAACCCCCTCAAGTGGGCACCCATGTACTTTCACAACTTGCCAAGTACCTTCACACGCATGAGCTCATTGCCCCTCCAAGGCGGATGAGGAAGGTCTGCAGGGTGAGGATTAGACAGCTCCTGATGTCAGAGAGGGCAGATGATGGCCTACCATGGGACATTGTCTGCTTCCTCTGACAGCCCATTGAGGAGGCAGAAGAGAAATGCCGTTCAGGCTTGGCGTGGTTGAACACATGGGATGGTAATTGCAACCTTTATGTGAATGGCCTCCCAGCAATGCCTGACAGTAGCAGTTATGCATTCCATTAGTAATAGGTCAGCCCGGCTTTGTGCTAAGTTTCCTGAATCAGGCCACTCCAATGTGCCTTGTGTACTTGGTTGTCATAGCACATTGCTCAGGAAGGATGATTGTTCTGGGTCAGAAGTCACGAACTGGCTTCCCCAAGCCCAGCGGGTCTCCTCTTGCTTTGTGTTCAGTTGAAAATTTTCAAATTAGTTGGCGGTATTTAAAATGTGGGCAGTGCCCCACCCATCACTGTACTTTTGAGTTTTCTTGGAAAATCAGAGAGCGTGTCAATGTTGGTGTGTGTCTTCTCGGGCTGGGTGTCGATGCCCTCCCCCCACCCCCCACCCTTCCTCTGACTCATGTGCGGGCTACATTGCTAGAGTCCTCACCCCGCCTGCTGCACACATTACTGGTTAACCCCGAGGGCTAGACAGTTTGAGAACTCTTAGCCTAGATTGCTATCTTATGTACCTTTCCATCTAGAACAGGGTTTGGCAAACTGTGGCCTCTGGACCCAAGACAGCACTTGGCCTCTTGCTTTAAATTTTTGTTGGAACACAACCACACCCATATATTCATTTGTTGACATATTTTCTATGTTTGCCTTTGTGCTATTCCAAGAAGTTGTGACCCAGACCATCTTATCTATAAAACTCCAAGTCAAGCCCACAACCTATAGCAAGCCCACAGGACAGAGTGGAACTGCTCCACGGTGTTCCTGAGGCTGCAGATCTTCAGGGATCAGAGAGCCTCACCCTCCTCCAGCAGGGCAGCTGGTGGGCTTGAACCACCAACCTGTTGGTTAGCAGCCCAACCCCCTGTTCCACCAGGGCTCCCCTTGATAAAAATGCTTTGGCTGAACCCCGGCCTGGAATACACCCAGGAAGCTGATCTATGGTTCCCTTTAGAGATTTTCTATACAAGTTCTGTCCCCTCAAAGAAATCCTACCAGTGTTTGTAAGCGCCTTGCCCCCCTCCAAGCTTTACCTGCGATCTACCGAACCAATAGGTGAAGTAGGTGGCTAATTATTCCTAAGCCTGTGCTTTTATGAGGCAGCATGCTATGTTAATGGCTAGGAACATTAAGTGTTCACCTTCCATTTGTGTTTTCCTCTTGCCTTCCCGAGCCATGGGAAAGAACACAGCTGCCTAGAATTATTGGCAAGAGACATTTCTGTAGAATCTTCCTCCACCTCACAAGAACTAGCCTCGTTATTATTATTCATGAAGACGAGATCTTACCTGATTAATGCTTTACCTTTTAGCTTACTTTCTTCTAAGACTACCCTGAAAAATAGGTTCACTGCCTACTCAACGTCCACCCTTCCTCCCATCTTCCTTGCGGCAGAGGCTGTCTCTAGATCAGAGGTTCTCAACCTGTGGGTCGAGACCCTTTTGTGTGGTGGGGGATGGAAGGACCTTTACACAGGGGTCACCAGGTTCCTCAAAGTTGTAAAATGACAGTCATGAAGTAGCAACAAAGGTAATTTTATAGTTGGGGGTCACCGCCACAGGAGGAACTAGATGAAAGGGTTGTGGTGTTAGGAAGATTGAGGACCGCTGCTCTAGATTGTGGCTGGGAGGCATCATCTCGTCAGTTCCAATCTGAGCAGCCTTCCATGCGACAGAATGAAACATTGCCCAGCACCATCCTCCCAAGCTACTTGTTGGAGCTGTGGTGTCTATGCATTTCCTTGAGGGTCTGCCTCTTTCTTTACTTTGCCAAGCATGATGCCTCTCTCCAGGGACTGGTTTCTCCTGAAAAGTTGTCTAAAGTAACTGGCACACCAAGGAAGACAGAGGAAGAGCGGATGTACTCAGTTGTGATATTGGTGAGGAATGTTGATGCTACCAGGGACTGCTAATAGAATGAACAAGCCAGCTTTGGAAGAAGTACAGCCAGCGTGCTCCTTAAAAGAAAGGATGGTGAGATTTTGCTTTCTTATTTTGGACTTGGGAGGAGGGATGGATTGCTAGAGCAGGGCTCGTACATGGTAAACCAGACCAAGGTCAAATTCACTGCCATGGAGCGGATGCTCACTCACAGCAACCATTTAGGATGGGGTAGAATTGGCCTGGTTCGTTTCTGAGGCTGTAACTGTTAATGGGAGGAGGAAGCCCTGTCTTTTCCCCATAGAGGGGCTGGTGGTTTCAAACTGTGGACCCTGCAGATTGCTGCCCCATGCGACCCTCGACAGTAACTGCAAATGTGGACTCAAATATGGCAATGAGCAGAGAATCATGCAGCAGTGGCAATGCTTTACGCTGTTATACATAAGGAGTCACTTGTATGTCATCTGACAACAATACATTTGGCACTGTTATGAATTTTTCTTGAACATTTACTCATTTAGCTCTCATAATGGCACTGTGGAATTGTATTATCCTCATTTTTCAAATGTGAAAACTGATACCCAATAGATGCAGGTGGCACCATTTCTGGTAAGAGGCAAGGCAACAATTTAACCTTAGGCTAGAGACTGTGAGATTAATTATTATACCCTGACACTTCTTTTTATGTTTGTTTTTTATAAATCATTTTTATTTGGGACTCTTACTGCTCTTCTAGCAGTCAATATATAAATTGTATCAAGCACATTTGTACATATAGTTCCATTATCATTTTCAAAACCTTTTCTTTCTACTTTAGCCCTTGTATCAGCTCCTTCCCCCCCTCCTCTACCCTCTTACCCCTTGATAAATGATAAATTATTATATTTTCATATCTTACATCATCTGCTGCCTCCCTTGACCAATGTCTTTGTTGTTCATCCCCCTCCGGTGTGGGAGAGTTATATGCCCATTATTGCACTCAGTTTCCCCTTTCTCCACCCACCTTTCCCCTATCCTCATGGTATTGCTACTCCCATGATTGTTCCTGTGTGGTTTATCTGTCCTGGATTCTGGGTGCTGATAGCTCTCATCTGTACCACTGTATCTGCTCCTCTCCCCTCTCAGTTGAACAGAGCAACTGCATCAGCCATCCCCTTTCCCCCTCTGCTCAGCTCCCTGCCTGCCAACAACAGATAATTAAAGACTGATTTGCTGTAATTAGAGAGTCCCTGGTATATTTACCCATCTAGAGCGATAGATCCCTGGAGCACAGCCTGCAAAGCTGTGCAGGAGGGTGAGAACAGCCTGGGCAATGCAGACCCAGTGTGTTCCAAACCCACTTGGTTAATGTTGTCCTCCTTCCCTGGGGAAAGTGCAAGCACAGCCCCAATACCAGGGAAACCTATAAGTCCATTATTAAAACAAAACCAAAAAAATCTTAAAAAATGCTTTCAATTCGAAGCTGTGGCCCTTTGTATAACTTTGAATATAAGCCACCAGAAACCTGGTCCATTAATATCATACAGCAGGCAGATAGCAGATCCCCTGAGCACAGTTTACAGAGATTTAGTATAGCAAAACAGGAAAATACACTTCTTGAGAATAGAGGAAATTACTTAAGTCATGTCATATGACACAAGTTGTCCTGTTTTAAAATTTTTAAACTTTTTTGTTGAAAATTAGATGAAGGTTTAGTGGGTAGATCATTAGTTTTACCTTCAGCAATTCATACACCTTCTCTTTCAATTAATCTATTGCCATTCCCCTAGTTGAAAATCATCTATCCCACTTTCTCATAGCGTTTCCTATTTCTATTCCTCCTAATTTCCTAACCCTTTGAACTCTGTTCTTAATGCTGCCTGTGGTAGTTACATAATTTCATGTCAACTTGATATATAAAAATGTAGGAGTGGAGTCTACACCATGTCTTCTTGTGGCCATGGCCTTTTGTGTTAGTCCAGGTACACTAGAGGAACAAATTTCATAGACATGCATTTGGATATAAGGAAAGGGTTTATATACAAAAGGACTGGAACACTGAGAAAGCATCCCAACCCAGTCCAGCTCAAAGTCATAAGTCCGATATTAGCCGATATGCGTGATATCAGTCTATAATGTCTCCTTCTGACTCATGAAGTCACAGGTCAGTGGGTGCAGAATCCCGGCCCTGGCAGGGGTCTCCTTACATCCAGGGCTCAGGGTCCATCAACAGCATCCAGTGGTGGCAGAAGCAACTTATCACTGGCAGGGGTCTCCACATGGCCTCTCCAGCTTCAGAGGTCTGGCTCCATCAGGGCAAAGCCTTGTGGCTTCTCACCCAGCTCCTCAGACGCTGCCATCTTGTCTTCTCCGTGATTTATCATCTCTGAGACTAACTCCCAACAACCAGAGAGAGAGCTTCTCATCTTCATGAGGGAAATATCGTGAGATTTCCCAGACATATCAGGAGAAAGCATGCCCACACAGAGACCTCATTGGTTTCTCAATGGCTATCTCCAGATTAATAGGTTAGACTCCACGCCTACATCTCAATCATGAAATTAACATAAGCACATGGCCGCCTCACCTTTTCATAAGGAAGGCCCTGGAAATCTCCTTTCTCTCTCTGCCTTCACCTTCCTACTACAAGCCATTCTGAGACCTTCCAGAGCCCTGGAGATGCATCCACCTCAATGAGATCCATGAGTTTGCCCTCGCTGGCCTGTAATCTTCCTGCTTTCTGCATCATTGCATGTGGTTGTGTAAGTCTGAAGAAGGACTTATGGACTAGCATCATGGATTTGAATTGGACTGGGTTGGGATATTTTATTGATGGATAATTACTTGGTCAGATAAAGTTCTTTCTTACACATAAATGACTATCACTGAATTCATTTCTCTAGTCAACCCAGTCTAACCCATTGCCCTTTAGACCTATAATCATTGACTCGTCTAACCTGAGGGTGAGTTCCGTTCCAGACCTGAAGAGTTAAGGGTCTTGGAGGCGTCTCACCAGTCTATCATACCCGTGAGTCTGGTCTGTGCCATGATTCTGAGTTTTGTTCCACATTTTTCTCCCTCTCCACTGGGCATCTTCAAATGTGATCTTTTCAGGGCAGTTGGTATTGGTAACTGGGTTCCATCTAGTTTTTCTGATCTCAGGGCTATGGAAACACATGTCTCCTTAAAAGACAGTGAGCGCTCCATCCACACGCGCCACTCTTAGCTCGTTACATTCTTTCATGAAGGACTGTCAGTAGTGCTGTTTGTTTCCCAGGTACTTGTCTTTCTTCCCTCATCCTTGTTGGAAGCATCACATCTTTGCCTGCCTGGGTGACCGCATGAGAATATGGGAAGGCTGATTTCCTACTTCTTGAATCCCACTGAGGAGGATAATGTGTGGTGGTCACCTGTACTAGAGTGAGAGTAAAACAGCATTGAGTTACATTGTGCAAGTGCAATTTTTAGCTATGGTAGTTACCTCAAAAATTCACTTCTTTTCTCTGAGCTTCAAAGTCTTTGTCTGTAAAAAGAAATAATGATCACTTAAATAACGAGGCGGCTTTCAGCATTAAATCAGATGATTCTTATAAAATGCTCAATACAATAGCTGGCACTGAGTAGTCATTCAAAGAAAAATAGACCATGTTATGAGAAATGGTGTTTTGTTATAAGGTCATTGAATTTGAGATGATCTGCATGCAAACACATCTCAAGAATCCACGCCTCTACCTGTGATGGACCTTGAATCTTGGGGCATTCAGGAATAAGAGAGGACTAGCTAACTTTGAGACCTTTATTTAGTGGCTTCTTTTCCATAAATGGGACTCTGCTTCTCTGTCTCTTGGCTTTGATGATCCCAGCTGGGAAAGGCCCCACTGTGAGATGCTCTGGGTTCTACACAGTCAAGGAATGGTTCATCCGGAGGGCCTTAGTTCGGCTGCTTTTCCAAAACCAACTAACGCTGCTCATGCATGCCCATCCTTTCAGCCACCAGCTTGTCCACTGTGGCTGGTCAACGATTCTGAGCAACAGGCATGTGTGAGTGCCATCGAGTGAGTGACATCCACATCCTCTGCAGTGTGACTAGGTTTGGCTTCCTCTAGTATAAATGTTTACAATATGAGCATGCTTCTAGTTTGGGACAATGGTGAGTCCCTTACTCACCATGAAGGCCTGGAATCTCTCCATACTCTGAGTCAGTCTTTCAATTGACCCACGAGCCAGACCTACTCCCACTTCTTTTTTTTTTAAATTAAAATCCAACAGCTAGTAAACCTGATCAGATCATATGTTTTCTTACAGCTGTTTTTTCCCTTCAGCAACCCAAACTACAACAGATAAGACTCTAAACATTATTTTGGAGATGAAAATAAACTTTGCTTACAATAATAAGTGTGTTAGCTCAGATTTAGGGCCACCATGTTGTACTAAGTACATGACCTTGACCTTGTTTACTCTTCAAATGAACCTAGGATGCCGGTCCTATGATCAGCTCCATTTCAGAAGGGGGTAAAAGGAGATGCTGTCCCTTGGTAAGGTGCAAATAGTTGGTACTGATATACTCATTGAGTTTGGTGGTTTGAATCCATCCAGAGGTGCTACGGAGGAAACCCCTGGTGATCTCTTTCTATAATGATTACAGTCAAGAAAACCACATGGGATGGTTTTACCCTGTAATACATAAATTTGCCTTGGATCATAATGCTCTCGAAAGCAATGGATTTGCCCTTTTGATTATAAGTAGAGAAAGTGACTTGTGAAGTCACTTTGGCCAAAACCTGTCCGGCCATAAGGGGGCAGAGTGGATGTGTGGACCCAGGCCTAGTCTGACTCCCAAGCTGGCTCTCTCCACTCTGCTCCCCTGTGCCCTCTGCATGAGTGACAGCAAGGATTTATGGAGCACTTGATGTGAGGCCAGGGTGAGCCTTTTACACGCATGAGCTCATTTAATTCCCATGAAAGCCCTACCTGTGATTAGCTCCATTTTAGAGATGAAGACGGGGAGTGCTTGACAGCTTACATAACCTGTCTGAAATCATGAGGCGAGTCAAGCTGCTGTTGGCAGTGACAGAACTCAGGAAGCTCCCCAGGGCAACAATACAGGGGGCTTAGCCAAGGTCACCCGGTGAGCCAGTAGTTGAACTGGGACATGGTTTCATGGAGCACTTCTATTCACTGATGGAAGGTGTTGTTGCAGCAGCAGTAGTGGGAGGGGATCTGTCAGAGGGCCAAGCTTGACAGAGTGACAGCAAAGAGAGTTTGACATGTTTACCTGGATGTTTTGGAGTCTAATGAGCTGTATTCACATCACAGCTCCAAAACAAACTTGCTGGGTGACCTTGGGAAATTCTTTTCTTCATCCTGAGCCTCTGTCCTCATCTGTGCAATGGGACCATCATCCTACCTACCTCCTGGGCTTGTGGGAGAAGTCACTGAGAGAACACATATAGAACATCTGTGCGATGACTGCCACACAGTAAACAGTTGCTGTCACTTCTGAACTGGCCTGTGATCTGAAATGGTGACATTTGTCTGGTAGCCACTGGACTTTTTTTTTTTTTTTGGAGTTTGTTTTGTTTTTATAAATCATGGTTTGGGGGCTCTTACAGCTCTTATAGCAGTCCATACAATAATTGTATCAAGCTCATTTGTACATATGTTGCCATCATCATTTTCAAAACATTTTTTTCAACATAAGCCTTGGTATCAGGTCCCCTTTGTTCCCTCCCTCTCCTCCCCTCCCACACTCATGACCCCTTGATAAAGCATATCTTACACTGTCCACTGTCTTCATTCACCCACGTTAGCACAGGGAGTTTTTTTTTTTTTGAGAAGATGTCATGCATTTAATTTTGTTAGAGTCACAATCAATGCCTATGGAATCAGTAGTCAAGAAATAAAGCTGCGAATTATTGCATTGGGCAGAAGTTTTTTTTTTCTAATTAAAATCTGTCTATTCTTTTTTTAAAAATGAATCATTTTATTGGGGGCTCATACAACTCCCATCACAATCCATACAAACATCAATTGTATGCAAGCCACATTTACACACTTATTGCCATCATCACTCTCAAAACATCGTCCCTCTCTCCAGGCCCCCAGTATCAGCTCCCTATATTACCCTTCCTCTCCCCATTTCCCCTTGAACCCTTAGTAATTTACAAATTGTTATTTTTTTCATACTGTACACTGTCCAATGTGTCCCAACACTTGCTTCCCTGTTGTCCGTGTCCCAGAGAGGAGGCTACATGTAGATCCCTGAAGTTGGTTCTCCCTTTCTATTCCTTCATTCCTCCACCCTCCTGATATTACCACTCTTATTACTAGTCTTAATGGATCATCTATCCTAAATTTCCCATGTTTCTAACTTCACTGTACATCTCCTGATTTAGTTGGATTTATGTGATAGAATTGGGGTCATGATAGTGGGTAGGAGGCAGCATTTGGGAACTAGAGGAAGGTTGCGTATTTCATTGCTACTACCCTGTACCTTAACTGGCTCACCTCCTCCTTGTAACTCCTATGCAAGAGGATGTCACCTCACCTATTGATGGTCTTTGGGTCTCCAATCTGTACTCCCCCCCATTAATAATAATATAATTTTATCTCATTGATGCCTGACACTGGATTCCTTCACCACCTCATGATCACACAGTCTTCTGAGCTGAATGGCCGCTTGTTTACTCAAGCCTTTAAGACCCCAGACGCTATATCTTTTGGTAGCCAGGCACCATCAGCTTTCTTCACCACATTAGCTTATGCACACATTTGTCCTCAAAAGTGAGCATGCAATGTTATGCTTTTTAATTATTGAAGCCTAATATCTAATCCCTTTGACACCTCGTGATCCCTGAAGCTAGTGTGCTTCTTCCATGTGGGTTTTGTTGCTTCTGAGTTAGATGGAAGCTTGTTTACTTTCAAGTCTTTAAGACCCCAGATAACCCCAGTTATCTTTTGGTAACTGGTCACCATGAGCTTTCTTCACCGCCTTTGTTGATGCACACATTTGTCTTCAGTGATCGTGTCAGAAAGGTGAGCATCTTGGAATGCCAATTTAATAGAACGAAGTGTTCCTGAACCAAGGAGGTACTTGAGTGGAGGTCCAATGTCCATCTGTTGTCCTACTATTAACCCTGTAAGTATGCACATTAACCTCTTTCCTCATCATCACTTATAAATATATGCTCTATGTACATACCTGTATTTGAATCTCTATCAATGCCCATTATCCCCCAGTTCCTTCCTATTTCCATTTGCTTCCCTCTTGTCCCACTATCACGCTCAATCTATGTTTGGGTTTCAGTATTTTCTCTCTGTTACATTAGTCTTCATCAATCCTTATCGGCCTTCTCTCACCCACCTTGCCCCTGAATATGCATCAATTGTTATTCCCTTTTTCCTGGGCTGGTTAACATCACCACCTTTCCCCCTCCTCCCCCTCTTCCATGTCCCCTACCCTGGAACCATCAGTCCTGTCATTTTTGCCTGCAAACTCTTTGTCCAGTCTATCTTTTCTAGATAGACCTGAAGAGGTAACAATATGTACAAAAAAGGTCTCCTAAAATGAAGCAACTGAAGCAAATAAAACAATGATAACGAAAGCAAGAAAGCCCCTCAATGTACTATACATATATGTAAAAGAATAATAAAAGTAATAGCAATATAAAAACCTGTATAAAGTTCAAGGTCTATAGTTGACCTCCTAGAGTGATGCCTGGTTGAGTCGGATAGGGTGCCAATACCCTGGTCCTAAAGTATATCCTTGGCACTCCATCTGTGACTCTACACTCTGTTGCACACTCTTAGTGCTTTGCATTGGTGTAGTTGTGTCCGACAGGGTATAATCTTGACCCCACTTCTTCATGCTGGCCCCGATAGGCCTTGGATCAGCGAGGGTAGCCGTATTTCATAGTGGGGCCGGCCATATAGTCCTTTTTGTGCATGAGCTGTTCTGAATGGGAATATCATCCTGAAGGCTTGGTGGACCAGGATGCACGTCATTCTCTCTTCCTCTGTTTTCATTTGCTCTCATGTGCTCTAGTCAGGCATGTCTCACTCCCCAAGCTTCAGCTTCAGTGCTGGCCTCCAAGTCAAATTTCTCCGGTAGAGAGGTGGCTGCCTCTGTAGTTGGGGTTAGGGTTGTGTTCTCAGGTCCCTCCACTGGTTCTCCACTCCATGCTGTCGTGCTGCATTCACATCCTGGGTCTCCGGGTCATTGGACTTTTAAACTCAAGATTAGTAGTTCAAATGCTCCAGCCTCATCTTGGGAGAGAGCAGAGTCTATCTGCTCCCCTAAAGAGTTCCAGCCTCTGGATGAACAGTCTGGAGGAGAAAACAATGGGACTGATGATTCTGGGGGGACATGGGAGAGGGGGAGGTGGGGGAAAGGAGGTTTTGACTAATCCAGGGACAAGGGCACAACAGTGATCCAAAATCAGTGGCAACAAGGGTATGAGAGGCCTGGTACCGATTGATCAAAGGTACTATAACTGAGAGAAATTACTGAGACCCAAATGAAAGTGTAGTATGATAGTGGGACAAGAGAAAAGTAAAAGGAAATATAGGAAAGAAATAGGAGACAAAGGGAATTTATAGAGCTCTAAATGCTGGCATGTACATAGGTAAATATATTTATATATGATGATGGAGAAATAGATCAACATGCAAATATTTATAGGGTTAGTATTAAGGCAGCAGAAGGACATGGGGCCTCCACTCAAGTACTTTCTTAATGCAAGAACACTTTGCTCTATTAAATTGGCATTCCATGAAACAATTTCTGAAGACAAATGTGTACATAAACAAAAGTGGTGAAGAAAGTTGATGGTGCCCGGCTATCAAAAGATATAGCATCTGGAGTCTTAAAGCCTTGAAGATAAACAAGCAGCCATCTAGCTCAGAAACAACAAAACCCACCTGGAAAAAGCACATCAGCCTGTGTGACCATGAGGGGTCCAAGGGATCCGGTATTAGGCATCAAAGAACTAAAAATTATATCATTATAAATGAGGGGGAGTACAGATTGGGGACTCAAAGCCCATCTGTAGGTAATGGGACATCCCCTTCCAGAATGGTCGTGGGGAGGAGACAAATCAGTCAGGGGGCAGTGTAACAATGATGAAATGTACAATTTTCCTCTAGTTCTTCAAAGCACCCCCCCCCCCATCAAGATCCCAATTCTACCTTACAAATCTGACTAGACCAAAGGATGTACACTGGTACAGTTAGGCCCTGGAAACACAGGGAATCCAGAACAGATGATCCCTTCAGGACCAGTGGTGAGAGTGGGGATACCTCGAGAGTGAAGTGAAGGTGGAGTAGAAAGGGGGAACTGATCATAATGATCTACATATAACCTCCTCCCTGGGGCACATACAACAAGAAAGTGGGTGAAGGGAGATATTGGACAGTGGAAGATATGATAAAATAATAGTAATAATTTATAAATTATTAAGGATTCATGAGGGGGAGGAATGAAGGGGGAAGGGAAAAATGAGGCGCTAATACTAAGGGCTTAAGTGGAAAGCAAATTTTGGGGGGAATAAAGAGGGCAACAGATGCATAAATGTGTTTGACATACAATGGATGTATTTATAGATTGTGATCAGAGTTGTGTGAGTCCCCAATAAAATGATTTAAAAAAAAGAGTTACAGCTTCAGAAACAGTAGATAAGGTGGCTCTGAGTGGGAATTAAGGTAGTGGACTCAATGAACCAAAAGTGGCTTGAGAAACTCTAAAGTCTTTTTTTTAGCTTTAAACATAGCAAATTTAGTTTTAAAAAATAAATCATTTTATTGGGGGCACATAAAAGTCTTATCACGATCCAAATATCCATTCATCGAATCATGTCAAGCACAATTTTACCATCATCAGTTGCCATCATCATTTTCAAAACATTTTCTTTCTACTTGACCCCTTGGTATCAGCTTCTCACTCTCCACTCCATCATGAACCTTTGACAATTTATAAGTTATTATGATATTTTCATGTCTTGCACTGACCAATGTCTCCCTTTATCCTCTTCTCCATTGTCCATCCCCCCTTGGGAGAGGGTTATTGGTAGATCATTGTGATGAGTTCCTTCTTTCTCCCTCCACTTATCCCTTCCCTTCCTGGTATGGCTACTCTCAATATTGGTCCTGAGGGATTTACCTGTCCAAGATTCTCTGAACCCATGTACATGCTCTGTTCTAGACAGAATTGTAAGGTAGAATTAGGGGCGGGAGGAGGAAGCATTAAAGAACTAGAGGAAAGCCATATGCTTCATCAATGCTATATTGCACCTTGATTAGCCCATCTGAGACTCTGATGTAAGGGGATGTCCAATTGCCTACAGATTAGCTGTGGGTCTCCACTTTGCACTCCTCATACCATTCACATTGACATTTTTGTCTTCTGGCCTTTGATTCCTGATCCCTGATCCTAACAAAACCTCATGATCTCACAGGCTGGTGTGCTTCTTCCATATGAACTTTGTTGCTTCTCAAATAGATGGTTGCTTGTTTGAGATGGTTGGTTGTTAAGCTTTTAAGATCCCAGATATTATGTCTTTTGCTAGCTAGGCACCATCAGCTTTCTTCACCACATTTGTGTCAGGAAGGTGAGCATCTCAGGGTGCTGGATTATTAGAACAAAGCATTATTGTGTTGAGGGAGCACTTTAGTAGATCCCCAATATCCACCTGCTTCTGTAATACTAAACCGATAAATATATGTACATAGATCAATTCCCCTATTGTCATATATTAATCTATTTACATGTGGACATGCTTGTATTTAGATCTCTACAAATGCGCCTGGCTTCCTATTCCTTTCCTCTTTTTCCTTTTCCTTTCCTCTTGTCCCACTGTCATGCTTAAGTCTATTTCTTAATGACTTACTTGCTTTGCTGGGAAGGAGACCTTCACGAGAGTCTGCAGCTCTGTAGGAGACACACAAACCCTTAAGACACACTGACACATATTTGCTTACACATATTTGCTTAGTTGTATATATGTAAACATTCACAAGCATTTGTGCATGCACATACACAGGCACACTGGTGTTTGAGTACATACAATTTGTATATGAGCAAACACATGCTTAACACACACAGACGCTGCACACATGCAGTATAAACACTTGTTGTGTGCTCTCCCTTCCCTTCCTGGCCTAGTTAACACCTACTCACCCTCAGTTCTCAGCTCAAAAGTCACTGCCACAGGGCAGCAACCTTAGCTTCCTGGGTGAGGCCCGGCCACTTTGGTTGTGCTCCTTTGGGGCCTCACCCTTTCCCTCCTCAATTTGCATTTTATGAAACTGTGCTTCAAGTCACCTCAGTCTGCACTTCCTGCTAGAATGTTCGAATCATGTGGGCAAGGGCTGTGGCTGACTGTTCTCTGCTCTATCAAAAGTACCTACCACTGCCTGGCACAACATGGACCCTCAGTGCTTATACATCACGACCCCACACCACCACTGGAGCCCCTTTTGGTTTGCAAGCAGGGGAGTGACCTGATTCATTTGAGCTCTGCCCCTGCATCTTAGCATCTTTCATGGGATTTTTTCCCCAATGATTTTATTGGGGGCTCTTACAGCTCTTATAACATTAAATACATCATTTGTATCAAGCATATTTGTACACATGCTGCCATATTCATTTCCAAATATTTTCTACTTGAGCCCTTGGTATAAGCTTCTCTCTCTCTCTCTCTTTTTAATAAATCATTTTATTGGGAGCTCATACAGCTCCCATCACGATCCATACATACATCAATTATATGCAGACCACATTTGCACACTTGTTGCCATCATCACTCATAACACATGCTCCTTCTACTTAGGGCCCCAGTACCAGCTCCTCATATTTCCCTTTTCTCCCCCCGCAATGAACCCTTAATAATTTACACATTTTTATTCCTTTTTCATATTCTACACTGTCAAATGTGTCCCTTCACTCACTTCCCTGTTGTCTGTACCCCAGAGAGGAGGTTATATGTAAATACCTGAAATTGGTTCCTCCTTTCTATTCCACCATCCCTCCACCCTCCCAGTATCATCACTCCCACCACTAGTCCTGAGGGATCGTCTATCCTAAATTCCCCATGTTTCTGACTCCAGTACATGCCCTGGTCTAGCTGGATTTGTCTGGTAGAATTGGGATCATTATAGTGGGTGGGAGAACTAGAGGAAAGCATTTGAGAACTAGAGGAAAGTTGCCTATTTCATTGTTACTATACTGTAGCTTGACTGGCTCATCTCCTCCCTGCAACCTCTCTGTAAGGAGATATCATTTTGGGCTCTGGGTCCCCAGTCTGTAATCCCCATCATTTATAATGATATAATTTTAGTTATTTGATGCCTGATACCGGATCCTTTGGACACCTCATGCTCACACAGGCTGGTGTGTTTCTTCCTTGTGGGCTTTATTGTTCCTGAGTTGGATAGTAGCTTGTTTACACAAGCCTTTAAGATCCCAGATTCTATATCTTTTGAGAGCCTGGAACCATCAGCTTTCTTCATCACCTTTGCTTATGCACACGTTTGTCTTCAGTAGTAGTGTCGGGAAGGTGAGCATCATGGAGTACCAATTTAATAGAACTAAATGTTCTTTCACTGAGTCCTAATACTATTTTCCCATCATCAGATATAAATATATACACCTATGTACATGCCTATATTTAAACCTCTATAAATGCCCTTTACCCCTAGGTCTTTCCTCCATTTCCTTTTACGTTCTTCTTGCCCGACTATCATGCTCAGTCTCCATTTGGGTTTCAGTATTTTCGTTCTGTTACATTATTCTTGATCAATCCCTATCAAACCTCTCACACCCACCTTGTCACTGATTTTGAATCACTTGTTGTTCCCTTATCCCTGGGCTGGTCAATACCACGTCTTTTCCCCTTCCTCCCCATCTCCCATGTCCCTCCCACCCCCCAAACCATCAGTTTCATCATTTTCACCTCCAGACTGTTCATCCAGCCTATCTTATCGAGATAGACCTGCAGCTTATATGGAATTTCACTTCAAGGGGCTCTTGTGGTTTGTGGCTCATCCAATGAGATCCAGGCTTAAGAATGTTGTGGAAGTTGGTCTGGGAAGAAAACAGCTAGTTTTCAAATGCATTTCCTGATACCAGGGAGATGGTAATTGGTGGAGAGAATGTCTAACAACTCCTTGGTTTTCACCCCACTCTCCCTGGGAGGTTAGGGGACACTGACAACTCCCACAGTAATAGCTTTGACCAGGCACCTCTTGAGCCATATGGAACTGCTTTCTTTCCCCCCATGTCTGCTTATTACAGTGAGTGCTCCCACTGCTGTTGGGCAAGGGATATGAGAGACTCAGTGGAGGCCGAGACTTAGGCTAAGGTCATTTCTTTTCATCCATTGCTTCATTTTACAATGCTAGCTGTTGGGGATATAGGAGCGAAACAGGACACACTGCTTGATATCTGAGAGCCCCACTCCAGCTACAGATGGATCAGGAAAGAGGCTATCAAAGGACAGTGTAGCTAGTGCTCAGTGGGCAAGTACTGATGGAGTGGGGATAGGGTTTCTGGGGAACACCAGAATGACCGCCGTTGAGAGGGAGGATAATATATTTAAGCCTGGCAGATGCATAGGAGTTAGCCAGGTGTGGTGTGCATTCAAGCATAGTCTAAAGGCAGAGGAGAGTTCATGAGAAGGCCTCAACAGGAGCTAAGAGACATGTCAGGACAGCACTGGGTTTGGGAGGGATGGCGGACAGGTGTATTGGTGTACTTGGAGACTTAGTGATCCTGTATGTGAAGCTAAGGGGGGTGGAAGAGAGGATCTGTGGGATCAGAGAGGGGGACCTAGCTAGCCACTGCTGTCCTAGAAGGATGTAGGACACTGAAGAAGGAGCTTTGACATCCAGGGGCTCTCTGGGATTTCCCTTCCTCTGGGCATCTCTCACCTGTCAAATTGACAGGGAAGTCTAGGTGACTTCATAAGTTACTCCCAGAAGCTGTCTTTCTCACTCTTGCAAGGCAGGATGAGCTGTGTACTTCCCTTTCCCTCCAGGACCACTCTTGGGCCTCCTCCCCTCCGTAGGGCCCCTTCCATCCTACTGTATACACTATGGTCTCTTTAGGCCTCATTTTCCCCATCCCTATCCATGCATCACTACGAACAGCTGCAATCTCTGGGCCTCAGCTTCCACACCAGTGGGAAGTTGATGGGGGAGTAATTATCCTACCATCTTCTTCAGCTTCATCTTGGACCATTCCACCATAGGCATTTGATGACCCAATAACCAAGGTGAACACAGGTTTACTGAGCCGACTTACTAAACTGTAGTGAAAATGTTCATATTTTCTCACCACAGCAAAAATTTTGCTTTTAGGTATGACTGAGAGCTGTCTCTCCCTGGATCCGACAGCTCCTTCCACAGAATCAATGTCTCTTTTCAAATTTACTCTCCCTGACAGAGATGCAGTACCTAGAAAGCGAAGTAAACACAGACTTACTTGGGTGTACTTACTGATGTGTAGTAGGCTCACACATTGCTCACATCCAATCATCTGTGGAGCTTGTTAAAGATACATATTGTGGGGCTGAGCCCCGGTGGTGTAGTGGTTGAGTGCGGGACTGTGGCCCTTTGGCTTGGCGGTTCAAATCCAGCAGCAGCTCTCTGGGAGAAAGGCTGGGTAGCTCCCATGACCACCTGAGGGCTGTGATGCCCCCCCCCCCAAAAAAAAACCCAATAAAACAAAAGCAAAGATATGTACTGTGTTAGTCTGGGTAGACTAGAGAAACAAATTCATAGGCACTCATATGTGTATAGGAAGTAACTTTATACACAAGAGCAATTGCATATTGAGAAAACATCACAACCCAGATCAAGTCCACAAGCTTGATATTAGCCCATATATCTGATACCAATCTATAAAGTGCTCTTCAGACTCACAAAACACATACAATGATGCTGAATGCAGGACGATCACAGGCCAGTGGGTGGGAAGTCTTGTGGGTCTAGTGGCATTGTAAGCACAGAGGTCTCCATGTGGCTCCTCCAGCTCAAGGCATTAGTGTAGCTCCATGCGTCTTGTCAACTGCAACACCTCTCTTGGAGTGAGCATGTGTCCCGCCTCCAGGGAACTAGCACTCTTCTTAGTGCCTCCAAAAGAGGTCATTGACATGATTGACAGGCTAAGCTCTACCTCTTCACTCCTAAGTCTCAAATTGACAACAGATTATGTAACTACCACACAGACTAACTAGCAAGCACAAGTAAGTCATGCTTACTGGGAAACCCAGTCCTGAACTGCTGCATTCACCCATGATCTCTCTCCTCCGTGAGCTCACAAAGCTCTTTCTGCCAAAGAGTTTTATGCCTCTTCCTTTCCTATTTGCCTGGCTAAATTTTCTTCATCTTTCAAATCTAAGCTTAAGCATAATTTCTTCAGAGAAACCTTACTGGCAAGGTTTTGTTGCTGGTGGTTTATGTTACCTCTCTGCAAATCTTCTTCGTAACACTCATCACCCTGGTGTTGAGCTCATATTTGTGCCATTGCTGAATGACTCTCTCCTTTAGGGTACATGTCTGTGCCCTAGAGCTGGGGAGTGGAATGTACAGGGCATAACTGATGTGCTTATTCTTATATCCATCACCCCCATGTGGTCTTTGGTCTACCTACTATGCACAAGGCAAGTACGAGCATCCTTATGGCACAGTGGTTATGTGCCAGGCTGCTAACAACCAAGTCAGCTATTTGGAACCACCAGCCCCTCGGAGGTGGAGTGGGGGGAGGGGAGGGAGATGAGGATTTCTGTTTCCATAAAGAGTTATAGTCTTGGAACTCTACAGGGGTGACTCTGCCCCATCCAATAGAGTTGCCAGGAGGGGGAACCGACTGGATGGCAGTGAGTTTTTGGTGGTGTACTGGCTTAGTACTTGACTGCTAATGGAAAGTTTGTCGGTTTGAATCCCCTTCATGGGCTTCCTGGGAGATAGAGCTGGTGATCTATTTCCATTAATACTCACATTAGGTTACTCTGAATTGGCATTATACACAACACCAGCAACAAAGTAATATTTTTGAACAAATAAAAGATTTCATGAATGAACTTAATAGGTTTTTAAGTTATTAATTGCACTCCAACGAGGCAGATTTGAATTAAATTTACAAAGAACATCATACACTATTATAGTGCAGTAAATTATTTAATATACTTCTTGTAGCCATAGTATTTATAAAACCCACTGTGTTAGACAGGGTTCTGTAGAGGAACAAAACCAGGACACTAGTAATTCTCTTTATATATTTATATAGATAGAAGGATATATAAAGTAAGAAATAAACAGTTAACTAATTTATATAGCAGTACAAATGGCTTGGTGCAACTGATTTGCATGAGACAGCTAGTAGAATGGCAGTCCTTGGAGTCTTGAGGGCCACTGAGTAGTCCTCTGTAGAGTAATTCAGGCTATCTGGCAACAGGCAGCAAACAGCAAAGCAGGTCACCAACAGTCAGCCAGATGACAGAGTCCAACAGTCCCCAAGTCAAGAGATGTATATCCCAGGAGTGTGATGAAGCAGGGCTTGAAGGAATCTCAACTCACAGCAACACAGTCCACCAATTAGGTGTCTCATGGGTAGTGTTACTTGGAGATCGAGGCACAGGATGAAGAAGGCAGCCGGCTGGTCTGAAGACCCAAGAGCAAGAGAGCGAGGGTAGGGATCACAGAGTCATTTCTATCTTTGCCCTTCAATTGATCTCATGTGTTCATTGGCCATGTTGTGACAACAGACCCAACTTTCTTCTTTGGTCATGTTGGCACAACAAGCTTACCTATCACACCCACTTTTTTTTTCCCTAATGGACTTGGATAAGAGAAGTTGGGAAAGGCTCTGAGAAGATTTCGCTGTGAGTGGTTTGATTGTAAGTTATATCCTGTTGGGTATAAACTGAGCCATGTCAGAATCAATAAAGAAAGGGGAATCTCATTAACTTCAAGAGAGAAGAGCCAGGAGGGAGTGGAGTGCATCCCGAGATGTCTGCATTCTGAACCTCCTTCATCTAGGAGACAGCTGTGGTCTCAGAGGAGAAATAAAGGACTGTGTGACAGAGGAGCAGCAGCAGCAGCAGAATCAAGAGTCAGAGCACAAGACTTCCCAACCCTGAGAGCAAATAAAGCTGACTGCCTTTGGGCAGAAGGCAGGCTTGTGGAGTGGGATCTCTTTGAGCTAATTGGGGGAGCTAGGATTGCTGAGCCACAAGAAAAATGCTGAATGCCTTCAGACTGAGGATTGTGGTGCAGTGGTGTGCCTTCATTTATCTGCACCCCTGAAAAGACCTTTGCAACAATGCATGAACAGGGCAGAGGCCAATGTGAGACCTGCTTATGGGCACTACACGGAGAAGAGGCTGTCCCATGATGGTGAGCATTTTCTGTGAATTCTGGCCGCCAATGCAATGAGTTATCAAAGCCAACCAAAGACTAGAGAGGACTGTGGGGAGAGACAGTTGGTGTCAGAACTGGTAAGGGAGTTTGGAAATTAATGGCACGTCTGACCTCAGCCTCATAGGACATAGCCTTCAGCAACTGATGCCAGTGCTGGTGATTCTTCTCTTCCTCCCATCTTGTGTAAGCAGAGGAGCACAAGTGCTACCCTCCCATCATAATTTTTGCCTTCCACCTGGCCACTAGAGGGTGATGTGAAACCACCAAACTGGGTGGCTTCAGGGATGCCCCCAACCCCTTTTTGAGAGCTGCAATCAGTCACCTTTTGTTCTAGGCAAGTCCTACAATCACACACAAACTTGTAAAGAACAGAGGTGGCCCACTCAAAGACTTGACAGGACTTGTTCAGCACATGTAGACAGTGAGGAGGGCGCCCCCAGTGGTTCAGTAAGTCAAGCATTGGGCTGCTCACTGAAAAGTCAGGAGGAAGATGTGGCGGCTTGCTTCTGTAAAGTTTGCATCTTTAGAAAGTCCGTGGGGCAGTTCTAATCTGTGCCCTACGGTCTTATGAGTGGGAATTGTGTTCGACTCACCATGGGTGGGAATCGAGTTGATGGCAGTGGGACTGGTTTGGGGAGTGACACTGTGACCAGAAGGGAAAGGATCTTCCTTTTCCTCCAGTCTTCATGATACAGAGCAGTTCCCAGCATTGGGGAAATTCCTCCCTTTTTGAATATTTCTATTATCTGTAGAGCAAGTGAGGCCCTTGTGACTTCTGTCTGTCCTTTCATCTGCCCATCCATTCAGTGTGCATTTATTGTCTTTCTACTGAGAGTCAGACACTGTGTTAGGTACTTGGGATCCTGGTGCACAAAGTAGACCCATGTCTTATTGAGTCCAATATGTGGTTAGAAGAACTCAGAAAACAGTTTGAGTTAACAACTATGATTCATGTGAAAGAGAAAGGCAGAGCCTGATTCAGGGTAAAGCAAGGAGATACAACCCATTATGTGGCTCATTATTATAGAGATTGAGTATACATTGACAAAAGGACCCTTCTGGCCCAAGTGTGCATTTGGTTTTCCAAGTACTTTTTTGGGGGATGCAAGTACTTTCCCACCATGTACACACATTTTAAGACTGAATGCATGATTAGAGGACTTTCATCTTCGATACCTGGCACTGTTGGGATGCTTTGGCATATAGTTGGTATAACAGAAGCCTGAGGTCCAACTCTTGCTTTAAAGGGTCCCTCAGGTGGATGGTCTCACATGAGCACTGGACGGGGTGCTAAACCTCCAGATTTTACAAAGTTGTGGAAAAGCTTTCTTCCAACTGTAGGAATACTGTAGCATTTAAACTTAGTTCATTTGAATTGTGGTGCTGATGAAGATTATGAAAGTACCACGGACTACTAAAAGGATACACTTATCTGTTTGGGAAGAAGTGTGACCACAGAAAAAGTGAGAAGCTCAAGGAGATGGGTTGACAGAGTGGTTCCAACAATGGGTTTAAGCATGGGAGCCATTGTTTGGATGGTATAGGATTGGGCAGAATTTCATTCTGCTGTGTATAGATTCGCTGAGTCTGAACTGATTTGATGGCACCCCCATCAGCAGACTTTGCAATGTGTGGCTCATGGACTGCTTCTATCCAATCAACTGGGGTGCTTGTTAACTAAGCAGATTATTGTATCTGTTCCACTCTAGGGCAATAATAAAATAAATCTGAACGAATGGCCCAGGGTCAGCATTTTTAAAGAGTTCTCTAAGCAATTCCAATGCACATTAATTCCTGGAACCATTGCCATAGGTCTTTTCCTAAAAAAGGATTGATAGCGGCTGAACCCTGGTGGTATAGTGGTTGAGTGCATGACTGCGGCCCATAGGGTTGATGGTTCAAATCCAGCAGCAGCTCTCCAGAGCAAGGCTGGGCTTCCTACTCCCACCAGGGTAGTGATGTCACACACACACACACACACACACACACACACAAAGGAATGATAACTCTCAGGTCTACACTTGGTGTTAGTTAATGTTTTATGTATCTTCTAGAAATGTAGAGGCCAAGCTGATTTTTTTAAAGTTTAATTCAAATTATATCCCAAAGACACTTAAATTCCTTGTCCTTGTAGTTACCAAAACACAGCTCCATCCAATTTATGCTGACTCATAGTGACTATAAAGGACAGAGTTGGACTTTTCCTGTATGTTTCTGAGACTATAGCTTTTTATGGGTGGAGAAAAACCCATCTTTCTTCCTCAGGGCTGCTGGTTTCAAACTACTGAGCTTGAAGTTCATACCCCACCATGTAACCACTACATCATGTGGACTCTTTAAATACACTCCAGGATTCATATTAAAGCCCTCACTCCAATGGAAATGAAAAGCATGCCTAACTATTTGTGTATAAAAACACAGAGAGCTAGGTTTTGTGGAAGATCTGTGGTCTTAAGGTCCAGCGTGTAGAGACAGTGGGAAGTTTCATGGTGGGAAGCATAAAGAATTAAATTTCAAATCCTGGAGATAAGCTCTTCTATGTTCAGGCATTTATTTATTTCCATTTTTATCATCACTAACCACCTGGGACAGGTTTGCGTTGCTTAGTCCAGTGTTCCTCGAATGCAGCTGAAACACCCAACCATATTGATGCCCTTCAATATGCTATTGCCTTCGGGGGTTCCTAATATTTTTCAACTTACAACCACTTTCCCCCCAAGGAATGTGCTAGATGGGTGTGATTGTTAGGTTTTATGTTAACTTGGGTGGACCAGGGGAGGAAGAGGAGAAGTTCTATTCCCATAAAGATCTACAGCCTCAGAAACCCCCAGGGGCCATTCTCTTCTGTCTTGCAGGGTCCTCTGAGTTGGAATAGACCTGATGGCAGGGCGTTTGAATAGGGCAAGATTCTCCCATCTGGAGGTGGATTCAAAGGGAGGCTGAGAAGACAATGACAAAGCAGGGACTGCTGGCAGTGTTAGTAGAAGTGGGGGCTTGTGGAAGGGAAGAGGGGGCAAGAGGTTGCTCATGCTACTGAGAGACATTTAAAAATCATTTTATTGGAGCTCATACAACTCTTACCACAAGCTATACACCAATTTTTAGAAAAATCTGTATACCACCTGAATCAGGCATGCTTGTACACATGTTGGAGATGCATTTTTTAAAAGTAATTTTTAATATGTCCACATTGAGGCTTTTTTTCCTAATGTGTACAATGACAACTTGATAGTTGAACCCCAAATTGGTGTTAGAAGACTGGAAAGTTTGAGGTCTGAACATATTTTTCTGATAGGAAATAATGGAAAACAAAATAGTTGGTTCTGAGGCCCCAAAATAACACTATGACTTTGTTTTTCTAACACTTTAAATCACGATGGAACCTTCAGCCTTCTCACACATCACTGTCTCCAATATGTTGTCGTCACCATCAAGTTGCTCCTGATTTATCCAAATTTGTAGAAACTTTTCAGTCTCTTGATGATCTGGGCTCTTTGTTTCCTGGTTAACAATTTCACACCTTTTTCTACATTAGCCACTTGAACACATTCCCTCACCCCCAGCCTTTCTCTCCCCTCTCCCAAATGTTGATATTGTCGACTTAGCCAAGTTGTATTCAGCTACCAAGTCAGAAAAACGACAACCTGATTTCAATTTTGCCATGATTTCTTTCTAACTTTCTTTGGAGACATGGTTACAAGATTTTAGGCAAATAAAGCATTTTGAGATAATACAGTGAAGAATCTTTTAACACACCAACATGAGCATTCTATGTTCTCAGAACGAGAATGGCTCTTAGACTGACGCGTCACGGCATCTGTGTCCCTCGTGAGATGAAACATAGGGATGCAAGACTCACTCTTGGCTCAGACAGCTTTCTCATGTAGGATTTTGGGTTCCAGTATAGAGCAAAGTTACGAACACCTTGTGGATTGTTTTAAAACTTTGCTGTTCACGTAGTGGAAAGTTCAAGTTTGAAGGTATTCAACAACCAAGTTTTAGCTGTATTTGTAATTTGACCGTTTTTAAGCCGTTTACTGACATGTCTGACATTCGCCATGTTGGTGCGCATTCATTTTGTTGACACACGCCTCTCATGCACAGTTCATGTCTGTCTCTTCTCTGAACGTACCAGTAGAATTGTAAGTCCGGGTTACCATTCTCATGGCTCATCATCACTGTAAGTCAGATGGCCGTTTCTGCATCACCATCGAGATGACTGAGGCTCAGTATACAGTGGCATGATCAGGAGAAAGTCTGAATCTTTGCACTTGATGCCAAATGCTGTTCCATTAACAAGTTTTAAAAATTTAATCCTTTTCAAATGAAATCACTTGCAGGAAGTAATTATATAATCAAGATGAAAGTAGACCCACCCTCTGAACATCACCCTTTCCTTGAGACATATCAAGAGAATTCAGTTTAAAAATCAGTAAATTTGCACTGATGACAAGACCACAGATAACATCATACTCAAGGAAGATAGACTGCTTTTCTTCTAAGATTAGAAACAAGTCAAGGATGCCTGCTTTCACCACTGTGCTGAAGGTTTTAGCCAAAACAGTTTGCTAAGGGAAAGAAATAAAAGACATCCAAATTGGAACAGAAAGAGTAAAGCTATAGCCAAAGATGAAGCATATAGAAACCCCAAAGAGAATTCCAAAGAGAAATTATACACAAGAATCAAATTTGTTCCTATAGACTAGCACACTCTGCATAAGAAACTAAGGGTCAAATCACTTACAACAGCATTAAAAAACAGAAAACAAAAACAAACCCCAAAGATTTAGGCGCAAATTTAACTAAAAAGGTGGAAAAGTAAAAGGTTGTAGTCGGGAAGGTACAAAGCATTGCTGAAGGAAATCTACAACCTAAAAACTGAAAAAGCATCATTTGATTATGAATTGGAAGCCATAATATTTTTAAGATGGCAATACTATCTCAAATTATCTATGATAATATCCCAATGCAATATTTATCAAAATGCCAGCATTGCTGCTTTGCAAAAAATAGAGAAGCTGGCCCTCAAATTTATATGGAATTTCAAGGGTCCCCAGAGAGTCAAACCAATCTTGATAAAAACAAAACTAAAAGATTCTTATCAATTTTAAAATGTGATATTAGCATAGGGATAGAAATCTGCATCAATGGAATAAAATTGAGAGTTCAGAATAAGCTCTTGTATCTATAGCCAATTAATTTTTTTTTAAAAGTACAACTGTTTAATGGTAAAAAGGATAATGGCTTTATCAAGAAGTTGTTGACACAATTCAATCTCCAGATGTAGAATAGTGAATTGGACTCCTACCTTATGTGTTAAAATCACTCAAAGTGGATCAACAAAATAAACGTAAGAGGTAAAACTAGAAAACTCTTAGAAGAAAACTGTAGGGATAAACTTTTGTATTCTTGCATTAGACCATGGATTCTTAGATACAATACCAAAAGCAAAAGCAAAACAAGAAACAGAGAGATAAATTTACCTTCATGAAAATCAAGAGCTTTGTACATAAAAAAAACACCACGACAGTAAAAAGACTGTTTATTGAATGGAAAGAGATATTTGCAAATCTAACAAATGCCTACTATCCAGGATACATCAAGAACTCTTACGAGTCAACAGGAAAAGACAGCATCATTTTAAAATGGGCAAATGACTTAGGTGTCTCCTTTCTTCAAGGACATGCAAATGATCAAGGAGCACATGAAAAGATGTCCAACATCATTCGTTATCAGACAAATGCAAATCTAAATGGTTCTCAGATACCACTTAACTCCCACTAGGATGGCTGTGATCACAAAAATGGAAAATAACAAATTTGGTGAAGATGTAGAAATCAGAATCCTTTTACAATGCTGGTGATCATATAGTATGATGCAGCCACTGTGAAAAGCATCACCCCAAAGAGTCAGACATAGAATTAGTACATAACCTAACCATTGTACTCATAGATATGTATAGCTCCCCCAAACTGTAAGCAGCTTTTCAAACCAAGTCTTGTACATGACTGTTGATAGCAGTACTGTTTATGCCAGGACTATTCACAAAAGCCAAAACATGGAACTAACTCACATATCCATCAGTAGGTAAATGGAATAAACAAAATGTGGCATATCCATAAACAGGTAAAATCTCACGCTGCTACAAGAAAGCATGAAGAACTGATAGATGCTACACTATGGATGAACTCGAAAATCTGCTAAATGTAAGAAGTTGGGCACAAAAAAGAACAAGCTAAATACATGTAAAAACAAAGCAGCTGTGTTGTTGCAGGAGTTAGGGGAGCCCGGAGAGGGAAGTGATTGCACAGCGAGGGTGGAATTTTCTTTTGGGTTATCAAAATGTACTGGAACTAAATCGAGGGGGTAGTGACACATCATAGTGAATAGACTAACACCAGTTAATTGTCCCTTTCCAAAGGGCCATTCTCTGTTATCTGCATTTATCTTTAAAAATCATAACAAAAATTGTGTCATAAGAAAAAAGTCCCCATGATTGCTGGTGCTTTATAGCGTCGGTCACCCAGATTCTCTTCCTCTCCCCGTGGCAGGGGAGGCACCAGGAGGCCCTGAGCGCTTCAATTTCACAAGGGCGCAGGAAGGATGGGGAAGGAAAAGATAGGAGGAGGAAGACTCAAAAGGAACCTGCTAACAAGATAAAGAATGTCTTGCAACTGTCTTATCAAGAATCACATTAAAAAAAAAGAAGAACCACTTTCAGTTGGTCATGGGATAAGTAGGTCTGGCTCGGAGGAGTGGTGAGCTAAGCTATTGTATCATGTGACCTTGTCCACAAGTACCCTGGTGCTGGGGGATAAGTGTGTGGGTGCCGGTGCCAGGGAACCTTGAATTCGAGCCTCTGTGGTGCCACTTGCTGCTTGCGTCCTTGGCGAAGACACGCAAGCTCACGGAACCTGAAGTTCTTTTGATGGAAGATGAGCATAATGGTTGGGAAGATTAAGTGACATCATCTTTATGAAAAGTATTTAGCACAATAGTAAATGTTAAATGTCACGTGGCCATTATATTTAACATCACAAATGGAATGTCTTTTCTGTTGCTTTTAAGCATGCTCCTATCTCTTCCAATTAAAAAACTCCCCCTTGGACCCATCTGGGCCATCATCTAGTGTCTCTTCTCCCTTTCCCACCTGAATTACTCCCCTCCAGCCTGCCCTTTAGATTCCTATCATGCGCTGTTAAACAAAAACAAACAAAAATCTCATTTTGTGGATCAAGAAACAGAGTCTTGTAGATATGAGATAACTTTATTTAGTAATTTGACCAAGCTCATATACATAATCCATATCAGAACCTCCAGGGTCTGAAAAGAGAGCCAATACTCTGAGGCACTGCTTTGGAACACAGGGTGAACTGTGACAACAAAAGAGCACAGTCCACACTTCAACACAGGCGAATCTGAAGGAACTAGCTGTGTGTAACCAACCAGCTGCTGTCTCATGGATTTTGACTTCAGATGGCCCCCAGTGAATCATAGATCTGTTCTCTATACAGATTTCAGTAGTTGCTCTTTCAGAAATAGATGACTAGTCTTCTTTGAATGGACTTGAATCACCAACCTTTAGATCAGCAGGTGAATGGATGAATGTGTCAACTGTTTGCATGACACAAAACTTCTGCTCCAATGGAAGACTGCAGAAGGTTTAATGGATCAAGAAAATCACACCAGAGACCACAATCCTAAGATATCAAGAAC
The DNA here is from genome assembly GCA_004026705.1 of Nesogale talazaci. Classification (NCBI taxonomy): domain Eukaryota; kingdom Metazoa; phylum Chordata; class Mammalia; order Afrosoricida; family Tenrecidae; genus Nesogale; species Nesogale talazaci. The sequence continues at coordinate 33,906 of PVJH01000851.1, forward strand.
TACATGGTGCCTGGCTACGAATGCCTACATCCAATTAATTGAAAGGAACTATGATAGGAGGTCTTGGATAGACTGGAAGAAAAATATAGAACAGAATAGTAAAAAAGACAAGGTTTACATGTGGGACCCTGAGAGGATGGTCCTGAGTCACCCTGAAAGCCACTCCTGTGTCTCATTTTTTTGCCAAACAATTGACAGGCCTATAAGGCGGACAATAGCACCAGAGGACATGCATTCCCTGGAACAACCTGTCATAAATGAGATCAAAGAGCCGCTCCTGCCCAGGGTTAAAGCTCCGAAGGCAGGGAGAGGTGGGGAAGAAGGATCAAGGGAAAGTGGAGTAAGGGCAGGGAGGGGGTGGGAAGAAGGCTGCTATACTGTGAGAATTGCAAACAGTGTCACCAACTAAGTGTACATTGTTGAAGGGAAAACCAACTCACCCTGTAAACTTTTGCTATAAAATGACACAGGGAAGAGAAAGGGTGTGAATCCCAAATGTTTCTACAGAGTTAACCCTACTGCAGGGAATGAAGGTTTTCCATCGCAGTTTGCTAGGTAGGGATCATCTGAGGCAATGGTATTCCAGGTAGGGAATGTCTGAGGCCAGCCAGTGTTTTCCAAAGATGGTGTGGTAGATGACCTTAGGCAAGTGAGGTTTTTTTGTACCTTCATAGTTATCTAGTTGCTATAGATTATAAATGCAAGAGACTTCATTTCTACAATTGTGATAAAGAACTTCCTTCTCCAATGACTTCAATCTCACAAAAAATAGAGCATCATTAGATAGACAATGCAGCCATAGTATCTCTGGCAACACTCAAAACTGCAGAGGCCTAATGTTTGATTTCATATGAGTCTGTTGTTTTTATAAAGGAGAGAACGAATACTCAAAGATATTAAGTGGGTTCCTACCGCCACAAAATGCATGAGTGGCCATGTGCAGTCATATGGAAGTATAGTTCCTTTTCCTCTAATTCTAAGATAATCACAAAAGCAATGCATCAAGTTTGAGTAGCAGACATTTGATGTATGATTTGCAGTTCTACTAGCAGCTCAATTCTCTGATTAGAATCTTGGTGTTGCTTTCTCTCTACTCGTCCAAAATTCATTTCTCTTCCTCATCTTCATCTGTCTCCCAGATCCCCTGTCTGGGTGAGGGGAACTGGGCCTCAGAGGGAGGATTTGTGCCTAATGTCTTTGTTCTTTTTGTCCTAGAGAAGAAGGTTGTTGGGTAGATAGGTCCCGATAGGGGAGGGGGTCCAGCTGTGCCTCTCACTTGTGTGACCACAAGAAACCCCTTATTTCCTGGGTCACCTACCTCTCAGACTTGACTGAGTCTCCGAGAGGCAAACTACTGACAAGATGAGATGGCAGCAAGCTGATTGATCCTGATTCCTGGAGATGGGAGGAGCTGGAGGAGAAGCCACATGGGCTTTCTCTGATGGAACCAGACTTCTGGGGCCAGAGAAGCCACAGAGAGACCCCTGCCAACACTGAGATGCTTCTACCACCAATGGATACTGCTGATGGACCCTGAGCCCTGGAAATGAGGAGTCCTAGGGAGACCCCTGCCAGCACTGGGATGCTTCTACTGCATGTGCTTTGTGAGTCAAAAAGAGACTTTATAGACTGGTATTGGACATATGGACTAATATCAGACTTATGACCTTGGCATGGATGACTGGACTTATGACCTTGGGTTGGGATGCTTTCTCAATGTTCCATTCCTCTTGCATATAAACCTTTCCCTTTATCCATATGTGTGTTTGCAAATTTGTTTCTCTAGTCTACCTGGACTAACGCACCTTGTTCGTCTGAGAGTTCTGCTGGAAGCTGTTTATCACCATAGCAACACACACGTTTCCAGGGACAGACAGGTGGTAGCTGTACCAGCCCTAAGGTGCAGCAGCAAGGCTAGAATCCAGGTCTCTTGCATGGAAGGTGAGCTTTCCTCCATCATGTCTCACCCCAGAGTCATTAAAACAAAGAAACAACAGCAACACCATGAAAAAAAACCAAGTCCACTACCACCAAGTTGATTGCAATTCCTAAGTCCATTCTGACCTGTAGTGACCCTACCAGACAGAGTAGATCTGCTCTTTATGGTTTCCAAAACTACAACTATTTATGGGGCAGACAGCCACATCTTCCTCCCCTAGAGCCACTGGCGGACTCAAGTTGCTGCTCTTACCTCTAGCAGCCTGACGCACAGCCTGTGGTGCCACCCAGGGTCCATTCAGGGTCATTAGGAAGTCAGAACAGGACATGTTGCATGGCTCGAGGCTGGACAGACTGCCATTAAAGGGTTGTTATTCTCAGATGAATGCCTTCCCTGTCAGCAGTGAGGAGGCATATAAGCAGCGACCACAAACCATCCTGACGAAGTCCAGAGGGCTACCCAGGGCTGCCCCTGCTCTGACCCTGAGCTCAGAAGTTACGTGCATTACTCAATAGGCTGACTGCCCTTCCTTAGGAGAAAAGACTGCTGCTCAAAACCAGTATCTCATATAGGATTCTATCTTGATCTTTACAATAACTGCTGGAGTAATTGTCATCATTACTATTCCGTTAAAGAGAAACTAGTCTAGTCTAGTGAAAGAGAACTATTTGTGAAGGTCACTATCCGGGGGTGGGAACCCGAGGACTCTCTCTCAGGATTACAAGACTCCAGCAGCATGCTGTTTTTTCAACACCTACCCTGCCATCTCTCAGCCGGTCCTCCAGTAAGCAGATGATGGACTATGAAGACTCTCTGTCATGGACTGTCTCATTTGCCTTGGATTTGTGGTGAACTGTTCTGTGGCTCTCATGTAATGGGTGAGGAAAGAAGACCCGGAAGGAGAGGAGAATGAGCAGAACTAGGACTAGAATGTGAATCTTCTACTCAGCTTAGAAAAATCATCTTTTTCTTTTTTATAAAAGTACACATGTTTAGGACAGTTATGAACTTCTTCCTTCAGATTTCTAGAATAATTCAGGAAGTTTGCATTCGTTGCCTCTACTACAGATGCAGTTATGCTATTCTCCTTACAAATGCATACTTAGGAGCTTCTGGGTGAGGCACATGGTGACACCTGTTTGAGTCCATCCAAAGGGGTCTTCAAAGAAAAGTGTGAAAAAATAAGCCTGCTCTGCTCTGATGTGCACTAGGTCATAATCAGCATGCATTCCATGATGACTGATTCTCCCTGCTTGTCTGTCTGCTAGGGGTACAATGTTGACTTGCATGGTGCTATGATGGTAGAAGCTATGCCACTAGTATTTCAAATATCAGGAGGATCATAATGCTGTACAGATTTCAGTAGCGCTTCCAGATTAAGAAGGACTCAAAAGAAAAACCTTGTGGTAGTTACATAATCTCCCTTTATCTTGAACGAAGGGGTGGGGTCTAGCATATCATTCAGGCCATATTCAATGATGAAGGCCTCTGCTAAGGATTCTGGAACTCCTGTCTTCCTACTTGGATGAGGGGCCCACTCTCTCTGCTTCACATTCAGTTGGCAAGCCACAGGAAGCTATGCTGATGGCAGCCAGAGTTCTGGGACTGGAGGAGTCCCATGAAGAGCCGTGCCAGCTCTGAGATGCTGCGTTAGTCTGTAGAAGAATTTGTGAACTAGTATCAGACATATGGGCTAATATTGGACTTATGGGATAATTATTAAACTTATGGGTTTGATCTGGACTGGTCCAGGATGTTTTCTTAATATACAATTGCTCTCAGATATAAAAATTTCTCTTCTACAAAATGAGTATCTTTGGATTTGTTGCTCTTAATCAACCTGGACAATCACAGACCTGCTAATCTGTTTCTCAAAATCAGACATTAAGAGCTTTATTGATCACCATAAAGTATATCCTAAAATATGTAGTAAAAGGTAGATTTTTTTTTTTACATGAAATTGCCATGAGTAAACATTGGAATGCTAACTGCTAGGTCAGTTGTTTAACCTTTAGCTGCTTTATGGGAGAGTGCTGACTCAATCATGGTCTGTAAAGATTTACAGCCTCAGAAAGTCTGTGGAACAGTTCTCCTCTAACCTATCAGGTTGTTATGTGTGAGAACTGCCTCAGTGGCACTAAGTCTATACGTCTATCTCATTTTGACCACGTCTACCCAAACACAATGAAACACTGCTCAGTTCTGCCCCATCCTCACAAGTGTTCATATGTTTCAGCCCCTTGTTGCAGCTACTGTGTCAATCCAACCTGTTAAGAATTTTCCTCTTTTTTTGCTGTGCCTATGCTTTGCCACACATGGTGTCCTTTGATAGAGACTGGTCTCTCTTTATATCATGTCTAAAGTAAGTGAAAGTCTCATCCTCTTTGCTTCTGGGGAGGTTGCAGGCTGTACTTTTCCCAATACAGAGCTATATGTTCTTTAAACAGTCCACAGTACTTTCAATATATATATATTTTGCCAGTACTATGCTTCAAATAGGTCAATTCTTTCTTGGGTCTTCCTTATTCATATTCAATATCCAACTTTCACATGCATATGAGGCAATTGAAAATATCATGGCTTGGATCAGGGGCACTACATGGCTTGGATCTGGGTAGACTGGAGAAACAAATTCATGAACACACTTATGTCCAGTCCAAGGTCATAAGTTCGATATTAGTCCATATGTCTGATACCAGTCTATAAAGTCTTCTTCCAACTCATGAAGCATGTGCAATTACACCAGGACAATTACAGGCCAGTGAGTGGAGAATCTTGCCTATCCAGTGACAGGGCTCTCCCCATGGCTCCACAGTTTCCAGGGCTCAGGTTCCATCAGAAGTATTCAGTGGCAGTAGAAGCATCTCAGCACTGATACGGGTCTCCCTGTGGCCTCCCAAGCATCTCAGCACTGGCAGGAGCCTCTAGATGGCTTCTTTGGCTCCAGAGGTTTGGTTCCATCAAGGTAAGCCCATGGGGCTTCTCCTCTGGCTCCTCCAGCCTGCAGGACTCAGGGTCTATATCATGCTGCCATGTTGTCGGTAGACTATCTTCAAGAGACTGAGTCAAATCTCTCTCCTCCAATTGGGAAATACTGCAAGACTTTCCAGAACTCTCAGGAGAAAGCCACACAGTGGCCTCATTGGCTATCTCCAGATTGACAGGCCAGACTCCACCCCTACACTCCCAGTGCCGAGATTGACACAGATCGGTGACTGCCACACCAATCTATAAAATCCTCTTCAGACTCACAAAATACATGCAATGATGCCGAATGCAGGACCATCACAGGCCACTGGGCAGAAAGTCTTTGGATTTAAAAGCGTTGTAAACATCTCAGAGCTGGCAGCGGTCTCTCTGTGACTTCTCCGGTTTCAGAGACCTGGTTGCGTACATGTGGCTTGTCTGGCTCTGGGCACTCGGGTCTTGTCTGCTGCAATGTCTCGAAGGGAGCCAGTCTTGTCAGTCGAGTGCCTCCAAGGGAGTGAGAGCATGTCTCCTGCTTCCAAGAAGGAAGTCCCATATTTCCCAGAATTCTCAGAAGGCCACGCCCACACAGAGGTCTCATTGGTTAGCTCCATATTGATAGTCTACAGTTCCCCCTGCCCCTCCCCCCCCCTAATCCTCAAATTGACATCAGATTAGGTGACTCCCACGGGCACCTGAGTCCTCAAAGTAACAGTTTGGTTTTTCAACACTGTAAAGAGTCCCTGTGCCAAATTTATTTAATTCGATGTCATTTTAGTTCTTGACTGCTGCTTCCAGGAGAATTGATTGTGGGTCTTAGCAAGATGAAATAACTTTAGCAAGATAACTTTAATCTTATCTCCATTTATCATGATGTTACCTATGGGTCCAGTGCGGAGGATTTTGCTCTTCTCAACATTGAGTTCTTATCTTTGACCTTCATCAGCAAGTGTTTTAAGTCCTGCTCACTTTCAGCAAGCAAGGTTGTGTCCTCTGCATGTTGCAGGCTCACGAGCCTTCCTCCGATCCTGATGCCACGTTCTTCTTCCTTTAATCCAGTTTCTCTGACGATTTGCTCAACATACAAAATGAACAAGGAAAGTGAGAAGATACAACACTGACACACATTATTCCTGATTTTAAGCCATTCAGTATTCCCTTGTTCTGTTTGCACAGCTCCACTTTGATCGATGTACAGGTTCTACATGAGCACAAGGAGGTGCTCTGGAATTCCCATACTTCTCAGGATTGTTCATGACTTGTTAGGGTCCATACAGTTGCATTCCTCATCATAACCGATAAAGCGTAAGTAAACATATTTCTGATATTCTTTGCTTTGAGCCACGATCCATCTGACCTCCTCTTCTGAATCCAGTCTATCTGGCAACTCCCTGTCAATGTCCTGCTATCTTTGTTGGGTGATCTTCAGTGGCGGTAGAAGCGTTTCAGCGCTGGTAGGGGTCTCCCCGTGGCCTTCCAAGCATCTCAGCACTGGCAGGAGTCTCCAGGGGGTTTCTTTGGTCCCAGAGATTTGGGGCCAAATTTTTACTGGTATGTGATAGCAATGATATTGTTCTATAGTTTGAGCATTCTCTTGGGTCACCTTTCTTTGAAATGGGGACAAATATGGATCTGTTCCAGTCAGTTGGCCAGTTGGTCTTCTTGGGAGAGACAAGTGGATGTCTCCTGTGCTTCATCAGGTGGTTGAAACATTCCAAGTGGTATTCTATCAGTTGCTAGAGCTTTGTTTTAGTCTAATGCTTCAGTTATTGCTTGGACCCCTTTCTTCAGTAATGTTGGTCTCAATCATGTACTACCTCTTGAAATGTTTATATGTTGACTAGCTCTTTTGGGTACCGCAATTCTGTGTATTCTTTCCATTTTATTTTGATGTTGGAAGTGACTCAGGGGCTGTGAGTTTTGGAGTTTGCATTTGTCAATATTTTGTCCACAGAATCTTTTAATATCGCAAGAGGAGGCTGAATCTTTTTGGTTTAAGATCTGCTTAAAGTGTTCTTCCTTTTTGGCTTTCTGTGTTGGAAAAGATAGGAAAGTTTAAGGAAAGCATAAAGAAAGTATAATTTACTGACCATTTAGTATGGACCAGGCATTATTAGCTCATGGAGTAGGTTGTTATAATGTTTATACTATACTAGCACAAAGGAAACATGGAACTACCTTGTGATTTAAAATTTAGAAGGCAATTCAGGGTAAAGGAGCAGGGATTTGGCATCTGCCTGATGATCTCTATTCCTCTATTTGTCAAATGGAATTAAAAGTAGTTTTTGTGTCATTAACATTGTGGGCTCTGGGTACATGCTTGTTGACTTGCGTATTATGGAGAATCTTCCAGTGCTGCTACAAGAACTAATTGACTGGAAGCTCCTGCAGGCTTCCAGGCACATGATACAATCTTGAATATTAAAACCCACCCATTAATCAAACAAATCAAACAAATTAACCAAGTAAGATTGTTCTAATGCATGATGATCGGGTGTCAGAACAGAGCTGAGTTCTAGATTTTTCTAGTCTGCTATGTTTGCAGCAGCAGATCAATGGGTTTTTCTTCTGTGGAGTTGCTGGGTGGGTGGGTTTGAACGATCAGCCTTTAGGTTAATAGTCCAGTGCCCATTGTTGGAGCCACTCAGGGAGATTAGTGAATATTCTCTGCCTTCATATTGGGGTTATTTCCCCTCTGGACATTTGCACATGCTGTCACAGCTCTCTAACAGAGATCAGTGTGAGGTGTGGTTTCCAGGAACGTCTTTCCTCTAAAGGCCAGCATAGAGGAGAGATCTCCGCTCCGGAGTTAGACACTGGCTTCTCTTGCTTCCTTGGCAGCTTTCTGAGGTCAGTCAGTTCTCCACTGCTCCCAGAACTCCATTCTCGGGATCCTGGCTGTGACTAGGTTTGGCAGGGACTACTTTCAAGCTGGGGTGAGTTTTCCACATCTCTGCCAGCACCCTCTGCTCCTCATTGGTAACCCTGCCATCAACCTAATTGCACAAGGTCCTGTTTACCCCTCACTGTGGAAAACAGCTGCCTTCATCTCCCAAGAACCATGTCCTCTACACAGACACTCCATCTATTAAGCCAATCATTTCCAACTCTTCTGAAACAAATCACAGTCTTTATGGAAATGCCGGAGGCATAAGGACATCAGGAATACCTCACAAACTAGCAGTGTGTTTCTTAATTCATCCCTCAATGAATTATTTATGGAAGGTCGCTTCTAAGCTCTAACATGTCGTAGCTGTGTAACCTTGGTCAAGTTTTTTAATCCCTTATGCCTCCATGCCTTCATTTGCAAAATGAAGATGCTAGTGTTGATTCCCACTGAAAATCGTAATTTTACTGCCTGTCTGCTATTTTGTTGTAACGTGGAGACTTGTACATCACAGTGATTCTGGAACTGATGCCACTGGTATGTCAATTACCAGCAGGGTCATCCAGGGTACACAGGGGTCAGTTGAGCTTCCAGGTTAAGACAGACTAGGAAGAAGGGCCAGCATTTTACTTCCAAAAATGAGTCAGTGAATGCCCAATGGATCATGAAAGGATATCGTATGATACAATGGCGGAAGATGAGCCTGCTGGGCAGGAAGGAGCTCAAAATGTATGCACAGTTATAGACTTGACCCTATCAGCAGTCACGGGACTGGTTCAAGGCCGGCAGCATTCTACTTCAGTTATATGTATGGAGTGGCCATTAGTTGGAGGTGACTCAATGACTACTAACAGCAACAACAAAAGGATTATTAAGAAGTTTGAAGGAGCTCATAAGGATAACATTCCTAAAATTCTTCCTGGCACCCAGCAAATGTTCAGTACATAGTAATGTGCCTGTTCGCATTGCTCTTCCAACTTCTGCTTCTGCCTCCACTTGCTGGGAACTCCCCCGAGGATTAGGGAAGCAGCGGTGAATCAAGCGGGTTCTGTTTCAGTATCATTTATATACTTGTAGGTCAGTAGGCAGATGTGTTAGTCTGGGTAGACTAGAGAAACCAATTCACAGAAACTCAAATATATTTGAGAAAGAGAGTTTTAGACAAAAGGTAAGAGTACATTAAGAAAGCATCCCAACCCAGTCCAGTCCAAGCCCATTAGTCTGACATTAGCCTATATATGCCTGACGTCCATCCAAAAAGTTGTCCTCAAGCTCACAAAACACATGCAATAATGCTAAGTACAGGAGGAAAGCTGAATCAGTGAGCATGTCGGCATCTCAACGCTGGTAGGAGTCTTCATGTGGCTTCTCCAGTACCCAGGGCTGCATCAGGGTAGGTTCATGTGGCTTCTCCTCAGAGAGATCTCAAAGAAAGTGAGACTGGCCCGCTGAGGCAGCTGCACACTGGTCTGACTATCAGAGAACAAGAAAAGCAAGGCTCTCAGAGCCAGTTATCTCTCTTCCCTTCAATTAATCCCACATGTGTTTATTGGCCAGGTTGGCATAATAAACCTTAACTATCACAGTGGAGAAGGAAGACTATGAATAGGTACATTTTTAAAAAGTCATAAGCAAGGGAAGACACTGGGAGGTTTATAAGGGTTAAAGGCAAAAACTTCCAATGCACAACCTTGAATAAGAAGAATGCAATCCATTTTCCAGTGAAAATACAAAACAAAAACAAATCCAAAACAGAGGCTTTATTTTAATTTTTGACAATGTTCATGATATGTCAATTATTAATGGAGGACACAGGTTACGATGCAGGTGAGAATGATTGACAACCTCAGAACCATGGGTTATAAATAAGTGAAGTGGAAAGGGAGGAAAGAAAGGAATAACAGAATGGGGAATGGCACATACAATGACACTCAAGACACCGTTGTTCAGTACGGGCAGTTCCTTCTGTGTCTGCTGACAGGCCTCCCTCTGTACCTCAACCACTTGGACTGACCTCTGCTCTGCTTGAACAATGTTATAAGGCTTTTGTAAGGCTGACCAGTATATGCCCAAAGGGCATAACACTCTGCTGTAAGCCCCTGAAGATACTCAGGCACCACTCCAGGGGTCAACCAATCCAATTCCCCCAATTAAGTGCCAAGAGGCATCCCACTCCACAAGGCAGGCTCCTGCCCCAGAGCACTCAGTTTTACCTGCTCTGTAGGTGTGTAGGTCCCTTGTACTGTGTCATGACCTGGCTTTGATGTTGTTCCTCTGCCACACTGCTGTCAAAACTGTCTGTCTCCTTGACAAAAGTGGGTCAATGAGCAGAGATCTTGGGGTTCAAATGACATCCCCCTTTCTTGGCTCTTCTCTCTTGTTGGTGATGAGATGCCCTCTTCTGAGGTGACCCACTTTAGACCTAGCAGAATGGTAATCACAATGAATACTGCTTGCAATCATTCACAGCTAAGTCCTGTCTATAACTTCCCCCACTTTCTCTCATTCAGACACATCAGGGGAAGATTGTTTAGTGGGTGTGACTGAGACTATGGCTAAAAGAACCACCTTAAATAATTCACTGCACTGCATATGCATTTACGAAAAGGCATTGGTTACCGTAAGGATATATGGTGAGAGAATACTCAAAATCCCATACTCTATTGTCTGCTTCTATTTTTAGGTGTTTGTCCTTGAACTTGAGAGAGACCTGGTGGAGGGTTGAGTGCTGAACTCAGAAGGCCAGTATTCCAAATCTACCAGTCACTTCACGGGAGAAAGATAAGACAGTGTGTCTGCAAAGGGGAACCACCTTGGAGCTCCGCAGAGCAGCTCTTCCCTTCCCCTTGGAGTACATACCTGGGAGTCAGGGTTGACTCAACTGCATTGATTCGGGGGTTGTTTCTGGTCTGGGATTTGTTTTTCATCTTATGATGTCTTGTTCTCTCACTGCCATCTTCTTTGCCATCGAAATATATATATATATATGTATGTATATATATATATATATATATTTTAGTTTCTATGTATGCCAATGCCTGCATCGGGTCAGTCTTTTGTTGCTCTTGTCTATTTCATTGTCTTAATTTAACTGCTGTCTCTGATGTGCACCACCCTCATCTGTCTTGATCTTCAGTACAGGCTTAATTTTAAATGGTGGCAAGTGTGCTGAAGAAAACCAGAAATCTGCTTTGACGGAGAAACACAGAGTCGCTGGGCGCTCTTTAGAGGAAGAGGTCTGGGAAGGGACCCACGAACTCTACCATTATCACTTTTTAAATTATCTCTAAGACTTTGTAGTTAATTTTTTTCACTAGTGGAATGCGTGCTGACTCATTGAACATTTTACAATTTCAATTAGGTATAATGGATTTTGATAAGCATGATATGAAATGCTATTTTAGAATATTGGGACAAGGAATGGAAAAAAAATTCACTTGAATATTACTTAATCCCAAACACCTCACCTCAATAACACACAGAAAACAGGAAATACACTTATAAGCTGTACCCTGCTGCCTCATTTTATGCCCAGAGAGGTAAACGTTTGGCACACTCATTTCTTCCAGATATCACTCAACAAAGAAGTGATTCCTTCTTTCACTTTCAAGTCCTGGCTCTGACACTAACATGGACAGCCCACGGGGAAAATGCCTTTCAAGAAACACAGGGTTGGAAAATGTCAGTGGTACCCCTGTGTATCCTTGGTAATAAATGAGTTGAGTTGAACTTCGGAGGTGAGAAAGGGAGGAAATAATAGAAAGAATGATGGAAGAGGGGATGGTGCATGTTAAAACACGGAAGTCCCGGAGAGCTGGCCATGCACACAGAGTGGAGACAAAGTTGATAGGATTGCAGCGGAGGTAGTAAAGTCAATAAAAGCAGTTGATAAAACTTACAATGCACTTCCGTGCTCGACATTATTATGGACATCTGTCTTAGGCTGGATACTCTAGAGAAGCAAAACAGACACACACACACATATAAACACACACATATATACACACATATATGCATAAATATAATAAATACAAATATCCATCAATACAGTAGGTAGGTATAGATAAATTTAACATATCTCAAGGAAATTGCTCACCTAGTTATACATAAACAATACTATTAATAGCACAAGCAAGTAAAAGTTTGATGAAGACAATTCAGTACATTGGCAGGGAACTCTTAGAAATTCAAGTTGGTGTCCAAAGAAGGCATTAAACGCTAAGCCCACACTCAGTGCTCAATGGCAACTGTTCTCATTTGGCGACTTGCCCATGAAGGAGGGCACCACCACTGAACACCTCTGCCTGTCTTCTTGCAGGAGGAAGCAGCATCGGAGAGTCCCAGTTGTAATGGAATGTGCTGGCCTGGGGGGGACACATCACTTTCTCCTGCCATTCGTTGACCAGAATCACTCTCAAAGGCCCATCTTTTTGCGAGGAGGTGTGTGGGATGGGAATCAGGAGGTACAAGAACTACCATCCCCTCAGGTGCCTGGAAAGAGAAAAGGATGAAAAAAGACCGAGCACGAGATGTCTCCGAGAAGTCCTGGTGATGTTATAAGGTGGGCCTCGATCTGCGGACCACATGGTTGCCAGTTCAAACCCATCTGCCGCTCCCTGGGAGAAACACGAGGCCATGTGCTCCTGCAAAGACCTATAGTCTCAGAAATCCTTTACAAGGTTGTTAAGCGTCTGAATCAAGTCAGGCCAGTGAGTTTGGGGCTAAGAAGTCTCTAGTACAGGTCGAGATTTTTTTTAAAGCTAAAAAAGTGAAGGAATAAGTGGAGTCATTATCGAAAGAAAAATTTAGTGCAGAGAATGCACATGGTGAAAATCGAGACGGTGATATCAGAATGAACTTTCTAGCTTGAACGGCGCGTCCTCCTGTGCTCCATTGAGTCTCCAGGTTTAGAACTCAATGCTACACTCAGAGGACACTTGCCTGCAGGGCTCCTGTTGGACTTGGCCAATCTAGCTTTCCAGCAGGTCCAGTCAAGTCACCTCACCTTCTCTGCTCAGAAACTTCAGTTGCCCAGGCCTCTCTGTCACCCTCTCCTCACTGTCCATCTCACAATTGTGGAGACAGCACCAACGACGTGTAAATACATTTTAGATTTTGACCACAGCCTCCTTACCTATTTGGCTCCTTCCCGCCTGTCTCAAAGCTCTTGGAGTGTGCACGGACACTACTTTGGACTGAAGAGGCTCCTCCGTTGTGTGGATTGGGTGGGTCTGTTTCAAGATGTTTTGGAAGGCTACCAGAATGTGGAGCTGATGCTGGAGAGTGAGAGATGGAGAGCAGAGAGAGAATCCTGCCTCTCAGTTTGTTTCCTTCAAGTTTCTTTCCATTTTGAATATTTAAAAAATAAATGACCCCCTTGAATCGATGTCTGTCCCTTGCAGCCTGAACAAGGCAGCTTTGCAGGGACTAAATGAGGTGCTGGATGCCTGCCTGTAATTGGCTCCAGACCCTCTGAGCCTCCATCCATCTGAGGAGAGCAGTCTGGAGGAGCCATTGGGGTATTGGAGGAGGCAGTTTCATTTGGTGAGGCTAGGTGTGAGTGGTGACTCTGGCTCCTGGCTGCTTCTCTGTTTATGTTCCAGGAACAAGGACCATTTTGTCATTTATTTATATGCTCCTTCCTGCGCTTTATAAGGACCCATTTATTAGTACAGAATGCAGACTCGAAGGATCACAGAAGTGGCAGAGACTTTAGCAATCAGAGTTGGATCCCACCCCTCTAATTTACAAGCAGGGACATGGTGTGTTAATAATCTATCACTGCTGTAGCAATCTCCCATAAATTTAGTCTCTTGAAACAACAACAAAATGTATTGTCTTACAGCTCCGTCACTTTGAAGGCTGACACACATCTCATTGGGCTGAAAACAAGAAGCTAATTAGCTGCAACCTTTCTAGAGGCCACCTCTGTCCCTTGTCTCTTGACTCTGCTTTTTCAAAGTCAATATGAAAGTTTTATAGGTGAGTCCTCACCAGGTATCAATTTGACGTCTGCTCAGGGAATCCACTAGGAGGAACTCTTTTGATGACATTGGGTCCACTCAGACCCCAAACTTAATCTCCCTATTTTTAGGTCAGCTAATTGGTAACATTAATGCTATCTGCAAACTTCAGCCCCCTTTGCCATGACTAGCACATGCTCATAGATTCTGGGCAGTAGGATGTGGACATCTTTGGGAGGCATTATTCTGTTTACTACACTTGGGGTTGCAAGGAGAATGACTTACTTATCTAAGGTCAAGCTAGAAATGCATTTAGTACTTTGCTTTTTTTTTTTATGCTACCACACCATTTTCAGGAAATAAAAGCGCACAGCAGCATGGTCAAAAGCCATTGACGGTGGGTTCAGATGCATCTGGGACGTGGGTGCGGGGTCTAGCCTTATCCTTCTGAGCTGTGGGAATCAAGGAAAACTAATTAAACTCTGAGTGCCAGCAGTCCCATCCCTGTGATGCAGGGTCCTTAATAATAGTACCCACTGCTTCCATGAAAGATTAAGGGTTAAAATGCATTCTCAATGTCATTGTTTTTCTTACCTTGCACCCAATAAATTTACCCCTTTCTATGATTTCTATTAACACACCTACTCGATGCTCTTAAGGTTCCTTGTGAGGTCACAAATCAGGTAGTAACATAGCCATTTTATTAGATGTTTTCAGCACAGCAAACATCGCAGCACATTTCTGCTTGTGGCAGCTGAAGTTGAGAGAGTTAAGATGACTGGAATGAGGCTATTTAACCAAAATGCGATCAGAAACAAGATCTGTGGACTTCCAAGCCAATGTTCTTTAAGCCTGACTCCCTACTGCTTTGTTTAACTTCCAGTAAATGATCCGAGAACGATGCTCATATGGTTTTTTTTTGTTCATTGACATCTGAGGAAGAGCCTTTAATCTCTTTATAAGCTACTCCAGTATCCTGTAGTGTGCAAACTCAAAACATCCAGCTGAATTCCGAAAGCAAAATACTCCAAGGGTAACTTCACAGGCATGTGGTTCACCACCCAGGCAATATTCTCTCATGAGGCTCAAAGCAGATGTAATAGCCCTCTGAGCCTTCTGCCCATCATCCCTGGAGAGTTTGAGGGGAGGCTTCCACTGAACTATGTTGTACTCATAATTCCTGTTGGTGGGAGTAGGTCTTTTAGATAGACACACACGTATCTATCTCTCCACTTATTCATCAATAACTACCAATATTCTTCGACTGCTGAGAAATGACTGTGTCAAGCCATTTTAAGTGACTGGATTGTGCATTTTTGGCTATTTTTATGGCTAGAGGCCATTGAGTCCATTCAGACTAAAGTGACCCATAGGGTTTTCTGGGCTGTATCTTTATGAGAACCAGTTGGCAGGTCTTTGCTCCTGTGGATCTACTGGTGGGTTCAAACTATTCACTTTGGGGTTAGAAGTGGAGGTTTCACTGTGGTGTCACCAGGATTCCTTAGTGGGGCTTAATGACCCTTTAAGTCTTAACTAAAACTGAACTCGCTGCCATCAAGTTGATGCCAGCTCAAAGTGACCCTTTAGGACAAGGGGGAAGGGCTCCTGTGAGTGACTGAGACTGTGGCTCTTCACAGGACCAGCCAGCACCATCTTTCTCTCTCCAAATGGCTGGTGGCTTCCAACGAACACCTTGTCACATCTCAGCCCAAAGCCTCACCCCTAAGCCAAACGCAGACACAGTCCTGATTCAACAAGTGTTCAGGGGATCCCCACATCTGCATTTCTCATAAGGTTCAAAGTGATGCTGCTTCCACAAGCAAAGTCTTACCTGACACTCACTTCCGTTGCTCTTGCTAGGTGCCCTGGAATAGGACCAACTCACAGTGACGCTCTTTACCATGGAAAGAAACACAAAACACCGCCCGGTCCTCTGCCATCCTCTCCGATGTTGTAGTGTGTAAACCTATTATAGCAGCCCCTGTGTCAATCTGTTTCCTCGAGGCACTTCCTATGCTTTCCTGCACTTTACCAAGTATGCTGTCCCTTTCCAGGGACTGGTCTCTCCTGATATCAGGTCCAAGGCATGTGAGACAGAGTCTTGCCAATCGCACTTCTAAGGAGCATTCTGGCATTACTTCCACCAAGATGGATTTGTTTGTTTTTCTGATCATCCTTGGTGGAAGGCTCAAAAATAACATCCCTCTTCTCTTCATGCATTGAGACAAGTTGAAGCTCAGAGGGAGTCAGATAAAGAAAATAGAGTCTTCTTATCGATGAAAGCTACAACCCTGCTGTTGTTTGGCTGTGTTGTTAATGAAGTTTGCAAGCCTTACCTTCCGAGTCTCTGGCAGGGCGGACCCCCAATGGACTCCCCCCACGTCAAACTTCAAATCTACCCTGAGCACAGACCACAGAGCAGATGGAGGCCAGCGGGCCACCATAAGAGAGAAGTAAAGCCAGCTTCTCAAGTCTTTTCTAAAATGATCAGCCAGGCAAGTTTCTTCTGGGGGAGGTGGGGTGGGGGGGGAGGAGGACTCCCAGCAGCAAGATGCCAGGGTGTTTTCTAGATCTTCCTTATGAAGCATAAACAAATCCTCCTGGCCGTGGAATGGATGCAGTCATAGCAACCCTATAGGATGGAGAAGAACCGCCCCTGTGAGTTTCTCTGACTGTGTCTCTTTACAGGTATAGAGAGCCTCCTCTTCCAACCCAAAGCAGCTGGTGGTGCTGAATGGTTGATTTTTCAGTTAGTAGCCCAGTGCATAACCACGCCATTCCCAGCGGTCCTACTAACCAAATTCAGTTGCTCTCTAATCGTCTGTGACCCCATGAGTGTCAAAGTGCAGCTGTGCCCCAGACTGTTTTCAACAATGGACTTCTTGATTGTTTGTTTGAAGTAGATCTTTAGGCCTTCCTACTGAGAAGCCCCTGGGTGAACATGAACTACCACTACCAGAGACTCCACATGGAGACGTGAGACAGGAGAGAGAAGCGTTCCACTCCCACAGTAAGAATGGGGTGAAAGAATAGGTCACTTGCTTTTGTCAGCTCTCTGGAAATGGTTCATAGTGCCTGGCTTAGGGAGCTTCTCTCTAAGAGGTATGTGAGAATCTGGGTGAACCTACATCTGGGATTTCTGTGTGTGTGGCAAAGAGAAAACAGATCGAACATTGCTTATTGTGTACTGTCCACATGCGTCTTGAGGTAGGTGCTCTGAATATAGGCCCTAAGGTGTTTGGGATGTAAAATGGTTTATAAAGTATGGAGCGATTCATCACTGGAAAGGGACATCGAGTTTGGTTGAGGGCTAACCAAAAAGGAGCTGGATTGCCACACTGGCTGCAACAAGGAACTCTCACACACCACAACCATGAAGCTGGAACAGACCAGACAGTGTTGCACTGTTGCCCTTATGCCTTAAGGTCCAAGTAGGAACTGACTCAAAGGTCATGACAACAACAACAACAACAACAACAACAACAACACAGTAACAGAACATCTCCTGGGCAGGCCAGTTCAGGATTGGGTAGGAAGAAGTCAAAGCAGGTCTGACAAAATAACCTATGAAGAAACTCGGGAGCCATTCAGTCTCATCCTACTGTGGGCCAGGTCACCAGGCCTTCACAAAGCCACTTCCCTCAGTCACCGAGGTGACTCAGGACAGAGGCTCTCTGCAGACCCTGGGTGAGTGAGCAGCTGGCCAGTAGTTCACCTCCAGATCTCTCACACAGACCCTTCGTCATGGGGCCCCTGAGTGCTACTTTGCCTTTCCATTTGAGTCATGTTGAAGGAATTGTCTGTCATTCTGAACACATCTCCTGCCTTTCCACATGTGCAGTTGTTGCTTAGGGCTTCCTTTCTGTTAATCCAAGCTCATTTTTCATGACTCAGTTCAGGAATTATCTCCTATAGGAAGGTCTCCTCAAACTCCAGGCTGGGCTAACCCTACTTCCCTATGTACAACCATCTCTTGCACTTAACGAACACGACTAAATATTTTGCCTGTCTTCAGGGTTGTATCTGGTTCACCATTGTGCCTAAAATGTCCTGGCACATAGCAGATATTCAACAGATGTCTGTTCTCTCATTGCTCCAATTAGAGCCATTCAATAAGTATTTGAGGAACATTTTAGTGCAGGTACGACAGCAAACTCAGAGGACGGGGTCTGGTTTATGTTTACACCCACCAAAGTGCCTACAACACAACCTTGAGCACTACAATTTCTTGGAAAATACTGTTTGCTTATTTATTGATTGTAAAAATCAGGCCACATCTTCTTTTGCCAGACTTGCTTTGATCTTGACTCTTGAAGTAGTGAGGGACTTAGGCAGGTATCTATTAGCAGGCCATGATCCCAAGGTACAGAATTTTGGGTGGTATTTGGAATCATTTCATAGGAAGTAAATTTCCAAGGTAGATGCCCTTTTGATTTATATATATATATATCCCATGGTTTTTATATATGTTATATATATATATATATATCCCATGGCTTTTATATATCCCATGGTCTTAGGGTTTTGCCTTAGTTCACTGGGTTCTCTGGAGAAGCAAAGCCAGAAACATTAATATATATAAATATAAATTGTTGCTAAGTGTCATTGAGTCAGTTCTGGCCCATAGCAACCTTCTATGTGCAACAGAATAAAACACCAGTGTTCTTACAAGAGTTCTTGTGTTTGAGCCCGTTGTTGGGGCCACTGTGACATCCATCTTGTCAAGGACCTTCTTCTTTTACACCATCCCTATGCTTTGCTAAGCATGATGTCCTTCTCCATGGACTGATCTCTCTTGATAACATGTTCAAAGCATGTGAGATGATGTCTCGCCACCCTTGTCTCTAAGGAGCATCCTGGTTGTATTTCTCCACGACATATCTGTTTGTTTTTTTGACAGTCCATGGTACTTTCGATATATTTTTACCAACACCATCATTCGAACACATTGATTCTTTTTCAGTTTGTCCATATGCGTGCGACTTTCACATGCATATGAGGCCATTGAAAATACCATGGCTTGGGTCAGGTGCACCATAGTCTTCAAATTAAATTTCTTACTTTTCAATACTATAAAGAGGTCTTGTCCGAGGGGAGGCAGGTTTTTTGCTGACCCTCAGACCTGTGAGGGGCTGAAAGGTCAAAAGATTGCCAGGAAGACACAGATATGAGTGAATCCAACCTCAGCAGGTCAGATGGCAGGCTGCTGGTGATCCCCAGGATTTGAAGGCAATATGGCAGTCTGCTGACTTAAGACCTGGAGTTTGCTAAGCCAGATATAAGATTCTGACCCAGCCACCCCCAAAAAATCAAAGAGAAAGTTTCAGTATCAACCACTTATATTGGAAGCAGGCCACACCCCTGATGATCCTTCCTTTCATCTGCATCATGGATATGACCTGAATAAAGGTGTTGCCTCTCAGCCTAATCTTCTTGCAACTGATTGTCTGCTCAAAGCAGATCCCCTTAGGGAGGTGACTGTGTTAGGTCACATCTGGGGGGATTAATGAGTCTTAGCTGCCAAACCACTGAGAATCTTGGCCCGGCAAAGTTGACGCAAAACCTAACTAGCACACCCATGAATGGATTCTTCCCAGCAGTAAAAAGATAAAGAAACCCGAGGCTATTAGAGCTGAATGGAATTTGGGGGTGGGGTGGACAGAGGACACCCAGAATCACACAGTACTGATAAAGAAGCTGAACATCTTTGGCACTAGTTTCCGTGCAGTCCAGAATTGTGTACTTGATGCTTGTCCCCTGAAGTAATCAAGAAGAACCAGAGAGGCCAACAATGTCCACCTGATTGCCAGGGGAACCTGAAGGCAACTTCTCCTCTGCTGCCTGAACCACCAAGGCCATGCAGAAGTGAGATTGGACAGGCCAAAGAGGATCAGGGGCTTCCAACCAGCCAAACGGGAAAAGGAAAGGCCCCTTCAATTGTTTAAGAGAGAAGAGGAAGACCAAAGGCAATATTATCTTTCATCAGCCACTCCCTGCTGGCGAATGAGCTTTCCGAAAAGCACAACCTTCTCTTAACGAGCCAGGGAGGAGCCTCCTTTTGCTTTAGCAAAAATGTCTAATTCTAATCAGATGTGGAATCAACCAAGGCTGGGGCCACCTGGGGTCACGTCAGAGCCACAGCCATTTACTCCCACTGATTGTCTTCCCCATCCTGTCTGTGTGTGTGTGTGTGTGTGTGGGGGGGGCGTTCTTGGGTTCATGCTGCAGAGATTCATCAAGCTTGTAGGGAGTTCGGGCTTCTTTGTTGTGAGCTGGGGACACGTGCTTAAAAACTAAATTCTATCCCCCAAGGCCACTGAAAGTGACAGACATGTAACAACAATAATATCACGATCTTATCAAGTCAGCGGTATGCTATCAAGGCTTTACTAGAGATTGGCTGTTCCACTAACACCTCCATGAAACAGTACTGAAAACTTGGCAGATTACCTCCCACCTGCCACTGCCATCCATTTACTTCAACTAACAGCCACTCTAGGGTTTCTGAGGCTCTAAGTCTCCACGAGAGCGGATAGCCTCATCTTTCTCCCATGGCTTTAAACTGCCAGCCTTTTAGTGAGCAGTCTGTCCAGTGCGTACCTGACAGCAGCAGCAGCAGGAATTTGCTCGTGCTCATTTGCTAATCCATAGTGAACAATGTAGACTCCCCCCCCCCCACCCCCTACATCTTAGATTCTGCTGATAGTCATGGCTGGCACTTATCTCTCTCCCGAACTTTCCTCCAGAATCAAAACCTCTGGTCAAATGCATGCTCCTAGACAGTGGGGGTTTACCCAGTAAGTAAAATAAGCATGAACCTACTTGTGCTTAATTATCATTACGATTAGTAAGCTAAGTCCATACTTACCTTGCTTATGGGATAAGCTGCACCTTCTGATCCCAGCCCATTCCACCCCGAAGGAAGTTGAAATTCAGAGAGGGTAGTCACTTATCCCAGGTCACAGCAAGTAAGTGTAGAGGGCGAGACTCATCTGGGAGGCTCCTCCCCTAACTCAGTGGCTCTTCGTCTCTCCTTCTCCCCAGGAGTCATTTGGCCATGTCTTGAGGATATATTTTTTATTGTGTAAAACTACATGCCTACATATTATGAAATTTGCCACTTTTCAGCATTCATTTCTGTTGTATTAGCTACTTTCACAATGTTGTGCAACTGCCAACCACTATTTATTTCCCAAACATTCTATCACCCTGCACAGAAATGCTATACCCCCAGAGCAATTATTTGGCAAGAAGTCCTCTTTCCCCTCTTGCCTCAGTGCCTGGCAACCACTAATCTATTTTTGCCTTGATGAATTTGTTTATTCTAAATATTTTATGTAAGAGGGATCATATGATATCAGTGCCTTTGTGTCTGGCTAGTTTCCCTGGGCATAATGTTTTCCAGGTTCACCCACGTAGTATCATCTACCAGAGCTTCGTTTTTCTTTGGGACTAAGTAATACTCCATTGTATGTACATGGCACGTTTTGATTTTCCATCCATCTGTTGATGGACACTTGGGTTGTCCCCACCTTTTGAAAAACGCTGCAGTGGATGCTGGTCATTACCTAAGGATCTGCCTGAGCTTTTGCTTTCTGCTTTCTGGGGCATACACCTCAGAGTAGAATTAATGGGTTATAGATAACTGTTTGAGAAACTGCAAGTTGTTTCATCACAGCAGCCAAACCATCTGGCCTTCTCACCAGCACTGGAAGAGTGTGGTAGTTACATAATTGCCTGTTAACTTGAATGAAGGGGTAGAGTCTAGCCTGTCCATCCTGTCATAGCCAGTGAGGTCCTAGTGTAGGTATAGCCTTCTCATGAAGATTCTGAGAACTCCTGTCTTCCTCCCTGGAGGTGGGACATACACTCTGCTTCACATTCCAATTGACATGCCACATGGAGCTATGTGGATGGAACCAAAATCTTGGAGCTGGAGGAGTCATGTGGAGACCCACACCAGCACTGAGATGTTTCCACCTCCCTTGGATCTGCAAGACTTTCCATCCACTGGCCTATGATCTCTCTGCACTCAACATCATTGCATGTGTTGTATGAGTCTGAAGAGGAACTTATATAGACTTGTATCAGACATATGGGCTAATATCAGACATCTGGACTTGATCTGAACCAGACTGGTATATTTTCTTAATATACAATCACTCTTTATATAAGCCCCCTTTTTTTAAAATTAAAAATCCGTTTTATTGGGGGCTGGTGCATGGTTTTTCACAATACACAAATAAACAAACTGTGCCAAGCACCTTCACATGTTCATTGCTGCCATTATTCTCCAAACATCCGCCTTTCCCCTTGAGTCCTTTATTCGGCTTTTCCATTCCTCCCCCTCTTTCTCTGCTCTCCCCTCCCCACCAACCCTCAATACATTATTATTGTTTTGTCATATCTTACACTGCCCGACCTCTCCCCCAACCCACTACTTTGATTCCCATCCTTCCAATAGGAGCCTATGTGTGTATCCTTGCAGTTGGTTCGTTTCTCTACCCCACCTTCTCTCCGCCCTTCCAGCAGTTCCAATCTCACCACTGGCCCGAAGGGGCTCATCCATCTTGGTTTCCCCATATCTCCAGCTCCCCTTTCTACTAGTGTACCTTCTCCACTCCATCTGGATTTGTAAGTTAGAGTTCGGACCATGATGGTTGGGGGGAGGAAGGCTTCAGGAACTAGAGGAAACTTGTATGCATCATCACTGCCCGGCTGTCCCCTGCCTGGTCTATCTCCTCCCTGTGTCTCCCTTGTAAAGGAGTGACCAATTACCCACCATTGGGCCTTAGGTCCCCACCCTGCTCTCCCTCTCATTCATAGTGACGTGATTCTTGTTCTTTGATGCTCGATACCTGCTCCCTTCGGCACCTCTTGATCACACATGCTGGTGTGCTTCTTCCATGTGGACTTTGCAGTTTCTGCGCTCGTTTATCTTCAAGTCTTTGAGACTCCAGACATTCAATCATTTGGTAGCTGGGCACCATCATTTCTACTACTCTGTTTGCCTCTCTATCGATTTGTCTTCAGCGATCATATCAAGAGTCAATTGATCCATTGATTTTGATTTTTCTTCTTTGATGTCTTATAAGCCTTTTCTTATTCACATAAGTCTATGGATTTGTTTCTCTACTCTACCAGGAGTAACACAAAGAGGGTTCCAATGTCTCCATTCCTCTTTTGGTGACGTTTTTAATAGTCACAACTGAAGAAACTCTGCTACTGGCATCTGATAGGTAGAGGTCAAGGAAAAGCATAATGCAGTCCTCAGGGCATCTTGTTCCCCCACAATAAAAGGAAGCATCTGACTGGAAAAATCAGTTGCATTGAGGTTGAGAAACCCTGCTCTAAGTCTTTCCTGTTCACTGTATTACACTAAGCCTCTACCTTACCCTACTCTTATGATCAGGTTTGCTCCTTAATGCTTCATTGATAACATTCATCACAATGTATTTGTTTTCATTGTTTCTTTCTTATGATTTCCATAGTACTCAAGGACATGCCTGCATTGTTCTATCTCAAGCATGTTGTACAACGCCTTAAACTAGTAGATGCTCAATGAATAATACCTGTTGAGTAAGTGAGGAGGCAAGTGTACCTAGAGCAATTCCACAATCTGTGCAAGGTCATAAGAACAAAGTGGGAGGCAGGTCTGAGCACTAGGCCAAACTCACTCCAAATGCTCTGCTCCTAACTCCACCCCAGGGTGAAGACCATTTGGTGTAATCTGCAGAGGTGCATAGCAGGTGGATGAAGATTGTCAGCAGGTACCTCTCTTTGTCCTCTGGGAACACAGAGTTCAGCCATGGAGAGAGAGAGACAGTAGAAGTGATTCCAACAGTCAAAGAAATGGAGATTGAAGTAGGAGCATGGGAAGAGCCTGAGTACCCAGACGAGAGCCCTGGTACTCCCAGAATGAAAGAGGCCTTTGTGGAGAGTTTCCCAGATATTTAAAGAACAGCTTAAAATGGCCAGAATCAATCTTTGTCCCCCTTAGCAAAGATGGGCAACCCAACATCTATGCTTTCCAAGTCCTTTGGGATTTGGGGCCTCTGACAGTTCCCTAAAATAGAGGGTAATGGTTCCACAGATGCACTTTCAAGCCCTAGAAGTACCCTAAAGTCAAGTACTAAGCTGACTCTGTCTGGCAAACCCTGACTCTGACAGTAGTTTTGTCCTGCCCCATGTTCTCTATCTGCCTTTGCAGTCTGCCAGCAGGAGCTTCCAGGGAACGGCAGGGGCTGAACTCCCATGGCTCCTAGGAGCTGTTGGGGTGGAGGGAGGCAGGCGGATAAGGGCCAAGGAAGAGAGTGTGGAAGGCAGAAGGAAGGAGAAGAATGGAAGAGAAGGAGGTAGTGATGGAATAGGCAAGAAAGACACTCGAGAAGGAAGGCAAAAGGAGGGCGTGGAGGGGGATGAGAGAAAGGAAGGGCGATAAGGCAGAAATGTGGGGGCGATCATAGCAATGATATAAAGCAGGATGGGAAGAAGCTGGGGACCCAGCCAAGAGTCCTGCTGATCACAGATGGGGAGAGGACTCAGTGGAGAGTCATCCTTTCTCAGGATGAAGATTTGCAAGGAAGTGACTCAAATTGCAGAGTCCTTCAGACACCTGGTTGGCGGTGGCCAGTGAGTTGATTGTCGTTCAGGGTAAGCCCATGAGTTCAGAGCAGAATTTCTTCCGGGATTTTCAAAGACTTGATCTTGTAGAAACAGATGGCTGCATTGGAAACTCGGGGGTGGGAGTGAGGCGTGGAGGGTGTTCAGAACCCCAATGTTTCCACTCGTCATCATGTGTACTACCCTTGGCATGACCAAGGGTAAAATGCACAGTCACCTATAATCCTGTCAGTAATCCTCCAGGATCACTGCTTTTGTTGTAATCCTTTTACTGATGGGGAAACTGAGGCATGGAATTCGTAACCAACCTCAGGATACACAGGAAGCAAGAGGTAGATCCAGGTGTGAAAAAATACTGAAAGCAACTGACATGATGTGAGTGTATGTATATTGATGTGCATGTGGCAGGGGGTGGGAAGGAGGGGACAGTGAACGGGGGGTGGGGCTCAAGAAATAAGCACTGTGTCTGTGTGTGTGCGTGCATGCACGCATGAAACAGAGAGAGAGAGAGAGAGAGAGAGAGAGAGAGAGAGAGAGAGAGAGAGAGAGAGAGAGAGAAGGCAAAAGTATGCTGAAGGCTGGGCTCTCTCTGCGTGACTCTCTATAAACAGGCACTGCCTGAGCCCCCAAGGAGTTGTTAAGACACTGTCAGACATCCGTCCTTCCTTCCTAAAACAAAAGGCTATTACAAAAGGATCCAGCCTTCTCTTCATGCTTCTGGGAAAGGAAGACACAGGAACGCAGTGAAATAGTATAAAGATGCCCTCAATGCTATCAAGCAACCCTACAGGATCAGGTAGAACTGCTTCTGCGATGTGCTGATGTGCTCGCCTTACCTGTTTGCAGGAGCAGAAAGGCCTGTCTGTTTCCCTGGGAGCAGGGTGTGATCTCACTCTGTCGAACTTGTGGCCAGGAGCCCTTTGTGTAGCAGCTATGCCACTGGGGATCCTTTAAATAAGCATGCTTGGCTTTTACATGCTTTCCCCTCTATTGGCCATTTTCACATTACTTCTCTCAAGAGGTAGTCCTATTTGGTGCTGGGTGACACTCTCCCCCACGAGAAGCCAGCACGTTCAGGACGCATTGGGGTTAAAATTGGCATCTCTTCGCTGTAAACCACTGAGCTGTTTCCTGTGCATTTTGTTGGAAGTCATGCCCAGGCTCCTTCAAATGAAATTAATTTTCTTTAAACTAGCTTCCCAGAACGAGAAGGTCTGTGGAGCCAGACTCAGACCTATTCATCATGAAGAGAAGATTAATGCTGGGAGCAGCTTATTAAATTCATGTTGCTTATGTCAAATGTCCCTTCAATAATTGTTTATAAGAGAGCCTTTAAAAAAGATATTGGTTCCCCTCAAAAGTAGCATGCATCCTCTAAGAAACAGTTTAATAGAAGCAAATAGTTATGTTCTTGGAAATTCTTTGGATAAATAATTTTGTACATACTGCTCCCATGAGCACTGCCTTACCTGAAGTGACACCCCTGTACGTCTCATGAATCTGGTTGCAGTCTTTTTAATCAGGGTCTCTAGTTTCTGGTCACCTTTCTTTTTCCTGATCTCAGGTCCCCTGGCTTTGTCTTCCTTTGGGATCCCTATAGCCCTTTCCTATTGGTGATGGGTGGGGGGGTGCAGCGAGGGGTCAAAACCAAAATGAAACCCATAGAGTTCAGTTCTGGCTCCTAACAATTTTTCATCGAGTTCCTGGGCTGCAAATGCTGGCGGGAGCTGATGGGCTTATCCATCCCCAGTGAAGCAGAGGACCTCTGATTACCAGGCCGAGCCTAACCGGACAGACAGCACCATCCTGGCACCCGGCCCCCCTTGTGTTTCACTAGGTGCCATAAAGTTGATTCTGGATCATATCTGCCTTTGAACAGCCCTTCCTATTCCATCCCTCAAAGGTAAACAGCACAGGACTCTCGACCTCAAACTCACCGCCATCAAACTGATTCTGACTCGTAGCAGCCCTACAGGCCAGGCCAGCGCTGCCCTGTGGGTTTCAGAGACCGTCCCTTTTTTTGGGAGTTGAAGAGCCTCATCTTTCTCCCAAGGAGTAGCTGGTGGTTTTGAACCGCTGGCCTTGTGGGTAGCAGCTTAATACAACCCCCTATAAGAGTAGGTCTCAATTTAACATCAGACTAGGGCCTGTTTTTTCATGATTGTTGCTGCATTCGCAGCCTGCTGCCTGGCTCATAAAGTCCAAATACCAAGTTCACTGCTGTCCAATGGATTCTGAGTCGGACTGTTATCATAGGACAGAGCAGAACTGCCCAGGGGACTTCTGAGGCTGCATCTTTCTCCAAGCGAGGGTGGCTGGTGCCTTCTGTTAGCTGCTCAGTGCTTAACCCACTGCACCACTCGGGCTCTTGGCCTGGCCTCTCAATGCATATGCAATCTTCGTGGAATAAATGACCATCTGGACCACTGGTCACTCAACACAGACTGTCGCACTTTCTTCTCGTGCTTACATCTTCTCTGTCTTTGTATTTCCAGCACCAACTCTGGCACACAGAGTGGAGACTCAGCAAATGCTTGTCAAATGAATCAAGGAGTGAAGGAAATACAGAAATGTTGTTTTTATAAAGTATGTTTTGAGTAGAAATAGCATTTACCCATCTTGGGAAACCACGTCTCGTTCGACTCTATCCATTAAGACAGTGGAGGTGAGATGGTGGCTGGTGGGGAACTTTATAATATCTGCGTAACTGCCCGTTTTCATGACGTTTCTGGCATTATCTCACATGCATAGCGCATCTGGCAACCATGATAACAGTGATATCTAAGAGATCTCAAGAACTTGTGTGTTTGTCTGAGCTGACTAGAGAAATAAATTCATACTCATTTGTGTATAATAGAGAACTTTATATCAAAGTGTAATTGTATATTAAGAAAACATCCCAGCTCAGTCCAGATCACGTCCTTAAGTCCAATATTAGCCCATATGTCCTATACCAGGCTATAATTTCTTCTTCGGACTCACGCAACCTGTGCAATGACACCGATTGCAGGAAGATCATAGGTCAGTGGATGGAAAGTCTTGTAGCTGCAGTGGTGGTGGATGCACATCAGTGCTGGTGTGGGTCTCCACATGGCCTCAAGGTTCTGACTGTCATCAGCAGAGCTCCATGTGGCTTTTCAGCAGGAATGTCTCTCAGGGAGAGAATCTGTATCCGGCCTCCAGTGAGCGATTTATTGCCGTTGTACTTCCAAATGAGGTCATCAAGAGGAGACTTGATTGAAAGGCTAAACCCTACCACCCCTTCACTCGTAATAGTCTCAAGTTGACACCATATTATGTAACTATCACAACTTGGACTCTATGCCGTTAAGTTGACTTTGTTGAGTAGACATCTACTTAGAGACCCCTAGTGACCGAGTTGTGCTGCCGCACAGAATTTTCTAGGCTGAAAACTTTGGGGGAGTAGATGGTCAGGTCCTTTTTTCCTCAGAGTACTGGTGGATTTAAGCCATCAATGTTTTTGTTAGTGGACAGGTGCTTAAATATTCACTTCCTTAATTTTTACAGTTAATGCTGTAGGTATTCTAAAATACAAGTTGATTCATAGGGACCCTGTAGGAGAGAGTAGAACTGTAAGTCCTGAGAGGAACAGAAAGTGACAAGCTTCTCCTAGCCTGTGAAGCTAGGGGTGTTTCCAACTTGTGGCCAGCAACCTCATGTGTACCCCCATTCAACAGGTGAAGAGATTAAGTTCTCCAGAAGTCTACAAAACTCTCTCTCTGTGTGTGTGTGTGTGTGTGTGTACAGACTAAGCCAATGTAGGCAGGCCTTGGATCTGGAAATAAAATGACAATAAGAATGTACTAGCTTTTTTCAGCTCAAAAGGTGGCATGTTCCTAATGCTTTATATATGCCATTGTTTTTGATGTGGGAGTTGGTCATGCTCTCCCCATTTCTAGAGTCAACATGTCTCCCCATTTCAATAGTGGCAGAGAGATGCTCATTTGAGCCTAGCCTGGCATCAAAGTAGGTGCTTTGAACTCCTCAGTGAAATGATCACTTGAAGGCACTCAGGATCACCCTCTTGCCAGCAACAAACAATGTCTGCCTTCCTGCCTACTTTAGGACAAGCTGCTTCTGTCAAGGGGATTGTACCACCTCTTTCTCAGATACCCGAGAGTCCTTGATTTGGGGAGCAACCTTCTATGCTACAGTCACAGATAAAGTGATGATTCTCTAGATAACCATTGGAGAAATCCTTAGTGAATTGTAGTCAGTGACCAAGCGTGAAACAATGGCTGAGTGCAGCCTCTTATCATTGAAAAAATGCTACCTCCTCTGTATTTTTCCCCAAAGACATTAAATCAGGTGCTGTGGAGATGATTCCAACTCACAGAGACCCCCGGTGTGCACTGTAGACCTGCACTCCAGAACGTTGGCACTGCGGTGACCTAGAGGAGCAGATCTTATTTCTGAGGCAGCTCTGGATGGGTTTGAACAGCCAACCAATCAAGGGGCCTCCTGGATATTAGAAAGTTGTTATAACCTCTAATTGATGTAGTCAGAAATCAGGTAAGCCTTCATTTAATTCCTTCATTAACATAGGAACAGTCTTGCCCTCGGGCAGACTGCACTGGAGAGTGGATTACATCCACCTCTATCCAGCCAGCCCAAGGAGGGGCACACTTAGGGTGTTTCTTTGATGGAGATCACCATATGGGGGTCTACTAGTGATGACTCATGCCCTATGACTCATGCCCTAAGATTGATACCCTGACTGCATTGGTTGGAAGGTCGAACCAATTTGTAGATGGGAACATAATGTCCCAGTCATGGTTCCATTCTGCTTCTGTAGGCCTCCCTGTGACTGTGTGTTGATCTGGCACCAGTCATGATTTTGTGAGCATGTCCTTACTCTCCATGTTCTATTTCAGTGGCTGTGTGGCTAGGAATTCTTGGATGCTCCTGTGCTGAAGGCCCCCTTCATCTATGTACTTGCTCTTGAATATTCTGAAATGGCAAAAACCAAAGCCCAAGCCCCCAGAATCGCTCAGATGAAGACTTCACACATCTCCAGAGGTCCACTTGGCAGAAGTGGTTAAGCCCTTGCTGACAAGTTTCTGGCTCCGTCCCACTCAGGAGTTCCTCAAAAGACAAAAAGTCCCACTGCCACGGACTCCAACTCTAAGGAAGCCTCTGGAGCAGAAGAGAATTGCTCTTTGTCATTTCCCAAGACTTCACATCTTAATGCTTGTGGGCAGTCTCAGCTTTCCATTTGCTCCCAAAAGGTCACGGACTAGAAAAGCCTATGGAGCCAGTGCTCTTCTCTGCACAGTAGGATCACCTGGCATGGAATCAGCTCCATGGCAACTAACCAACACACACACACATCTCAGAAGTAGCTGCACTAGAAGTCAATCTTTGGTCTTCTCAGGGGGTTTTTGGGAAGCTCAAGGGGACTGTTCCACTTCCACACATTGGGTCTCTGTGAGCTGAAATGCTCTTGATGGCACCTAACAAGAAAAGCAGGCACTCAGACATCAGAAGGGAGCAGTTCTTATTGTTGTTAAGTGTCATCAAGGCAGCTACGAGACATAGAAATCCCATGTGATGGAGCAGAAACTGCTTATAGAATTTTCTTGGCTGTGACTCTCAAGAGCCCTGGTGGCATAGAAGTTATGCACTAGGCTACTAACTGCAAGGTCAGCAGTTCAAAACTACCAGCTCCTCCATGGGTGGGCGGGGGCGGGGGAGGGGAGGCAAATCTTTCTACTACCATCAAAAGTTTGGGAAGTTCATTGGGGCAGTTATACCCTGACCTATACAGTCACTATGGGCTGGCTCTGCTGATCACTAGCGATGGCTGGGTGGAGACCCAGAGGAACTGTGCCTGGAAGTATTTTTGTCTTGTTGCTTCAACCCTGGCAGCTCCACTTGGAATGATTTATGATGATGTCTTGGGTTTGTTTTGTAAACACAGCCTACACCATGGAGGGAGTGACATTCCCAGGGTCTTCTCGAATGGAGGTACTGTGCTAAAATTACTTTGCTCCAGGCTGATGCCACAGTCTGAGTCTCTCGCATGGTTGAATCTAGAACATTCAAATACTGCTCAGTCTTTCTGCTTGAAGAACCGGACTGTGTGTATCATCCTCAGAGCATTCTTCCACCTTTGCTCCGTGGCCGACGAAGCATTGGTCAGGTTGGCAAATACTGTCTTCCTGGAACTTAGACTCTGGCAGAAAAACTCATTTTTAAACAAATCATTACACTTGTGTTGATTGTGCAATGACCCCAGTAGAGGTGCTTGGAGAGTTTGTAACAAGTGGGCTGATTGAAGGACGGTTTCCCTGGGGGGTGAGAGACTTCAGAGAAAACTGTGAGCAGTGAGCAAAGAGTCCATACGAGTACGTACTCTGGATTGGGGGACCAGCTACACCCTCAGCAGACAAGAGTGAGAATTTGAGTCTCTGAAAACTGGCTAGTGCAGGAGCAAGGAGGCAGGAGGCAAGCCTGCAGAAAGAAGTGAGCAGGAATCACAGATCTGCAGGCTCTGGTGGGAATTTGGAGGTGTTGTGAGTACATCCTCTCACGTTCCAAGCAGAACTGGAAAGTGGGGAGATTCTGTTTGCTTTTCAAGTAAGATGGCTGTGACTACAGGAAGGGATGAGTATGGAGACACGGGTAGGCTGACGATCGATGGGAATCCAAGTCCTGTCCAGCCATCGCCTCTGGCTCAGTGTACCTGCTAGCACAGCCATGCCTGCGGTGTTAGACGGTTTCCCTAGAGCGAGAGTCAAACACAAGCCTGGGCACAAGACACACTCCCTATAAAAACCCCGTGGTCAGACTCAGCACAAGTTGGACAGCTGGCGTCTATGGTATTTATGGTATTCATGTTTACGAGGAGAGCTGGCTGGGCCTGGAATTGCTGTCTGGGGTGAAGGGGAAGGCACTGAGGGGCTCTGGGACATTGTGACGGGATCTTTTTGACTTGGATGGGGAAGAGCTAACCTAGGCAACCTGCAGCAGAGAAAGAGGTGAGCATCTTCCAGGACCTGTGAGGTGACAGCGTTGTGAAAACTCACCCTCTGAACAGTGCCTGCATGCCAACTGACAGTGAGGAATGTCAGCATCTGGAGTTTTTGTTAGGAAACCTGGGCATGACTGGTCCGGAGGGGTTCTTCTTTCCCACAGGGCACACTGCTTCCATGAATAAGGGATCTTACACTTCGGCATGGGTTACCACTCAATGCAAAGAAAACAAAATCCCCACAACTGGCCTGACAAGGAACTTTGTGAAAAACAGAACAGATGGACGTTGTCAAGGATTTCGTCTTGCTTGGATCCAGAATCAGTGCTCACAGGATAGCAGTCAAGAGATCAAAGACCACATCACAGAGAGATCTGCTGCGCAGGAAGCTTTTTACAGCGTTGTAAAGCAAGGATGCCACTTGAGGACTAAAGTGTGCCTGGCATGAGTCAGGGTATTGTTTTGGGCATCACTGCCCTCTGGTGGGAGTGGGAGGCGCAGCCTTGCTCTGGAAAGCTGCTGCTGGATTTGAACCATCAACCCAATGTGCTGCAGTCCCGCACACAACTACTACGCCACTGGGGCTCAGTCCCAAGTCTGGGTATTTTTAACTACTTCCTATGCATATAAAAGTTGGACATTGAATAAAGAAGACCAAAGAAAGCTCCAAGTATATGAATTATTGTGTTGGCAAATACCATGGACTGCCCAAAGAATGAACAGATGTGTCTTAGAAATACAACCTGAATTCTCTTTGGAGGCCAGGATCGTGAGACTGGAGACATGCTATCAGGAGAGACAATTCCTGGGGAAGGACATCCGCTTGGTATAGTAGAAGGTCAGGGAAGAAAAGGAAGGCCCTGGACAAGGTGCACCGACACAGTGCAATGTGCCAAAAAGGGGCTTCAACCTGGGAACAGTGGCGAAGGGGGCGCAGGACCTGGCGTTTGGTTCTGTCATCCACTGGGTTCCGTGATAATCAACTTGACATCACCTATCCACACAAATAACAGCTCACAGGACGGTTTTGCTTGGGTCAGTTCGAGTGTTTTGTTTGTCTGTTTTGTCTCCTTTGCTGTCCTCTCTGCCTGCCTGTCCCTTTTCCTCTGGAGGTTGTAGGGCTCATCTGAAAGCATGGGTTTTAGAAAAAGGGGGTGTGTGTGTCTGGGTTTGAATCATGGATGTTCCATTGACTAGCTGACTCACTTGGGCATGCTTCCTCACCTTTTGGATTTTCAGATTTCTGAAAATGGGTATATTAAGACACTAATCATAGTGTTGTAAGGTTTGAGTACAGGACTTGACATCTCTGCATGGCCCAGTTATATGTTTGACTGCTAACTGACAGTGGAGGTACAGGCTCATCAAAAAAAAATATTGCTGAAGAAAGGTTTAGCAACTTAATTACAAATCTAATGAGCCATAAGAACTCCTGGGACCAACTCTACTCAGATCCACCTCGGAGGTCTCATATCCATGGATCAGAATCCACTTGACAGTAATTGGCTTGGGCAATGGAGACAAAACAAGTTGACACAGAGCAGGTGCATGATGAGCTACTATGGCTTGTTTATATATTCCGTGTTAATCTCGTAGGTGCATGGATCAGACTCTGGGCTAGGCACTGGATCATAATGGCAATCCCAATCATCTCTCCCAAATCTCTGGCAGAGGTCATCATCTCTGCAGCATGTAGGCAAAATGGGTCTTCCTGACCGATTCAGAACCTCATCTAAGTTATGCTTCAAGAGCCAAGACTCTCACCTTTTGTCATATTTTCCTCTTACAGTTTCTTTCTTTGGGTTTTTTTTGCTTCTTTATTCAGTTTTAGTTTAAATAATCACACCCACACCAACAGTCTACTGGAAGTGGTATGCCAAGTCTTGGTGAGTATCTTGGCAGTCTTGCCTAGTCTGGTAATTCCTAGGAGAACACTGGGCACAAGACTTGCACTCTACACAGAATCTGTAGGAAGCAGTCTATGTATCTCAGAGGAAATATATCCAGTGAGTCTTCTAATTTCTGAACTCAAGGTCAGCAGTTCAAAACTGCCATTCGCTCTGGTAAAGAGTTATAGTTTCAGAGACCCAAAGAGGAAGTTCTATCCTACCTACAGGGCTCCTTATGAGTCTGCATTGACTCAGGTCAGTGAGTGTGATTATTTGGCTGAAAGTTGAACCCATGGGTGAGCCATTGTCTTGGGCATTCCATCAGAGAAGTAAGGCTGTTATTTTTTTTAAAGGTGATTTTGTGTTTTGTTTCACGTTTTTCTTTCCATCATTCCAAGAACTTCTATTATGAGCCTTTTCAGAGTGATTTCCAACAGTAGCTAGGCACCACTTAGTTTGGGTCTCAGAGTCATGGAGGCTGACTGAGGTTAACATGCCTTATTCATTTCTTAGAGTAATGGTTTTTAAGCACCTTTTGGTTTTCTTCACTCTTCCTTGATTTAGACAAGTCAAAAGCAATAGCTGTAGCAACAGATGGCCACTCTCAAGCTTTTAAGACTTCAGCCCATACTCAAGAAAGTAGGATACAGAATATTGTTTTTGTAGACTATGTTATTAGGTTATAGTCTTTTTTAAAACAATGAATTTATTGGGGTTCTTACAGCACTTATAACATTCCATACATCATTTGTATCAAGCACACTTATACACATGTTGTCATCCTCATTTCCAAATATTTTCTATTTGAGCCCACGGTATAAGCTCCTCTTTCCCCCTCCTCTTTAAAAAATAATTTTATTGGGGACTCTTACAGCTCTTATAATATTCCATACATCATCTGTATCAAGCACATTTGCACACATGTTGCCACATTCATTTCCAAACACTTTCCACTTGAGTCTTGGGTAAAAGCTTCTCTTTCCCCCTTCCCCTAGGTTATAGTCTTTGCAAAAGCAGATTTCCAGGTCTTTTGCCTATCAATCTGCGGGGTGGTTTTGAACTGCTACCTCGAGGTTAGGAAGTTAGTACTTAGCTATTACAGGACAAGGGTCTAACCTGAAAAGCACATTGTCCTTGTGTGGATTCCAGCTCAGAGTGACCCTCTCTAACAGGCGAGGCTGGTACGAGGGAGGTTTCTGTGGTTGTAAATCTTTACAAAAAACAAATGGCCACATCTTTATCCTGTGGCACTGCTGGTGGGTTTGAATTGCCCACTGTGGTTAGCAGCCAAGCAGCCAACCACTTCCCACTAGAAATCCTTACCAGGGCTCCAGAGGTTACACAACCCAATTCATCTTTTTAACTGCGAAGGAAGCTGGGGCTTATCTGGTAGCAGAGCTACAAAGCAAATCCAAGTCTTTTCTCTTGTCTGATACCCTTTCATTCATTATGATTTTCCTGTGAGTGAGGTGTTAGACTGCTAATTGCAAGGTTGTTGTTTCAAATGCAACAGTCACTTCCCAGGAGAAGGTTGAGATCATGTGATTCCATAAAGAGTTATAGTCTCAGAGATCCTATGTTGGGTCAATATGAGATGGAACCACTTTGATGGCAATGGGTTTTGTTTTTAGTGAGTGTTAAGAGTTACCTTGTATTTCTGGTAAGCTGCTTATAAAAATAGCAGATGCGTACATACAATTAAATAAACACCATCTTCTTTCAAATAGATGTATGGCTTAAATAATTGAAAACTGAACATGGGATTATCTAGTCTTTGTGTTTTGGATGACTTCGGTCATTAGCTTCAGGGACCAGTAGCCCCACAAGCCTCCCCACCCAGCCCTCTGTGCATCTTGAGGATCAAGGATAGTTCCTGAGATAGTCTCTTCACAGCAGTCCTCTTAGTTGAGTCTGGAAATACTAGCTCTGGGGCCAGGGCTCTTAACTGATGTGGTTTAAATCATTTACAGATATGCTGCCAATAGGTATAAAATCCACTTTCCCTGTAGATAACACCAGAGCAATGAGGCAATCAGAAAGCACCCTGAGCTGAGTTGACCACGTGCTGTTGTGTTGGATGGGATCAGGGCTGAGGCATGATCAAGGAGAAGAGATTTTTTTTTTCCTGTAATATGTGACTACGTGATTTGGGATGTTTATAGAAACTATGCTCATGGTGAAGTGGAATTCAAATCAGCCTTCAACTGAGGTCTGAAAGCCACTGAGTAAATTCTGTAGGTCTGGTGGTCCTGTGCGAGACCTTGCTAGCGGGCAGCAGCACCACGGTCACTGTCCTGAACACATTGCGCTTATTGCTGATTTCAAGTGTGCCTCCCCAGATCCCAGCATTTTAAAGTGTATGTATCGTGAACAAAAACTTCTGAGAGTCATTGTCCTAAGTGTTACATGGAACAAAGTGTTCTCTGGTGACATAATTTTGTGAGATTCTGGGTTATGCAAAGTTCAACCTGTCTTCTCACTGTAGAAGTCCTTGTGCTCTTTAATATGCTAAGGTGTGCACAAGGGGTGATTTAGAATGCAACACTTGCCCAGATTGACCACCAACCACAAAACCAAACTGACTACAATCCAGTCAATGGTAATTCCTAGAGATGCTTTACGAGAGTAGAAAGCCTCGTCTTTCTCACCAGTTGTGGCTGGTAGTTTTGAACTGTTGAACTTGTGGCTGGCTGCCCCACCCATACCACCACTACACTGGGCTCCTACTAGGGGTTTAGTGTTCTTTTTTTTTTTTTTTTGGCATCACTGCCCTCTGGTGGTCGTGGGAGCTACCCAGCCTTGCTGCTGCTGAATTTGAACCGCCAAGCCAGTGGGCCGCAGTCCCGCACTCAACCACTACACCACCGGGGCTCAGCCAGGGTTCAGTGTTCTGAAGAAATGTTTTAGCAATTATTTTTGCAGAAAAAAAGCTTGCAACCTTCCTTTCTTTGTTAGAGGCAAGTTCTGAGGCTGTTATGCACAGGTTCACCGTTTCAGGTCCCTCCTAGTTAACTCAGCCACTCTTCCTGACCTTGATCCTATTGAAGGTGTTTTCTGAACAAATCTGAGAAGACTCTAAGGGCTGTTCCCTCCTCTTAGGAAGAAGGAGGGGCACTTGTGAGTGTTATAAATGATGAAAATATGATAATTGTGCTCTATCTTGGGAATAGAACATCTTTTGGGGATTCAGCTTCCTTTGCCAATTCCTCTAATAAATATCATTTGGTTATAAGAGTAGTTTCCAGTGTGGCTGCCAGGCTGCCCCTGCACAGGAGAAAGTTCGTGTTAGAGCCAGTTTTTCTCCATCTCACAGTAAACTGGAACAAGTCTTCCTGTTTGGGCCTGAACATTACAGACTTGAGTTAAACCTTTGTGCAGCATTTTGTGAGTCTGGAGGATTTAAGAGCTAGAGATGTCTCTTCATGTCTCTAAACTCATTTCTTCCCACTGGCCAGACTCAACAAACACTCACAACCCTTTACTAATCCTCTCCTGTGGTAGACGCTGTGCTAGGCATTGGCAAGTCAGCACTGGATAAAATGTGCCACTTGTGATAGGTGCATGGTGATTAGTTATAAGACAGTATGCTAAGTGTAGGAGAATAGAGAGAGAAAGAAGGGATAAATTCTTTCTGGACCATTATAAGATTCCTTCCAGCTATGTCATTCTTGGCTAATAAGTTTGAGTGCTTAGTAGAAGCCTATGATTCTCAAACAGTGGTAGACAGGGTCCAGCCCTGCTGTTATAGGGTACGTGCTAGCTGATGGTCAGCTGATGTCTTCTTTAGTGGACTTCATCTGCAAGAGATCCCCACTTTGTCTGGATCAGCAAGGCTCTCTTGTTCCAGACCCCAAACAGGAGCGCATCCAAACCAAATCAAACTCACTGCCACAGAGTCAATTCTGACCCGTTCCTATGGGTTTCTGAGAGAGAAGCTCTTGATGGGAGTAGAAAGACTCACCTTCTGGAATTCACATTGACCTTAGGGGGTTCTGTTAAACGTGAGTAGGAAGCATGTGCCTGCAGGATCCTCCTGAGCTGGGCTTCACGGAGGAGAGGAAGAGGGTCAGCTACCCCAGCAATAGAAATCCCAACCTTCTTCCACTTCTCATTGGCCCTCCGAGTTAAAGTAAAGAAGCCAAATTCTTTCCTATCTCTCCTAAGTTCTCCTGTTTTGTCCTGGGAGGCACATTCGGTTTCTTTGTCTGCTTTTTTCACTTCTTTCCAAGAGTCAGAGACTCAATGGTATCAACTTCTTCCCTCTTCTCATTTTTCTCTCCTTCTTCTCCTCTTCTTCCTTCTTTGCAAGCATTGCTTGCTAAGGACGATTTCAGCAGTACTGCACTCATCATGGCTCATGAGTTGCTGACCGTCATTTCAGCCAGAGAAATTGAGCCTCTGGTGTGATACTCTCCAGCTGACCCAGGGTGTGAGGAAAGGGTTTGGCTCGGAGGACCTTTAGGCACTTTTAACATGCTCCAGAGAGCCTTGCCCATTCTCCCTCCCTTAAAAAAAATCCTATTCCACTAGGGACAAAATGCCCGGAAGTAGCATTGTTAGTAGCTGTAGCCACAGGCCACCCACCCTCTTGCCCTTCCTCACCTTCACCTCCCCAGGGATGCTATAGAAAACAAAGATTGTGGCTCCAGAGAGCCAAGGGTGGGTTGGCACACAGAAGTCTGGAAACCTGGAATGGGGAGTCCAGGAATGGGAGCCTTGTTGATTCTGTCAGATGGAAGGACTTTAGCTGGGGATTAAGACATGGCAGGAACTCCTCCCACCCTTTCTAAATACAATCAGAAATCAAGCTTTCTAATCTCCCCCAGTCTAATCTCCCCAAACTCACTCCCACTCCCATTCCACCTCACCTAATCTCAAGAAAACACCTCCTGTTTACTTTTTGTGAATAAGGGATAGTGTGGAGTGGTGACCCAATGCCCATGTATAGGCAACTGGACATCTCCTTCCAGAAGGATTGTGAGGAGGAGATGAGTCAGTAAGGGTGCAGTATAGCACCAATTAAACATACAACTTTCTTCTAGTTCTTAAATACTTTCTCTTCTCCCCCCCCCCCCAATTCTACTTTACAGAGCTGGAAACACAGGGAATCCAGGACAGGTAAACTCCATAGGACCAATAATGAGAGTAGCGATACCAGAAGGGTACAGATAAGGTGGGGTAGAAAGGGGGAACTGATCATAAGGATCTGCATCTAAACCCCACCCTGGGGGATGGAAAACAGAAAAGTGGGTGAAAGAGGGCGTCAGGCACACAATAATAATAACTTATAAATTATTAAGGGTTCGTGAGGGAGGGAGGAAGGGAGGGAGGTTGGGGGAGAGAAAAATGAGGAGCTGATACCAAGAACTCGAGAGAGATGTTTTGAGAATGATGAGGGCAACAAATGTGCAAATGTGGTTGACACAATTGATGGATGTACGGATTGTGATAAGAGTTGTATGAGCCCCCAATAAAATGATTTTAAAAAGAAAAAAGCAGAACAAAACAAAAAAGAACCGGCAGTTTGAAACCCTCCAGTGACTCCACAGGAGAAGGAGCTGGCAACCAGATCCCCTAGGAACTGACAGGCAGTTCTTGTTACAAAGGGTTGTTACGCATTAAAGCTGACTTGCTGGCACCCAGCGAGGACATCCCTGGAGGGGAGAGAGCGCTGACCTCTCCTGCTGTTAGCATTGATAAAAACCCAAGCTCAGAAAGTCACCCAGCTAGTTAACTGGAGGAGTCAAGGTACAATCTGAAGATCTTTCTTCCCACAGAGTCGTGAGCTTCAATAACCACCATGGTAGCTCCTTCTGCTTGGTTTTCCTGGGGCTGACGCACACATCTACCCTGTACCTATTCAACTGAACAGTGTGGTGTGGTTTCCAGGCACTGCTCCCTCAGTTCTGACCCATCTTCTTCTTCACTGGTGAATTGGGATCATGGACTAACCTGGCTGTGAGCTACCCAACATTTAGCTGCTGTAGCACCAGGGCTATGGTGGTGACTTATTAACAAGTCCTTCTGCTTTTGTGCTCCCCTTACCCCACCAGCAAAATGGAGCTAAGGAGAGTTACGTGCTCCTTGGGCTACAGTGGGAATTCAATGGAATAGTACTGGGAGGTACTTGGCATGGTCCCTAGCATACAGCTGACCCTGAACAACTGTCTGTTGCATTATTAGGATCAGTCTTCCAGGCGAGTTTAGACCACACGTTCATTTTCCTTACCACTCTCCATTTTTTGATTCTTTTTTTAAGTTTCAATTTCCACACACAGTTCCTTTTGTGGCCCTTATCTGTGAGGCAAACATTATTAATGCTTTCTCTATACTGGGCCCTTCCGGACAGGGCCTGGTTGGTCCCTCGTTTGTGAGGGCAGGTCAACAGTAGGGGAACCTCATGGTTAGGTTAGTAGTCCTTGTAGCTTCTGCAAAAATAATAATAATAATAATAATAAGCAAAAAACTCAGTGCCAATGCCATAACAAACCTATAGAAGAGGACAGAGCTGCTCCTGTGTATGACCTAGACTGGAACGCTTTAGGGGAGTAGAAAGCCTCGTTTTTCTTCCTTGGAGCAACTGGTGGTTTCAAACCGTTGACCTTGCAGTTAGCAGGCAAGGGTAAAATGTTCTTCCCTTTCACATTTCAGAACATTACTTTAGTCTTTGGGGAAATGTATTTCTTTTTCTTTTAAGAAGTCAGCGAGAGGGCTGAGCCCTGGTGGCGTAGTGGTTGTGCGTGGGACTGCGGCCCACTGGGATGGAGGTTCAATTCCAGCAGCAGCTCCACAGGAGCAAAGGCTGTGCCTCCTACTCCCACCATCAGAGGGCAGTGATGCCTCCCCCCACCAAAAAAAAAAAGATTAAAAAAAAAGTCAGTGAGCTCTTTGAAACTTCTTGTTCACATGGGAGCTTGAAGGTTTTGCATGAGGGACACCTAAGTCGGGTCTAATTCACAGAGGTGCTTGTCAGATGGTGCTCCCTTTGATCTTGGAAGCAAAATGTTTTCCTGCATCAAGCAACGCCTGGAGGTGATGTGAAAGAAACATCCTTTGCTTTGTTGTGCTGTACACGGTGGCTCTACTTCAGTTCCAGTGTTATGGGGTGGGGTTCTCATGGTTGTGTGGACATCTTACGTGGTGCCAATGGTGAAGTTCTTGGCTGCTAACCCAAAGGCGGAGAGTCCTGGGAAGAAAAGCTTGGTGATTGACTCCAGGATCTTCCTCCTTGAAACTCTGTGCGGCAGAGTCTACTTGAGGGCACGGGCAGTTGCTCTGAGTTAGAATTGCCTGGAAGGCAACTCGTTATTTTTTCGGAGGAGCACCAGGTTGTGGGTAGCTCAGCCCTTCCAAGGACTCTGTTGGGGTGGGTTTCCACTTCTGACCCAACAGCCCAAACCCAAACAAACAGCAAACTGTCCTTCCACCCCAAACTCAAATCTTCAAGGCTTAATCGATAAATGATTTGATTCCTGGGTTTTTCCAGAGTACTGGTGTTACTCCTGCAATCCTTGGAAGATGGAAGGGTTGGACTTATTCCACAGTTACGTGGGAGAGATCTCTTTGCTTAGAGACTGCAGCACAGAGAATCCTCCTGGCCGCTCTGCTCTGTCACATGGGTCATTGTGAATCAGGACCGACTTGAAGCCCCAGAGAGGACTGTGTGCCTCAGAGAACCCTGTCTGCCATTTCCAGGAAATCATCTCAAAAGAAGGAAGTGCTTCAGTTACCTTTGGTTAGCAAATAAGCACTTCATCATTGGCTCTGCACAGGGACTGCTTTGGGGTCCTCCTTCTCAGTCTCTGTCATTGACCAAACTGGATAACAGGCTGCACATTGCTTTCAAGAATCTCAAAACACGCCTCTTGATGTTCTGAGCTCTGTGATCATCCGATGGAGTCGAAAGAGGCCTGGAACTTTTTATTTCCTACTTGGCACTCCTGCCTGACTCACCCAGAGATGTCCCAGTTCAGGTCATGGGCTAGCGCAATGGCTACAAGTCTGACATGGGGTGGTCACCCCACTGTAGAGACTGGAATATGAGCGATAAAAGAACACAGGTCAACAGGGGTTCTGGGGTTAGAGAGATGGAAAGAGGAGCTGTTCATTTTCTTTAAGAAGGTGTCTGTTCATTACCTCTATTTTATCTTCCCTAAGGAAGCTCACCTTTCCACATCCCTGCAGGTTACCTTCGTGTGTGTGGAAGGGGGGGGGAGGTAGGGGGAGCTTCAAGTTCTCAGACCACCAGTCCAAAAGCATGGTTATGGTAGTTGCATAATTTCATGTCAACTTGATAAAGATTATAGTGGTGGAGTCTAGCCTGTCAATCCAGACACAGTCTGATTAATGCCTCCTCATGGGTGTGACCTTCTCCTGAGGATTCTGGGAGTTTTCCTCCCTTCCTCCCTGGTGGGGGGACACACACTCTCTTTGCTACACTTCTGCTACACTACCTGTTGACAAGCCACATAAAGCCACGATGACAGCAGCCAGAGCTCTAGAGATGTATCTACCATCATTGGATCCACAGGACTTTCTACCCACTATCCTGTGATCTTCCTGCGATTGGACCATCACATAGGCTGTGTGAATCTAAATAGGAATTTATGGGCTGGTATTGAATATGTGGGCTAATATCAGTCTTATGGACTTGATCCAGACTGGGGTGGGATGCTTTCTCAAGATACAATTGCTCTTTGATATAAAATTCTTTCCTATACATATATGCATCTCTCTGGATTTGTTTCTCTAGTCTATCTAGTCTATCATGCATGGATTTCTTCTGGCTTAACCTGGTCCTCTATGGAATGAGCTAAGGTACCATGTCCCTGTGAATGGAGGTATTCTGTTTTCCTTCAACCGCTTCTTATGGGCTCCCCTAAAGAGCACAGCCCCTCAAGCCCCAAAGGGTTACAATAAATGTGAATGGGCTCCTTCACATTGC
Organism: Nesogale talazaci; assembly: GCA_004026705.1. Classification (NCBI taxonomy): domain Eukaryota; kingdom Metazoa; phylum Chordata; class Mammalia; order Afrosoricida; family Tenrecidae; genus Nesogale; species Nesogale talazaci. Next base: position 76,112 of record PVJH01000851.1, read on the forward strand.
ATTCAGGGTTATTTTTGAGCATTTGTCTTCTCCTTGCTCAGTCCTACTAAGGACGCACCAAAAGAGGATTTCTCCCTCTCAGAACTTTGGAGTCATTGGGTGCTGTACCTGTTTAACATACTTGGCTGTCAACTGAAAAGTTGCATGTCCAAGTCTACCCAGAGGCATCTCAGAAGAAAGCCCTGGCACTTAACTCCAAACTATCAGCCACTGAAAATTCTACCTGCTGAGCACAGTTCTTCTTTGGCACCCAAGGGGGTTACTACCTATGACTCAGCCGGCGCCATGAGAGCAGGTGGTGTGGTGGCGGAAATGTGCATCTATGTTTCAGGCCTAAGGGGAAGTAAAAGGAGTAAACCTGCTGGTCAAGGTTTGCAATGAGTGTATTTCTCTACTTACACAGAAGACAAAGGTTCATAGACTTGTAGCTAACTCAAAACAAAAGTGTGTGTGTGTGTGTATTTAAGCACATTAAAGTGTTTCTGAAGGCAGTGGGGGACTAAGCTCTGAGCTTGGCAGAAAGGACTACGGTAAAGAACACTGTGTTTTTTTAGTGCAGTGGTTCTCAACCATTCAACCTTCCTAATGCGCCCCTTTAATACAGTTCCTCATGTTGTGGTGACTCCCCCGCAACCATGACATTGTTTTCATTGCTTCTTCATATCTAATTTTGCTACTGTTATGAATTGGGCGACCCCTGTGAAAGGGTCGTTTGACCACCAAAGGGGTCATGACCCACAGGTTGAGAAATGCTCTTTTAGATGTTTCCAGTAGGGACCTTAACATCTTTCACGTCTAAGAACTACCAGGTAATTCACTGCTGGGTAATCCTTTGTTTGAAGTTCCACCAAATAAATAGCAATTTCCATAGAAAGGAGTCCCAGGGTGGAGGTGCTTGCTAGGCTCCTTCCAATCGGCTCTTACCCACAGTGCCCTCATAGACAATAACAGTAGACAACATCCGATCCTGCACCATCTTTTACTTATTGCTACATTTGAGCCCATTTTTGCAGCCACTTTGTCAATCCATCTTGTAGGGGGAGTGCCTTCCCCTCCCCCAGCTTCCCTACTTCCCCAAGCATGATGCTCCTTTTTAGGCACTGGTCTCTCCTGACTAAATGTCAACAGTATGAGAGCTAAAGTCTTGCCAACGTCACTTCCAAGGAACTATAAGGAAACCCACTGAATACAAGGATTAGTCAAATGTATGCACCCATTACTAAAGCTAATGATGAAGAAACTAAAGAATCTTACTAGCATCTTCAGTCTGAAATGGATCACACATGCATTCTAGATACACTGATAATGGAGCTGAAGGAAAAAAGTTCAAGCTGCACTGAGAGCATTAGCTAAAAACCAAGGCTCTGGGAATTCATGGAATACCAACTGAAATGTTTCAAGAAGCTGATGAAGCACTGAAAACACTTAGTCATCTGTGCCAAGAGTTGGAAGGCACCTACCAAACCAATTACCTGGAAAAGAGACCCATGTTTGTACTCATTCCAAAGAAAGGTGGCCCAGTAGAATGTGCAAATTATAGAATAGTATCACCGATATCTTCTCAAATTTTACTGAAGATTATTCAACAAAGGTTGAAGTAGGACATTGACAACAGGTTTTGGCCAGATTCAGAAGAGGACATAGAACAAAGAAAGTCTCATAGATCTTGGCCAAAAGCAGAGAATATCAGAAAGATGTTTACTTGGTTTTCATTAACTATGCAAAAACATAGTATGGAACATAATATACTATGGATAGCATTATGAAGAATAGGAATTCCAGAATAACTTGTTGTGTGAACAGAACAAGGAAATGTGACATGGTTTGAAAATGGTGCATCAGGATTGTGTACGATCACCCTTTTTTAAACTTTATACTGAGCAAATGATCAGAGAATCTGGACTATATGAAGAATGATGCGGCTTTGTAATCGAAGGAAGATTTACTAACAACCTGATATTTGCTTATGACCCAACTCTGCTTGCTGAAAGTCAGGAAGAATTGAAGACCTGCTGGTGAAGATCCAGGATTACAGCCTCCAATGTGGATAGTAACTCAATGTAAAGAAAACCCAAAATCTTCACAACTGGATTAATGTGCAACATCATGAGAAATGAGGAAAAGATCAGAATTGCATGGCTCACTTGGCTCTGCAATGGTCACAGGGGCAGCAATGAGCAGATTGAAGGACACACTGCACTGGGGAAATCTGCCACACTAGAATTCTTTAACTTGTTGAAAAGCAAGGATGTGCCTTTGAAGTCTAAGGTGCACCTGACACAAACCATGGTATTTTCAATCACTTCGCATGCATGTGCATGTTGGACGTGATTCCAAAAGAGTGGGAGAAGATAGTACATTTGAATTAATGGGGCTGGAGAAGAATATTGAAAGTATCCTGCACTGCCAAAAGAAAAAAAAAATGCCCTGCAGAGTGGTTGAGCATTGGGCCGTTCTTTGCAAGGTCAGCAGCTTGAAACCCCCAGCTGCTCATCCAGAGCAAGACAGGGTCTTCTACTCCCACAGAGTTACAGACTCAGAAGCCCACAGGGGCTCTTCTACCCTGTCTGATAGGGTCGTCAGGAGTCGGCATTCACTGCAAGGCAGTGACTTCGGTTTTGGTGAAGCTGTTAATGTGACCTTGCTTGGAAACAAGATGTTCTTTTGTTATGTGAATGAGGCCATACCATTGTAGGATAGGTGTTAAATCTAACCACTTCTGATTGGGGTCTTACGAAAAGAGCAGACTAGATCCAGAAACACACTGGGGAAAGACAGATGCCACTTGACCTGACTGCCAGCAGAAAATGCCCAGGATTGCCAACAAAACCAGAATCTAGGAGAGCGGTCCACAGAAGGAACTAGCACAGGCTAGACCCTGATTTCCCTACTCAACTATTACTTCATTTGGGTTTGGGCATTGCTGGAAGCTCTGCCATTCGTGTTTCAGATACCAATAAGGGCGCACATGCTGAACAGGTGTCAGTGGTGATTCTGAACCGAGAACAGAGTAGGAGGGGTGAATAGGTGATTGCCTTCTGAGAGATTAACCACTGAAAACCTACGAGTAGCAGCTGATCATTGCCTGATGCACTGCCAGAAGTGGTTCCCCTCCAGAAGCAGCAATATGTCAAGAAATCAAACCTATTGCACCGGACAAATCTACTGCACAAGACCTCTGTAAAGTTTTAAAGAGCAAAGATATCACTTTGAGGGTTAAGGTGCATCTGACTCATGCCACAGTATTTTCTATCGCATCATTTGCAGGCGTAAGCTGGACAACGCAGATAGCGACACAAGAAGATTTGATGCCGTGAACTGCAGGGCTGGTGAAGACTACTCAAATGACTATAGATGGCCAGAAGAGCAAACAAATCTGTCTTGATGGAAGCACAACCAGAATGATGTTTAAAATTGAAGATGGCAAGGCTTTGCCTCACATATATTAGATATAGGGTCAGGAGAGACCAGTCCCTGGAAAAGGACATCATATGTCATCCTTGGGTAAGACAGAGGGTCATCCAAAAAGAGGAAGATTGTCAAGGAGATTGGTTAGTACAGTGGTGGCCACAGTGGGCTCAAACAGAACAGTACTTGTGAGGATGGCAGAGGACCAGGTAGTGTTTAGTTCTGTGTACGTGGGGGTTGCTATGAGTGGGAACTGACACAAGGACACCCAACAGCAGCAGCAGCAACAACAACAAAAACAACAACACTGATAATAGGAACATACCTTGTTTAGCTTCCATAACTTCTGGGAAACAAATTTCTGTTAAGGATGCCCAATTATGATATTTTGTGGTAGCAGCATTAGGTAACTATTACATCTAGCTTTTCCTTTAACTTAATGTCCTGAGATCAGAAATGGTAACTCCTCAGTTTGATAGGCACATACAGCCTCACTCCAGTTTCCTGTGGCCTTTAAGACATGAGTTCTCTGGGTCCCGTTGACCAAGCTAGGAGGAAATGTTCTGCCCATTATTATTCACTGCCTTCTAGTCCAATCTAACTCATAGTCACCCTGCAGGACAGGGTAGAACCGGGAGCACAGTAGGTCATGCAATGGGCTGCTAACCATAAGGTCAGCAGTTCGAAACCACCAGTCACCCTTTGGGAGAAAGATTAGGCTTTGTACTCCCATACAGGGTTACAGTTTTGTCCATAGTAGACTGCCAGTAATTTTTTTCATTCAGTGATAGATAGATTCAAGTCGACTCTTATTTACGACGGAACAAATGCTGACCAGTCTTCCATCATCCTGACGATGTTCAGAATGTGTGACTCCTTTGTGGCAATCCATCCCACCAAGGGTCTTTTTTGTCCTCAACGACCCTCTGCTTTACCAACCACATTGTTCTCCACTGTCAATCGGTCCATCACTTCTGTGTTCCCAAAGTGAGCTTGTTGGACAAGGGTCCTGTAGAGATCTCTCAATTTCAGAAGTACATCACGAGATTCTTGTTCTTAGTCTGTATTTGGCTGGACACTCCAAAGAAGACTGCTCACGAGGAGTGATGCTGTATGCATTTGAAATGATCTGAGAAGAACCCCTAAAATGTTTGGAGCGGAAGATGTTGAGAAGTTGCAAACAAGGATTAGCCAATATGTGTATCAAAGGGCAGAGGAAAGCAAATCTCCTGAGACCTCTGGTTCTCTTTTACGTCAGCACCCGCCAAGCCCATTTCACATGACTTCTCTGCCTGTCTTTTCTTTTCTTCTGGTATGTTCTCTCGTCACCACCCTGTGTGGCTTCCTGAGCACAGGCACCGACTGTAGGAGGTGAAGTAGGAGATAGGCACAGCCCTGTGATGACCCTGCAGGGTGGCAGGGTAGACCGACAAAAGCACAGCTGTCCTAGAATGAGACTCCTGTGTTGTGACACATTTGGAGTGCTCTGGCTACATAGACAGAGGTGATTCATTCTGCCTGGGGTGGCCTGTGGGTTGGACTGAAGGTGAGGAGGAATTATAAGTGGAATATAGGTGGGAAGAAGCAGGCATGCCAGACATGGGAAGTGGCTTGTTCAAAGGCATGAGCTTTCTCCTGCCCCCTCTCTTCCTGTCTTCCTCTGTCATCCACTGTGGGAGGTCCTGCAGGTGGCGGTGGGTCAGGAACTGCTGACCAGGGCAGGTAGAGACAGCCCTCAGGAGACTGCCAGGAGGAGGGACACAGACACACCCAAGAGCCGGTTTCCTACCTCCCAGAGCAGACGGAGGCCCCAAGAGGGAGCTTTCTCCCCATGCCTGATGTGCGTTAGAAGGCCTGTCTCCTCCTTTGTCAAAGGTTCAGCCCTGAGCCGCCCTCCTCCCAGGGTTCTCTTCTTCAATCCCTCAGTAGTCATTGTTGATCTAGCCTTTTCCATCCTCTGGCTTCCACGCCTGCTTTCCCACATCCCCAGCTCCCAGCATTCTTTGGATCCCTGTCAGCTCTCCCACCTGGATGGTTGCAACAGCCTCCTTATCTGTCCCGTGATAGTGATACAAGTCTCTTCGTTGCTCACCATCCTGTAGCATCCTGCCAGATGACACATTCTAAAACAGTGTGGCGGTGACCTTGTGCACCTGTTCGGACATCCTTGTGAGCTCGTTTCCTCAGCCCGCGCTGTCCACTGTGAACAAACGTGCCATATTCACTGTCATTCCCCATGTGTCTGCTCCTCTGTACTTATCCAGGAGCTTGGTTTCTCCCAAAGAGCACCCCTTCCCCAAGGGGAGGTGTTCTGGGAGTGCTTTAGGAGCTTTAGAGCTGCTGAAAATGTGCCGTGGGCCCCAGTGCCAATCCACGAGGTGGAAGGCCCTCCCTGTTATCTCCGAGGTGGTACCAGCTCATGTGCACTACAGGGTTCTCAAGGGCTGATTTTTTAAAAAAAGATCGCCAGGACTTTCTTCTGCGGCACCACTCTGTGAACTCAAATCACCCACTCTGTGGTTAGTCACCGATTATCTTGGCCATTGTCACCCACCAGGGATGCCTCTGTGACCTGTAGCATGTGTGCTGTTTTAATTGTACCAAATTTGAGAAGCACTGTCCTGGGGGTGTCCTTTGTACACTTATACACTTATACCCTCCAGGTGCTCCTTTCTGGCTTTCTGGCCTCTGCTGACTATGCATGAGGCTGCTTTTCAGCAAATCAAAACCCACAGGTGCCCATGGTGGAAGCAATGGCCTTTAAAAACTGAAATTCTCAAAATGAGAACCTGGACACCAACAGTAAAAACTTTGTCAGCTGATTCCCCTTCTGATGCATGTTAGGCCTAATCTGGTTTTCAATCTTTTCCAACATCTTTCCCTCCCCCTATTCCAAGACCATGTTAGGCCTAATCCAGTTCTCAATCTTTTACAACACTTTTCCCTCCCCTTATTCCTCCATAGCATTGCTTATGACTTCATTCCTTGTCTCTGCTTCCATTGCCTTTCCCACTTGCAATGTTCTGGGGAAGCTGAGATATTGCGGGCTTGCTCACTGTTGTAGCCCTCGCTCCATGACTCACATTGAGTGTCCCATGCCATATTGATGAAATTCATGAGCGGCTGACCGCCAGCTCCCCCTCTGGAATTTTCTGTATTTTTTTTTTCCATATTGGGGTTTATCTCAGATGTGTTATGTCATTGGGGGCCACCCTCTTGAATTTGTGTTATATGTTTATCTGTTTTTCAGCATATGAAGTCCAGGATTGATGAACATTGAGGGGCAGCCAGGAGAATAAAGGTTTTTGGTGGGTGCAGGAGAGGTGGCAGGTGGGTTAAAGGAGAGCTGATGTCAAGGAGTTCAGGGAGGAAAATCACGTTTTGAAACTGATTGTGGTAGCAATTGGCCAGCACTGGTTTGATATGACTGAATGATGGTAGGATATTGGTTTTGAAAGAAAAAAAACGTTCTCGACATCTACCCTTTGACAGTAAAGTTGTAGCTTTATGTTTGAAGTCATTATTATGTTCTTCTCTAAAGCATTCTTTGTTTCCTATTTATCTTGGCAAGTTTTTGAACTCTTAAGATCCACCGTTTTGAAGTACCTGTCGGACAGCATGTTACCGGTACAGGAGTGTGCTCAATTTCAGTGTTTAGTGTGACGAGCTTTGATCACAGGGTAAGTCACTGCCCCAATTAAGCTAGAGAGCCACTCCCGCACCCTAGAATATTCTCTCCCCTCCTCCCTGCAGCTGGTCTACACCTCTACCTGCAGCATTCGGTGCAGCCGGCCCGGGTGTGGTGGTTTGGTTTGCTTTAGACAAAGGTGTGAATGGAATCACCCAGTGTGCAGTATATGCCTTTTTGGTGTCCGCCTCCCTTTGCTCTTCCTCCATGATGCTATCTATAACCAGAGCCGGAACCTTTTTAATTGCTCGGCAACTTTCAATTATATTGTCAACAGAAACGAAAACAAAACAAAATAAAAGCAGACACCTCACACTGATTTCTAGAGGTGTCTTTTATATGCCAGCCTAAAAGAATGAAGAAAAGCCTGACCCAAACTAGCTTGTTTCTCTTTCTTTCTTTCTTCTTTAAACCAGGAAATATTAACTACTCAGCACACGGCCAATTCGTCTTTCCTGCCTTGATTTGCGTACTTGGTGATTTAATGAAGAAGATTGTGTGCTTTTCTTCATTGTAATTTCTAGAGGTCTCATTCTGTGTCCAAGGCCAACATTTTAAGGGTTCCTTTTCAAATTTGAACTCAATAACCATTAAATACTTAGTCATCATGGACATTTAAATACTGCGTTTAAGCGTCTATAATATATCCAAGGCTTAGGAAGGCCTCTTTTCCTGAAAGAGGAATTGCCAAGTATAATCACTCACTCGGTCATTCACTGCCACTCAACCCCAACGGAAAGCCACCCTCTAATACACAGAGGAACTGCTCTTGCGGGTTTCTGAGAAGATCGCTCTTTACAGAAGTAGGAAGCCATCTTATTTTGCTTTTGGTGTTGCTGCTTTCTCATGAAGCAGTTGGCAGTTTCCTACTGCTCACATTGCGGTGAGCAGCCCGGTGCAGCCCAACTCATAGCCCCTACGCGCCCGGGCTTCCTTAGCCCATCCTCGGGCAGTCCAATAGTACGCTGTTGTTTTAAGTGAAGCACTTTTGTTTAGCAGTTCTCAGGAGCCAACTTTGGGCCACTTGCTTTTAGAAGCAAAGTGATCTGGTTTGGAGATGAACTGATTGGCATAACCCTCATGTTTTAATTTCTTAGCTTTTGATTATTTTTAGCAGGGTATCCCACTATTTAGTTATCGAACTGCTTCTTCATAGGCATCTGGGCTTTTTCCTGTTTGGAGATTACTTGAGTAAAGCTCCTCTGTTTACTCAGGCCACGTGTGTGTACAAATGTCCTCTTTTCCCAAGGGCAAATACCTAGGAGTAGAATTGCTGGGTCATGGGGTGAAGATCACACTTACCTTTCTAAGAATCTGACATTAAGCCCGAGACCATGTCTCTTTAGAGGGAATCACAGAATTTCTAACGGGACTCCATACCAGCTGCTCAAAGGATGGGGGTGGCAGAGCAGTTTTCTCCTTTCCTGTCATGACATCAGTAAGGGGCTGTGATCTGTTGTGAGTTATATTAAGAGTAGCCTATGATAGTCAGTGTTTCAACATGTCGACAGTTAGGAATGAAGCATTTGTTTATTTCCACCTTTATAGATGAAGGTTGGGGAGCCCTGGTGGCACAGTGTGCTCCTTGGGGTACAACCCACAAGATCAGTAGTTCAAAACCACCAACCACTCTGTAAGAGAAAGACAGACCTTTCTATGCTAAAAGAGTTATAGTCTCAGGAACTCACAGGGGTAGTTCTACTCTGTCCTGAAGGGTCACTACCCTGTCCTAAAGGATCTGTATGTGCTGGCATTGATTAGATGGCAGTGAGTTGTTAAGTCATTAAAAAATGGTTTAAGGACAACCAGACACTCCTCAGAAGTAAGGCCTGGTGAACTGTTTCTGAAAACCAGTCATTGAAAATCAACTCTACAGCAGCTCATTTTACACACATGCACACATATACACTGAGTTCAAGATTATCTCTATAATATGCATATTCGCACACTTCAACAGACTTATCCCATCCATTGTTATAGTGTGGCGGTCATGTACTTTGGTGTTAATTTCATAACTGGGAGTGTAGGGGTGGAGTCTGGCCCGTCATTCTGGAGATAGCCAGTGAGATGTGTGGGAATGACTTTCTCTGAGAATTCTGGGAAATATTGCTTTATTTCCTCTGTGAAGGTGAGAGACTATCCACTTAGTTCCTGGAAGATGCTCTACAGACAAGACAAGATGTCAGCATGCTGATAGACCCTGAGTCCTGGAAACTGGAGGAGTCGGAGGAGAACCCACATGGGCTTACCCTGATGGAACCAGACCTCTGAAGCTGGAAAAGCCACATAGAGGTCCCTGCTAGTGCTGAGATGCTTCTATCACCATGGATACGCAAGACTCCACACCTATTGGCTGGTGATTGTCCTGGCGTCTTTGCATTTGCCTTGTGAATCTGAAGATTTTATAGACTGGTATCAGACATGTGGACTAACATCAGACTCATGAGCTTAGACTGGAAAGGGTTTGGATGATTTTTCAATGTTACATTCTTCTTGCATAGAAACCTCTCCCTCATATACATATATGTGCTTATGAATTTGTTTCTCTAGTCTACCTGGACTAACACATATAGCATCTAGGGATTAACACATCAGCATCCACGTCCTGGTGGTGTAGTGGGCTATGACTGGGGCTGCTAACTGCAAGGTCTAGCCCCTCTGTGGGAGAAGATGAGGCTTGAAAACCAATGAGTGTAGTTCTGGTCTGTCTTAGGAGCATTGCCCTGAGTCAGAGTCAATTCCATGGCAGGGATTAAAGGAATATTAGTTAGCATACAGCTTTCACTCTGCATGACCCTAAAGGAGAGTGACTTAAACAAGAGAGGTTATTTCTCCACCACGAAGACATTTTCTGGTTGATACAGAACGATGTTTGCCCAGATGGCTGATACTGCCCCTGGGGGATCCTAGAGTGATCCAGGAGGATGGCAAAGTAGACACATACTTTATCCTGGGCTATGGGATATAGGACATACGTTTTTGATTGCCAAGGAGGGTCCTGATTAATTTTCTTTGACCAGCCAGGTGGTAGGCTGATTAAGTTAAAAAACTCATGTTATAGAGCTTCCAAGGTCATCTAGAAGTCAAACTTCTTCCAGGAATTTCTCCACCAACCCTAGGAGTGGTCCCTGACTTCAAATCCAAGATGGAAACCCAGGTATCTTAGCCACAATGTAGGCTGCAGACTAGAGGGAATAAGGAAGAAATAGTTCACCCTTCCCCTTTAAGGATGCATTCCAGAACTTGGCTTTATTATTTTTATTTAGATCCCATTAGCCAGAATTTAATCATATGGCCAACCTTAGCAATAGGAATTCTGGGAAATAATGTGCTCCAAATGAAAATATGGCAACCTTCATGCAGAGGAATTGGGGGAGAATGAATCTGGAGGAACAGAAGCCATTTTTGTCATACTAGCCAGTATAGAGTCTAATTAATCGTCATCTCCCTCACAATGATTGCCATTTCCACCCCACCCCCGATAGCATTTTGGTGGGTAATACTGACAGTATGGTTGTTTCAGTAGGGGTGAACTGTACCTATAACAATCTTACATACGGCAATGGAAAACATGTTGGAAACTAGTCTTCACTCCTTATTTGGACAGTAAAGTTCCACAGAGTAATTTTCTCAAGCTTTTGCCTCTCCACTCCCATCCTTAAAGGGCCTCTTTTGGTCAAATCATGGCTATTAAGTCAGTTACAGTTCAAACACAAACAAACCAAATCACTCACTGTCATTGAGTAAGTTTTGACTCACAGGGGTTTGAGGACTGAAATCTCTACTGCAGCAATAGTTTCTTTCTCCCTAAAAGTGGATATGTTTAAACCTTTACCAAAAACCAGACGATACTGCTACCAGGGCTCCTGATTTTGATCAAAGAGTGTCTTCAACCAGCCTTCATTGCTCATGCTTTGCCTTTCCCTTAAGGCTCTTCCTTAGGTTCCGGGAACATGCTGCTTCCATTCTCCAGACCTCTTTCCACACACCCTGCTCTGCTTCGCCATTCTGCCCTCAGAGAAACCTTCCCCAATCTTTTCTGACACTTTTCCATCCCCCTATTCCTACATAGCACTGCTTACAGTCTGAGATGACATCATTCCCTGTCTATGCTTCCATGCTTTTCCCACTCACAATGTTCTGGGGAAGCTGAGATGCTGCGGGCTTGCTCACTGTTGCACACGTAGCTCCATGACTCATGTTCAGTGTCCAATACCATATTGATGAAATTCATGAGCGTCTGACCACCAACTCCCCCTCTGGAAACGTATTCATTCTTTAAGACCCACTTCATACTCACCACTTGCTCCACAAATTAGGTCTGCTCCTTTCCTGCTACACTCACCATTCTGCCTTCCTATCTTTTAAGTTGACACGTAAGGACTACTTCCTTGAGAAAGTGTCCTTACGGACCCACCCCAGCTCAAGCAGGTAACCTTACTGGTTTATCAGAGAACTCTGTTCAGTCTCTTCATGGTGCTCCTTACCCTTTGTAACTTTATATATATTTAAATGTACACTTGTTAGCCACCTTTCTCTCCCTATTAGAAATTTAGCTCTGGCAGTGCAAAAGTTGCATCGAGCTTGTTTACTGGTTTACTCTCAGGGGCCAGCTTGGTGCCTAGTATGGAGTATCCACATAGAAACTTCTGGATAGACAGTGAATGCCCAATGAGATATGTTTGTACCACGCACCTTCCAGCGCTGCTTAAAACATGCATTTAGGCATTCTTCTCAAATGCAAATTTAACAATACATTGATCATTCTTATATCTTTAGTAAGATAAAAGATCATATCTAGGTAAGTTGAACCATTATTTTGTGAGATCCTTTTCAACCCATTCCAGTGACCCCTTTATACTCTCCCCTGTAGCATGTTGTGTTTATTGATGTCTTTTTTCTCTTCCTAATCTACACCCTCTAAGGTAACCTCCTACAGAACCACTACCTGTGAGTGGAGGATCTTTTGTTGCAATGGAGTGAAATGGGCTCTAGTGAGACTTCCAGACTGAGGCAGTCAAGAAAGAAAAGTCTGGTCATTGGCTTCTGAAAAGCCAGTGAAGGCAAACCCTTTGGTTCTGATCTGCACTTGATCAGATGGATGGCACAGGACGAAGAAGGGCTTAGTTCCATTGCCCATGAGTCACTATGAACCAGTGGCTAGCTGCTGTTTCCTCACACGTCTACTCCCTTCTTCCTCCACTTTCTTCATCAGCCTCTCCCACTTTTTTTTTTTTGCAATTGCCCATATAGGTGGTCTTGACATTGATCTCTTGTTTGTAGTACATACAGGTCAGATATGTTTATGTTGCATGTCAAATTGTCTGGGGCTCTAATTCTCAATGATTTCACAGATTCTGTTCTTCTAAATTGCAATATAGTATAATCACCCTCCATTTTGTGATGTGATATGAGTAGATGACTCAAAGCCAATCAGGTATGGAAATAATGATTACATATGAGGGAGTAGCCCCCAAAACCAAATTGCATCGGGTGGAGCAGAGCTTTCAAAGTATGCATTTTCTCCACTAGGTGAGCATTAAACAACTTGCTTTGAGTTAGTGCACCCAATGGTATCACCTGGGAAGGTTCTCTCTGGTCACAGTGATTTTTTTTTTTCCATGAAAACAGTTTCTCTCAAACCTAATTTTTTTTGTGATGGCCAGTTTAAGAGAACTGTGTACAGATATGAAATTTTATTTCCTGCTTGGGAAAAATGCTGCAGAAACTGTTGTGATGTTGAACACAGCCTATAAGGACAGCGCTATGGTACAAACTCATGTGCAGGAGTGGTTTTCTTGTTTCTAAAAAGGTGAAATGTTGATTGATGACAAATCTCATTCTGGATGTCTGTCAGCTTCCCAACAGAATGAAACTGTCGACTCAAAGTATATATGAAGTTCATTACACCCAGTCAGACTGTTAATCAAGCTTTCTATTTAGAGATTCTGGAAAGATTGCATAACAGATTGCAACAAAAAGGCCTGGTGGGGGACTGGTTTGCCTCCATGACAATTCATCTGATCACACAGCATTTCAGTGCGCCAGTTTTGGGCAACAAATAGCATACCTCTCTTGCCCCACTTACCTTCCTCACCTGACCTCACTTTGTGTGACTTCTTTTTGTTTCTGTGACTGGAGAGGGACATGAAAGGATAGAGATCTGATGAAGTAAAAGAGCGGAAGAAAATAAAGAGGGATCCAAAGCGAGGAGTTTGAAAAATATTTCCAAGAATGAAATTGCAGATCTGACAAATGTATTAAGTGCAATGGAGAGTACTTTGAAGGTGATATGGTTGTTTTGTAAAAAAAAAAAAATTAAATACATAGCTTTGAAAAAAGTCTGTCCTTTTGGGGGGTACCTCATATGATCCAGCAATATCCCTGGTGTGTATTACCTTAAAGAAATAAGAGTCATAGCAGAAAAAGACATATGCACAACCATATTCATCCCAGCTGTTCCTGATAAAAAAGAAGATGGGAACAAGTGCTTATCAGTAGAACAGATAAAGAAACTCTGATACATACACACAATGGAATGCTGTGCATTACTCAAGAGCGGTTAAGAATATATGGAGCATGTCATAGCATGGGTCAATCTGGACAATATTAGACTGAGTGAAATTAGTCAAACAAAAAAGAAAAATATTATATGAGATCCTTTTTGCTGCTATTAGGTGGCATTGAATTGTTTCCAACTCATGACGACCTTTTGCACACAACAGAATGAAACACTGCCTGGTCCTGTGCCATTTTCACAATTGTTCTGTTGCTGCAGTCTTGAGGCCAGTCCATCTCCTTGGAGGCTTTCTATTTTTCACTGTCTCTCAGCTTCACAAAACTTAATGTCCTTCTCCAGCAACTGGCCTCTCTTATATGTCAAAAGTACATAAGACCAATGTCATGGCCAAAATATGCGAGACAAAGTCTTACCATCCTGGTTCTAAGGAGCACTCTGTCCATACTTCTTTCAAGATAGACTTATTTGTCCTCTTGGGAGAACATGGCTATTTCCAGACTCTCCAGCACCACCATTCAAATACATCCATTCTTTTTCAGTTTTCTTTATTCGATGGTCAACTTCTACACAGATACGAGACAGTTGGAAATACCGAGGTGTGTCCAAAGTAACCTCCTGAGTCCTAAAGTAGCGTCCTTGCTTTTCAATTCTCCACAGAGGTCTTGTGCAGCAGATTCACCCAATACAACTTGCCTTTTGATCTCGTAACTGCTGCTTCCGTAAGCATTGATTCTCGATCCCAGCCAGACAAAGGCCTTGACAACTTTAACCTTTTCTCCATCTTTTCCTGATACTGCCTATTGGTCAAATTGTAAGGATTTTGGTCTTCGTTGCACTGAATTGTAATCCGCACTGCAGGCTACAATTTGTGATCTTCATCAGCAAGTGTTTCAAATCCTCTTCTCTTTCAGTCAGCAAGGTTTTGTCATCTGCAGGCCACAGGTTGTTAATAAGATGTCCTCCAATCCTGATGCCATATTCCTCTTCATATAATTCAGTTTATTTGATTATTATTAGAGTAAACAAATGTGGTCAGAGGATATAGCCCTGATCGTTATTATAAGTAAGATAAAGTATTCAGCTGAGTCCTGGTGGTGCGGTGGTTGCGTGCAGGACTGCGGCCCACAAGGTTGGCAGTTCAAATTCAGCAGCAGCTCTCCAGGAGCAAGGCTGGGCTTCCTCACCAGGGGAAGGCTGCCCCACCAGGGCAGTAATGCAGAAAAAAAGATAAAACATTCAAGATTAAAAGTTCTCATACCAAAGGGAACAGACTTGGCAGTTACCAAGGGATGGAGGATAAGGGAAGGAACACAACACAAGGGTTGCCAAGGGTTAACTTGGGGGAAGAGGGCTAGAGTAATTCATAGCAAGCAGAAGAATAAGCTATTTGGGGATTTGATGAATAACTTAAGCTGTTGAATACAAAATTAAAGGATCTCAAATGTAAAGTCCCCACCAAATTCACAATAAAAAATCATTTAAAAAAGGAAAAAAAAACCCCAATTAATTGTAAGTTAATCAATTTGCTTGGGAGTATGGCCTATATCCAATTATATGGGATTTCAGGTAAAACTAATTGTCCCTGGAACCTGCATTTGACTTCTCATGCTCTGATTGCTGGTTCTTGGAACTCGAGCCAACAGTCTCTCATTGAACCTGCAGATTTGAGCTTCATTGGTCCCTGAAGTCATGGAATCAGGAGAAGCCTCTAGCCTTGCATTTGACCCCTGATTTTGGGACTTGTCTATCTCCACAACTGTGTGAGTCATTTCCTTGAAATAAATATCTCTCTACATATACTTATATAATACTTGAATTCTTATGCTTCAATAGTTTTGTTCTAGAAAACACAGCTTAAGATAGATGACATTACCTGGGCTTACTTGTCAGACGTGTGACTCTCAGCTTCAGGTTGGCTCAAGTTCACAGAAGCCCACCTGGCTCTAGGGTCCACTCATGATTTAGAAAGTCAGATAATAAGCAATGGCCTTTCCAGTAAGTATTTGAAGAATGCCTTCTAAATGTCACTACCACATGGTTAGAGAAAGCACATTGCTAGTTTGGAAAGTGAAACTTGCAATTAGTCAGGAGATCCTGACTAGATGTTGAACCTGCTTATCTTCCCAACCAGAGATATGTGCTCCACACCTCTACCCAAGTCATGGTATTTTCAATTGCCTCATATGGGTGTGAAAGTTGGATGAAGAATCAAGAAGACTGAAGAAGAACCAATGTGTCTGAGTTTTGGCACTGATGAAGAAGATTGAAAGTGCCCTGGACTGCCAGAAGGGAAAACACATCTGTCGCAGAAGAAGTGTAGCTGGAATTCACCTTGTGATTGTGGATGATGAGACTTCCTGAACATACTTCAGATACATGATCAAGAGACATCAGTTCTTTGTTTTGTTTTGGTGAAATAGTTGGGCAACATAAAAGTGGACGGCTGTCAATGAGATGGCATGACACAGTGGCTGCAATGGGCTCAAGGATACCAATTGTGAGGGGTGTGGCATGGGACTGGGCACTGTTTTATTCTATTGTGTACTGTACAGGGTCACTGAGTTGGAACTGACTTGGCACCAAACAATAACAACAATGCATGTCAAAGGGATCATTGTTTGTTGTCTGGCCTCCTAAATCATGAGTGGACCTCAGAGGCATGGGCTGCTCTGAGTCATCCCCCTTACTGATTCATGACATTTACACCAATGGTAGTATCTCAGTCTTCAGACAATAAGCATTTCTAGCTTACTGCTTGCCTGTGGCATTACATGCAGTGGTGGTTACAGGATAAGCAAACAGATAAATAGTAAACAAAACAAACCCAAACCTACCAGCAAAAGCTCCACGCAGCTTCGGAAGACCTATTATACGTAGTAGGATCCAGGAAGTGTAGAGCCCATACCACCTTGAGATGCTGTGTTAGTCCAGGTTGACTAGAAAAAAAAATTCATAGACATGTGTATGGATATGAGGGTAAGGTTTATATACAAGAGGAATGAAACATTGAGAAAGCATGCCAACCCGGTCCAGTTCAAAGTCATAAGTCCGATATTAGCCCATATGCCCCATACCAGTCCATAAAGTCTCCTTACAATTCACGAAGTCAGGGGTCAGTGGGTGCAGAATCCCAGTGCTGGCAGGGGTCTCCCCATGGCTCCTCACTTCCAGGGCTAAGGGTCCATCAACAACATCCAGTGGTGGTAGAAGCAACTCAGCACTGGCAGGGGTCTCCATGTGGCTTCTCCATCTTCAGAGATCTGGTTCCATCAGAGTAAGTCTGCACGGCTTCTCCTCTGGCTCCTCCAGCTCCTTGGATGCTGCCATCTTGTCTTCTCCGTAGTTCATTGTCTCTGAGACTGACTCCCAGCAACTGGAGAGATGGCCTTTCATCTACATGAGGGAAATATCGTGAGATTTCCCAGAAGTCTCAGGAGAAAGCCATGCCCACACAGAGGCCTCGTTGGCTACTCAAGAGCTATCTCCAGATTAACAGGCTAGACTCCACCCCTACATCTCAATCATGAAATTGACATAGCATATGACTGCCACAGATGCCATTGTGTGGCTGCCCAAACTGAAGTTAGGTTGAAGAGCAGCCTGCCCAGGGCCTACATGATCCAGCCTGCGACTGAGCAGGGATACTTGTCAGCCCTCTTGAGTCTTAAACTGATATCCTTTTGAAGCTACTGATCTTCCTCCATCAAGGATATTTTTAGAACATTGTCCTTATTAAAGAGAGTTTTATGTTCCTTGACCCTGCCTGTCTTAAAAGCTTGCAAGCCAAATGTTTTATATCACTGTAAGAAACATAAATTAGATGAATTTGGTTGTTTATTCTTTGTGTCCTTAACTGAGTCCACAGACTATTAGGAGGCTCAGCTGAGCCAGTGGGGAAGGAGCACCGTGTAAAAACTGCTGAGTGTGGTACAGGTAGCCCCTTCACCCTTGTCAGGGTTCCTTTGTTTAACTCTGTCTGGGGCCACCTATGAACCTTTCATCAGATTCTCTAGTGCTAGAGCCAGAGGCATAGTGGAGAACATCTCCATTCAATAGTCAGGTCACTGAGGCCCAGATCAGTGCTGGGCATACACAGAGAACCACTGTGAGTCCATCGGTTGCAGAAGCAGGTGTCCTAGGTTCGAGGTATCCTAGAGGGATACTCTACACCAATCTTTCCAATGTTCTAGGATATGTCTAAGTGATGCATGAAATAAAAGTCCTGCTGAAGTTTGGAAATGCTGTGCTTGGAGTCAGTGGCTGCCCGTTAAAAACGTTAGGCCTTGTTTTAGCAAGGATGGGGTCCATAGACCCAGAGCACTGAAAGTTTATTTATCTGGGACTTGACTTCAGGCACAAATATCTAGTCATGGCTCCCCTCACTCCACCATCACCCCTTTGTCCATTCCTCATAAGCTCCCTGCGGCTGAAGAGTGAAGCGTGCATTTCCTTAGCATGATTCTGCCAGTTAACAGCAAGTCTCAGAGGCAGTTGCTGATGGTGTGCCCACTATGCAAGGTTGGCAGCTGGTTTGTGTGTGCCGCATAGCCCTGGGTTCTGGGGCTTCCTCGTCTTCACTGCAGGACTCCCAAGCTCAGAAGCTCAGGAAGGAAAGTCCCCAGGGTCTCTCAGACCCTATTCCAGTGGCCTCCCTCTGCAGACAGAGGAACTGACCAGGAAATGGGAGATGACATTCTTGTCTGCATTTGTCCCAGAGGTAATGACAGACCCGGAAGTATGCATAGGCCTCTGGAATTCTAGTTCTGTGCTCAAATCAGGAAATCAAGAAAGTGCCTAAAATTCTGTACTACCTCTTTGTTGCTCGAGGATTGCATATTGCTATGATACTGAACAGATTTCAGCGAAGCATTCAGCCTAAGACAGACTAGAAAATTTTCATCTGAAAATCATCTGATAAAAATCCAGAGGATGACAATGATCTGTTCAACCATCGGTGATGTGGCTGACATGGGCCTGAGGCTGCATTTTGTTCTGTAGGGTGGGCTGTGCCCATGAGTTGGTGACAGATGCTGCATCAAGGGCTTCATATGGTACTCATTCACTCATCCACTCATATTTATTAATCCCCCAGCATGCAGCAGGTCAACCACTAGCTTTTATGCCTACAGTAAACAACCCAGGCAGTGATCCTGACCCATAAAGAGCAGTGGTAAGACAAGCGATCAGACAGTTACCACTATGGGTGGTACATATTGTGATGAGAGAGGTGAGAGTGCTATTGAAAACGTAGGAGTGGCATGTTGTGGCAGTCACGCACTCATGTGTCAATTTCATGATTGGGAATGTAGAGGTGGATTGGGAATGTAGAGGTGGATTCTAGCCTGTCAATCTGGAGATAGGCAATGAGACCTTTGTGTGGGCATGGCTTTCTCTGAGAATTCTGGGAAGTCTCACGATATTTCCCTCATGTAGATCAGAGACCATATCTCCAGTTGTTGGGAGATGCTTGACTGATAAGACAAGATGCTAGTGTCCGAGGAACCAGAGACTCTGGAAGAGAAGCCACATAGCCTTCTCCTGATGGAACCAGATCTCTGAAGCTGGAAATGTCACAGAGAAACCCCTGCCAGCACTGAGATGCTTCTATTGCCACTGGATACTGCTGAGGGTCCCTGAGTCCTGGTAATGAGAAGCCATGGGGAGACCCCTGCCAGCACTGGCATGCTTCTACTGCTGCTGGAAACACAAGACTCTGCACCCACTGGCCTGTGATTGTCCTGGTGTCATTGCACATGCTTCATGAGTTGGAAGGACACTTTATAGACTGGGTTTGGACATATGGGTCAATATTGGACTTTTGACCTTGGACTGGAGTGGGTTGGGATGCTTTCACAATGTTCCATTCCTCTAGTATATAAATCTTTCCCTTATATCCATATGTGTGTTTATGAATTTGTTTCTCTAGTCTACGGACGAACACATGTCATGTAAGTCATTGGCAAGAAAATCACACAGAACTTCTCACCAAATTAACATTGAGGCCAAGACCCAGATTAAGCAGAAATTATATGAGTCAATGGTGGGTGATATAGAAGTCTTCTGGAAGAGTGAGTGTATTAGGCCTTCAGGATGAGAAAGAGCCAGGTACACAAGACGCTGGATGAGAGGAGTGAGAGAGGGTTGCAGGGCCCGGTGAAGAACAGTCTTCAGAGCAGTAAGCGAGGCGTGGCCGTATGTGAACCAGTGCTCTGGAGAGGTGATATACAAAGGGATCCCCTCTTCTTTGGGCAATACTGCCTTGCCCTGCCGTCGCTACATGGAGCAGACAATTAAGCATGTGGCTGCTAACCAAATGTGTTTGTCAGTTTGAGTCAACCCAGAGGCGTCTCAGAAGAAAGGCTTGGTGATCTACTTCCCAGAAGTCAACTGTTGAGAACCTCATGACATCGCAGCTCTCTTCCGGCACACACATCACCAAGAAGTAGATCTCACTCTGCAACAACAGGTGTTAGCGTTTGCCTGTCCTATTACTAGAAGATGGAGCCTGAGAGGTGTTGTGGGGGATTGCTAGCTGCAAGGTGAATGGTTCAAACCCAACAATTTCTCATGGGGGAAAAATGAGGCTGTTCCTAGAAAGACTTAAAGCCTTGGAAACTATATATAGGATTGCTATCAGTCCTAATTGACTTTAGAGTGATGAGTTTAATTGCTTGTTATTTGCTATAAGATTGCTTCTTGAATAACTTATGAAGAAGATTTGGATATTGAATACGAAAGAGCTAGAAGAAATTAAGTCAGGGCAGCTGATGTCAGTCAGGGAGGAGGAAATAAGTCCTTAAGCCCCTTGTCCTCCCCCCCCCCCCCAAAGACTCTGGATCCATGTCTACACATTTAGAAGATTATTTATTTATTTATCTATTTATTTCTGACTTCCATTGAGAATTTGCTCAGATCAGCACCCAACTTAACAACCAGGGGTGCAGTCCACTGTTTGGATGGCAGAGAAGAAAGGTGGAATTTGGAGCCTTTTGTGAATCTGAGAGAACGTCTTTCTTTCTCTCTTTCTCCTACCTGAGGATGATATGCTGGCTAAAGCACAGACATTGCTGGAATGTGTTTACAGGTCTAGAGAAGTCTACTCTTATTATTGAACTTTTCAATTCTAGAACATATTTGGGTTTTGTTTTTTTAGGTTCCCATCCTCTGGGGGGAAATTCCTCTTAGTTCTCTATTTTTCAGTCCATCAATCAGTTATGTGAGTGTCTGTGTCTGATAACACCAATGTCCAGGTCACCTGTGCCCTGGGCATATTTCCCCCCACAATGTGTGTTCTGGTTGTTTCACTAGTCTAAACTTCCTGTCCCCTCACCCTTCACCTTGACTTTAGTGGAATAGTTAACCCTTTGGTCTCTGTTAGCCTTTCAAAACATGTAGTGCTCAGGGGTGATCAATTTTTATTTCTTTTTAAATAGTCAAAGAAAAAAAAAAGCCAACCTGCTTCGGTTAAAAGGTGACCTCAGGGGATCATTTTGGTAGATCAACTTCTTGGGTCTGTTTTTCCTCTTGGTCTTATTCCTTGATTTACAGGCCATGGTGTGTTAAAAGTTACAGATTCACCTAATGTTCTGGCAGGCAGTGAGTAAGAATAGATTAACTCAATTCAATTAGTGATTCAGCTGACTGGAAGCTGGATTTCATTGCTTGCTCGGTCTGCCTGTGCCCTCTGCCTCACCTCCATGGCTGGGCCACAGCCTTCCAGGGGCTCTGAGTGAGAACCAGAGTTGGGCCCCAGAACCTCTTCTTTCTTGGCTGTTTCTGTATGCCCATTTTTATTGTTTCCTCAGCACTTTCAATCTACTGAACTGTCTGCTGAGCTTTTCAAACATGTTCTCATTGGCTTTGTATCCTCTTGCTCTGACAATTGAAGGCGCATATGGGAGACACACAATCTGTTGTCAAGTTGAGACTTAAGAGTAAAGGAGTAGAGGACAGCCTGTCAATCAGGTTGCAGCTTGCTTTGGAGACGCTAAGGAGATAAATAGTTCACTGGAGTTGAAACATACATTGCTTCCCCAAGAGACATTCCTGCAGACAAGACCCATGGAACTACACTAGTGCCCTCAGCTAGAGAAGCCATGGGGAGACCCCTGCCCATGTTGAGATGCTTACAATGCTATTGGATCCACAAGACTTTCCACCCCCTGGCCTATGATATTCCTGCATTTGATATCATTGCATGTGTTTCATGAGTCTGAAGAGGACTTTATATGGTGCCAGACATATAGGCTAATATTAGCTTTATGGACTTGATCTGGACTGGGCTGGTATGTTTTCTCAATATTCAATTGCTCTCGTATATAAAGCTCTTTTTTAATACACATATGAGTGTCTATGAATTTGTTTATCTGGTCTACCCAGACTAACACAATGCAATACATCTTTTAAGAAGCTAGAAGCAGGTGGTTACTTTTTTTCTCTCAAGGATCATGGTCTCTAAGGTCCTGTGAAAACTGATGTCTTCAGACATTTTTTCTCATAATTTTCCTAGCTTTCTAGTTCCTATAGAAGCTGCAAGTTATGTCTCCATCCTAGCCTGTAACAGAGCAAATGGCCCTTTAAATCCTAAAGGCTGATGACACTGGGGAAAGATGCTACTCCAACTGTAAAGTTGGAACTGTTCTCAGATAACCTCCAGAAGTAGCTTCCTCAGTGGGAATTGCTGGCTGCTTGCTCTCATCCTACAAGTGCCCTAGTGGTATAGTGGTTATGCGTTAGCCTATTCATTCTAGGTCAACAGTTCAAAACTACCAACCAGCTGCTCCAGAGAAAGAAGGGGCTTTCTTCTCCTGTACGTTTGGCTTTGTTTTTTTTTTTTTTTAACTGAGGAAAGAACCCAGGAGTCTGGGTGAGGATGGGGACTTCAGAATGAGAACAAAACCCAAACCAAACTCCCGCCATGGAGTCCAAGGTTCTGAGTCGCAGTGACCCTGAAGGACAGAACCGAGCAGCTCCTGTGGGCTTCTGCTTATGGTTCTGACATGGGGGAGGGGGAGGAGAACTCCCGAGTCCAAGGTTTTCCTTGAACAATTGGGACATTTGAATCTCTGGGAAGAAGCGGGTTTGTGGATGAGAAGAGAGTATTAAGGAGTTCTGGTTTGGCAGATCAACTACATGATGAGCACGGAGCCTCCAGGAGCAGAAGTCAAGGGTTCAGTTGGACATGAGTGCCTGATCTTTAGAAGAGAGGCCACAGCAAGGATTGCCTGTAGGCTTCCCCACATGTGGCCGATCATTACACATGTGGCCAGATGAGGTCACCTGGATGAAGGCAGATGATGGAGAAGGGGACTAGACAGAGATGTAGGGCATTCGGTGGGGTGGTGGTGGGGGAGCGGTGCAGATGGGAGTAGCAAAGGGGAAGGAAGGTCTAAGAAAGAAAGATGAGAGGGCCAGAGGTTGTGCCACACATGCAGATCATAGCAGTTCTCTCACCATGTGGCAACTACGTAAAAATGAACACAAATCCTGACACATGCTTCAAACATTCCATGGGGGATTGAGGTCACCAAGACACTCTACTGAGAACTAGAAATGTCTTTTCTGCTCTGCATACATTGCCCAACTCTGCCACCAAGAATTCATGTCATAGGGTGAAATAGTCCTTTCTCTCTTTTTTCACCATTTTTATTTTGTTTTTATTAAAAGAACAATTGATTAAGGTTCTCACAACTCTTATTACTATCCATACATCAATTGTATCAGGCATATTTGTACATATGTTGCCATTTTTGGGTAGACATTTGCTTTGTTGGCTTGCCCTTGATTTCCACTTCTCCTTTTAAAAATCATTTTATTGGGGACTCATCCCACTTTTATCACAACCCATCCATCCATCCATTGTATGCCAAGCACATTTATACATTTGTTGCCCTCATCATTCTCAAAGCATTTTCTTTCTACTTAAGCCCTTGATATGAGCTCCTCATTTTTTCCCCTCAATCCCCACTCCCTCCTTCTTTATGAGCCCTTGATAATTTACAAGTTATTATTATTTTGTCCTATCTTACACTATCCAAGTGTCTCCCTGGGTGAGTTAGTTCTTAAACTGAGGAAGTAACCTAAGAATTTGATGTAGGGTAGAGACTTCAGGATGAGAACAAAACCAAACTCATTCACCTCAGATGTCATTTTCCCATGGAGGCTTCGGGCAGTTCAAAACTAGCAGGTGCTTTGCTGGAGAAAGATGAGGCTATCTATTCTCAGGAAGATTTGCAGTCTTGTAAAACTTATGTAGGCTTGATATGAGTGGGAAATCTTGGGAACCCTGATGGTGTCATGGTTATCTATTGGGTTTCAATCCCCATGGTCAGCAGTTTGAAACCATCAGAAGCTCAGTGAGAGAAAGTCTGTGCTTTCTGCTCCTTTAACAGGTACATTCTCAAACCCTCACCAAGGGTCCCTATGAGTCGGCATTGACCTGAGTTTGATTTGCATAAGACGAGTTGGGATGAAATTGCTGTCATGTCAGCCACTCCATTTGAAATCAGAGGGGCCTCAAAGGCTTCCTAACTCTTGACCTAGCAGCAGGATGGGGTGTCCTCCTACAGGGGTGTCCTATCATGTCCTACCCTGTGTACTAGACATATACCAACCCAACCTTGAATGCGTGTATGACACCCCCTACCTGGACCACATTTCTCAATGAGAGGAGGGAAGAAGTGAGGCCTCTGTCTCAGCTAAGCTCCTTGAGCACATGATGGGCCTGATAGCCCTAAGGCTTCCCAGTCAGCTTCTGCACCCAGTGGGTTCCTCCCTACATGCCAGCCATTAGGCTGAGTTCCATAACAGGGTGACCTGGGCCAAGCTGCTGTTTCCTTTGAATGCAATAGCCTCTGCTCTCTCTGCTAAGAACTTCCCGCATGGAGGAATGTGATGCACACATTTGTCAAAAGTCATTTAGGGATCGGAAAGCTGTGTCTGGTTTTGTGTGGCCCTGTGTCAGGGCATGCAGAGAGATAGCCCAGGATCTTCTGCAGGGAGCACTGTAGAAGCAGGTTGGCAGAATAGGCTGACACTTTGAACTGCCCTGGCGCTTGTTTGTTGCCCAGTGCTGACAGCTCTTTGTTGCTACCCCGACTCTTTCAGCTGCCGACTGCCAGCAAACAGTTCGGTGAGGTCTCACCAGCATATGGCAAGAACCCCTGGTTTGCTGCGCTTTTCCTCTGAGACTCACTTTAAGCAGTGGTGTGCTGGCTGCATAAGGATGTTGGGCCCTTTGCCATCGTGGGAGTGGTGGCGGGGGCAGTGGTGGTGAAGAATTGTGCTTTGTTTATAAGAACATTTTCCTGTTGGTACCGGGAGGCATGCAATATCCTTCAGAAATGCAGGATCCCAGATGCATCATGTTTCATTTGCCTCTGGCTCTGAGGACCATTCCAGTGTTTGGACGAGATGGCGGAACAACGTGCCATTAGTCTCTCAGTAGAGAACAATGCCCTTGTACAATCCATCCAATGCACTGCCAAGTCTATGTCTGAATTCGGACCTACCCGTTGACTACACCCTACTATTTCTGGGAGATCCATACACGGATCAGGATTGAATCCTGACTCTACCTTTCCTTCTTCTTCTTCTTCTTCTTCTTCTTCTTCTTCTTCTTCTCCTTCTCCTTCTCCTCCTCCTTCTCCTTCTTTTTCTCCTCCTCCTTCTTCTTCAAGATAATGTTATTGGAGGCTCTTATAGCTCCTATAGCATGTCATACATGAATTGTTTCAGGCATATTTGTATGTATGTTGCCATTATTATTTTCTTATCAACTCCTCTTTTTCCCTCCCTTCCCTTCTTTCACCCTCCTGAATCCTTGATAAATGATTACTATTTTTATATCTTACACTGACTGCTGTCTCCCTCCCCCCAAAGTTTCTGCTGGAAGAAGACACTAAGAGGAAGAGGGGACTGTGTGCCCGTGATTGAAATCTACTCCCCCTTTGCTCCTCCTTACCCTATATTTCCCTTACCCCCCTGGTATTGCTGTTCCCATTTCTGTTCCTGAGGGGTTTATTTGACCCGGATTCCAGGTGTTCTGAGCTCCTATCTGTACCTGTGTACATGCTCTGAATCTAGCTAGAACTGAAAGGCAGGACTGGGGTCATGATGGTGTGTGTGTGTGTGTGTGTGTGAAGTCTCAAAGAACCAGGGGAATATTGTGTGTCTCATTGGTGCTATACTGTGCCCTGGTTGACTCATTCCTTCCTTGTGAGTGGATGTTCCATTATCTACAGATGGATTTGGAGTCTCTGATTTGAGCCCCCTCACTTTCAGCAATATTTTTTGGTTTGTCTATTTGTTTGGGCTCTTCTGGTGCCTGTTACCTGATCCCAACAACACCTCATGGTTGCACAGGCTGGTGTGCTTTTTCCACAAGGGCTTGTTGCTTTTCTGCTAAATGGCCGCTTGTTTAACTTCAACTCTTTAAAGTCCCAGACACTATATCTTTTTATTTCTGTGCGCCATCTTCTTTCTTCACCACATTTGCTTATGCACCCATTTTGTCTTTGGTGATCATGCCGGGAGGATGAGCACCACAGAATTACAAGTTGTTAGAACAATACGTTCTTGTGTTGAGGGAGGGTTTGAGGAGAGGTCCAAAGACTGTCCACTTCCTCAATGCAGTGCCATATGCACATAAGCCAATCTCTCTATTTTAATTTTATTAATAAAACAAAATTATTTTATAAATTAATATCTGTACATATATTAATACCTATATGTCTCTATTCATATCTTTGCTTCTAGATCTTTCATCTGAAGCCTTTTATCTTCCTCCTGTCCCACCGTCATGCTCACCCTTCTTCTGCCTCTTAGTAATTCCTCTCAGCTGGATTTCTGTTTCTCCAGCACCCTCAGGATTTCTACATCCTCCTTGCTGTTGCTTTTAATTCCCTAGTTGTTCCCCTGACTACGGCATTGTTTGCTCACCACCTCCTTCCTTCTTTCACCAAATCTCTCTGGAACAATCTGTCCTGTTGCTTGCTCCTTGGACTTGCTTCCATGCCTGTCTTATATAGGTAGATAAACCAACAGCGACAGAGACAAAACACAAGGAAAGCAAAAGATTGAATAAAGAGATAAAAATAAATAAATAGACAAAAAGACACACAAAAAGCATACATAATTCCACTTCTTGAAGCTCTGTGGCCAGGGGCAAATTACCTCCCTTATATTTGATTAATTACAAAGCATGGATGGTAGTAATGATCTCCTGGAATTGTTAAGAGCCTTAGTGAGATAATACAGTCACATGCTTATCCCAGTGTCTGATCCAGAACAAGACCTCAATGAGGCTTAACTATATCACTATTAACTCTACTAGCAATTGGGAGACTGGACTAGAAGATCAGGAGAAGAAACTGAACTGAGACATGAAATCAAGTGCAATCAATGTCCCCAAACTCCAAAATCTGCCCCCTGCAACGAGGCAGGAAGCTCACACAGTCTTCTTGGTTCAAGTGCTGGAATATGACCCCCATTCTCTAACATGGTATCTCCGGAATTTTTAGGTTATATACTAATCAGTAAAATGTGTGTTCACCCAAAATATATGAATGAGTCTATATTTATGACACACTAGCATACCAATTAAGTTGCTGTTCATAGTCAACGTCATGGGATTTTCTGGGCCACAATCTTTGTGCAGATTTGCAGGCGTGTCTTCTGTGGTGTTGCTGAGTGGATTCAAACTGCTGTGGATTCAAGTACCAGGTGAGTACTTGAATATAAACTGCACCACGCAGTGACCTGTTGTTGGCAGTTGCTGTGGAAACGATGCTGGCTTATGCTGACCCCAGTTTGTCAGAGCAGAACTGTGCTCCACTGGGTTTCAAGCCTGTGGTCTTTTCGAAGAAGATGGTCAGAAACACTTTCTGAGGAGCTTCTGTGTGGGTCTGAAGTACAAGCCTTTCATCTGGCAGTGAGCACCCAATTCTCTGTATCCCTGAAGGACACCTCACATACCCATAAGTGCAAAATAAGGCACAAAACAAGCATTTTAAAACTGTGATGAATCTAAGAGTACATCTAATATCTTCTTGGAGACTGTTGTGTGGGTCTGTGGATGGGACTGAGGGTCCCTTGCACCAGGCTCTGTAGTGATGATGAGAGTCAGATGCGGTAGCATTCTTCATAAAGCAGTTACAGGGTTTAAGTCAGACTTATCATTGCAGTTGGTTTTAGCATATAGGCACATAAACAATGATAATGATAAGAAATTCCTATAGAAGTGATGGTTCACTGATAGCACATGGAGCTTCCCTTTGAAAGGTCTAGTTATTATCACTTTATTGAGAAATTTCCATATGCAAAAAGCCATGGTGAGAATAGAGGATAGATTGGATAAGATACAAGTCCAGCCATTGAACAAGAGAACTTTTTAATAGGGAAGATGCACATAAGGGAAACATCTATAACTGCCAACACGCACAGTGAAAGAAAGCACAAACTCACAATGAAAGGAAAGAGGGGGAACTCTCAGGGAAGGCTTCCCAGAAAGAGTGATGTCCGGGTACGTGTTCAGAAGAGAAATGGCTCTTCAACAGAGGGACCCAGACAGAAAGGTGTTTAGGGAAAGCCAAGAAGATGAAAGGTCACCCACAGCATCTTGCTATCTAGCACCGTTGTAACAGAGATGCCATGAGTGAGCAGTTTTAACAAACAGAAACAACATCACACATGTTCCGAGGAACAGGTTAGGAGGCTGTCTGTCCAAATTCAGGGCACTGGCGCTAGAAGAAAGCTTTCTTTTCCTGCTAGCTCGGCTGGAATGTTCTTGTCTCATTTCAACACCTAGGGTATGGTATTTCTTTGAGATTTTAAATTATCTTGGATTTTTCCCCTGAGTTTAGAAAGTTCTCAGACCAGGGACCCTGGATCCAGATATATTTATGAATATATATATATAGAGAGATTTAATTTTTTTTCTTGGTGATAGTCAAATCCCCTTTCTATGTTTACTTCTCATGTTATCTCTTGCAAGATAAGAGGTGTGACTCAAGCACCAAGGGAATTGAGTAAGGGGGGGGATCTGAGACGTGTCCTCTTGAAAGGCTGTGACTCAGATATAACAACCCACCTGGTCCTCCCTGATTCATATATAGAGGTTAGGATTTACACACTTATCTTTGGTGGTGGTGGTGGTGGAATGTTGCTGTTCAACTGTGGCATGCACATAGCCCTTATATGCTGTCTAAGTGTTTGGCATGACTGGTATGGCTATGGTATGTGAGATGGGCTAGGAGACAAGAGATAAGATTAGACAAGGGGGTCAGACGCCAAGAACATCTGGAGCCTTGTGTTCCTTGATGAAATTTGGACATGAGTCCATCCAAGGGACTCATGTACAGGAATGTGCATAGAGGTGTATTTGTAACAGCCACCAACTAGAGATCACACGAATTCCTTTTAATCAGTGGTAAAGCAATAGGCAGGGAAAAGGGTCCTTAGGTAGCACAAATGGGTTTCCCTCCATTGGTAATGGCAAGGTTAACAGTTCAAATCAGTCCACCAGTATCATGGGAGAAAAGATCTGGTGATATATGTCTGTAAAGATTTTTCTCCCCAGAAAATATGAGGGAATATGCTACTTTGTAACATATGAGGCTACTGTGAGTCAGAGCAGGTCACAGTACAAGACCACAAGAACAGGAGGCACGGTGTGGTTACATTTGCACATCATAGAAATCTCTCTGCTCTGTACCAAGAAAGGACTGGGAGGCCGGTTGGTAATGGTTGAGATACAGGAGAGAGCTGCAGCAAGCTTAAACGGACTCTGGAAAGGCTGAAGAGGATGCTGTGCAATTGGATCTTTGGAGTCCAGCCATGGAATACACCTGGTTTTCTTGGCCTGTTTCACTGTGCCCAACATTATGGGGAGAACACCAGATGCTCCTTATTCATGAGAAGGTGTGAGAATGGCACTTGAAAGCTTCCAAAGCCCAGGCCTGTGTGCCATATGCCTTGTGGTCTTTCCCCAGCAAGACTCTCCTCAATTCTGAGCAGCTACTAGAAAAAGGCAATCTCAAATCCCCTCAGGGATCCCAGCCTATCAGATCACCAAGGATAGTGTGATGTCACTGGCACACCTACTATAGGATAAAGGTCTGGCCTTGGGGAGGGCAGAGGACAATTCCATTGGATCTGTCTTGTTTGACCCAAGTCAAGGAAAACTCACCATTGGGATCCCAAATCTCTGAACTGGCCCTTCTAGATAAACGAAGACCAGCCTTTTCTAGGTCCATTTGGCTCCACCCATTTCTCAGGCTGTGAAATACAAAGATAACAGAAAAGATGCCAATGATTTTGCTAACTTTCCAGTCTCTGATCTTCTTCCCAACTCTACTCACAGTTCTCTGCCTTCTCATACCCACTTTCCTGTTTTGAACTGGCTGGTAGCGTATGAGAATATTCAGCTTTAGGAGAAACTGCCAATGAATTTTCCAAAGTGTCTGCATCAATCTCCACTTCCACATGTAAGGTATGGGAGTTCCCAGTTATTGCTCCCCTTTGCCAATCCTTAATGTCGTCTGTCTTTTCCACTTTAGCTAGTCTGATGGATGTATGATGTTATAGCATTGGGTTCTAATTTGCATTTCTACAGTGACTAATAGAATTAGGCATGGATACACTTTTGGCTGGCCTACGCTTTTCTCTTCAGTCACCCTTCATTTCACTCCAATTCATCGCAGCTCTGCCTTCTTTACAAATGCTGCTTTCTCTAAATTCACCAATGTTTACAGCACCTGCAATACAAAGCTCATCCTCTTTCAGTATTCCCTAGCATGCATCATGCATTAGTTCAGGTGCCTTCAATTACAGGAGTCCTTGAACCCAAATCAAAATGCCTTCTGTATAAAGCAAACAAAATCCTCTAATTTTATGGTTCACAGAACGGAACCATTTTGTGGTATATCTCAGATTAATTTGACTCAAAGTTCAGAAAAATGTCACTGCTTTCTGGCTGATCTCTTCCCAGCTCCTACATCTGCCACCGGCATTGCTGACTCCATGTTCAGATGTAGGACAGCTGTCATGCTTTCCGCTGTGCATTCTTCTAGATTCAATTGTTAAAGGGGAGAGAGAGAGAGAGAGAGAGAGAGAGAGAGAGAGAGAGAGACACCATTTTACAAACTAAAATATACACAAAGGCTATAGTTGGGTCTTGGTGAATCTCATTGGCCTGTGTGGGTGATGTAGTAATTCTGGAACTACTTATGTGGGAATACCAGGGATTGGCATAGGTCTCAGTGCTGGGTCTTATCTGAAATTCGAGGAGGGTGCGCCAGTCCTATTCAAAACAAATGAATTAAGCATAGATGTACATTAATTCCTGGGAGGAAAATTAGAGTCAAATAACCTGGGGGATGAAAAGATGCTTGAAAGCCATGCAGCAGTTGTCTAGGATACTGTCGACCCAGGTACACAGGGCAGACACATAGGAATTAATCTTGAGTTTTCCTTTCCCTGCATCAGTTCTGACTGCCCGTTGATTCTACAGCTTCAAAAACTCATCCATCTATCTGTTTGATCACTACGTTACCATTCTAGTCCAAGGGACCATCACCTCATCCTTTCGCTCCTGAAATCGTTTTTCTTCATCCTACTCTTTTTCTCTCTAAAAACAACAATAACAAACATTTATGGTGGGTATTTTATTATGTACTCAACCCTGTGCAAAGTACATTACTTGCATGATTTTATTCAGCTCACAGATACTCTTTTTTAAAAAATCATTTCATTGGACCCTTTTCTCTTATCACAATCCATACATATATCCATTGTGTCAAGCACATTTGCACATATTTTGCCATTATCATTTTCAAAACATTTTCTTTCTACTTGAGCCCTTGGTGTCAGCTCATGCCTCACTCATGACCCTTGATAATTTATATTTTTCTTCCATGTCTTACACTGACTGCTGTCTCCCTCCACTCACTTTTCTGTTCTCCATCCTTCTGGGAGGAAGTTATATGTAGATCATTGTAATGGATTCCCCTTTTTCCCCCTCCCCCTCCTGGCATCACTATTCTCGTGATTTGTCCTGCGGGGATTCCCTGTGCTTCCAGTTCTTATTCATACCAGTGTATATGCTCTGGCCTTACTGGATTTGTAAGGTAGAATTGGGGTCATATTAGTGTGTGTGTGGGGGAATGACATTAAAGAACTAGAGGGGGGAGGGAGGGAAAAAAAGTATTAGAGAAAATTTGTATGTTTCATCTGCGCTATACTGCACCCTATTGACTCATCTCTTCCTTGTGACACATTTGTAAGGGGATGTCCAATTGTCTACAGATAGGCTTTGTGTCCTCTCTCTTTTCTCCCCTTCATTCACGTTGAGTTAATTGTTTGTTCTGGGTCAATGATCCCATTGGCTGGTGTGCTTTCATGAGGGCTTTGTTGCTTCTCAGCTAGATGGCTGCTTGTTTATCATCAAGCCTTTAAGAATCCAGATGCTTTATCTTTTGGTAGCTGGGCACCATCAGCTTTCTTCACCACACTTGCTTATGCTCCCATCTTGCCTTCCATGAGTGTGCCGAGAAGGTGAGCATACAGAATGCCAACCCATTAGAACAAAATGTTCTTCAATTGAGCAAGTACTTGAGGACTGGCCCAATGTCAGTTTCACAGATATTCTTTATTTCCTAGAAAACAACCAGTAGAAGTAAAATTTCTCAATAGAAAAAAATTCTTTGATGGTTTGCCATTTTGCTACCTCCGGTATACTGACTTCTGTGTAACACACTGCTGAAAGCTCTATGGACTGGAAGTCAATAACACTCGTTTATTTGCATTACTGATCTACAAACTGGGAAAGAGTCCGTCTGAAAGCGTATCCCTACTCTTTGACCTATCAGTTGAATTGATGTCATTAGGCAGATCAAGGACCCACCTCTTCTATGGGTAACTTATGTAGTTGACAAGTTGTTGTTGTCAGGTGTCATTGAGTCAGTGCCAACCCATAACTGCCCTGTGCACGACAGAACAAGACGTGGAACTTTCCTGGACCCTCCTCACAATTTTTCCTATGTTTGAGCCCATTGTTGCAGCCACTGTGTCAATCCACCTCACGGAGGACCTTCCTCTTTTTCACTGCCCCTCCACTTTACCAAGCACAATGTCTTTCTCCAGGGACTGGTCTCTCCTGACAATGTGCCCAAAGTACGTAGGACAAACTCTTGCCATCCTTGCCTGTAAGGAACACTCTGACCATACTAGTTCCAAGACAGATTTGTGGACACGTTGGTGCTAGTCATTGTCTGCACACCCGGATGGAACTGAGGGCGAGGGACTTCATTCTTATCCATCTGGTCCTGTTGTCTGGTACCTATCTACTTGGGCTTCCTCACAGCATGTTGTCTGGGTTTCAAAGGCATCCCCACCCCCACCCCCTCGCCTCCAAAGCAGAAGGTGCCATTTTAAAATCCCTGGGTCTATAATCCAGTGTGGCCTACTGGAACTGAGATTCAAGGGAAGTTGAATGGAATTCGTAGTGCAAGATGCATCAGAGAAAATTTGAGTCAAGTTTAAAATTGCCATTCCTTATCTATAAAAATGGTAGCGAATGAAAGCCTAAAGGGCTGTCCATAGTTTGGCACCTGTTAATTAACCCATGGAATTCTGCTGATCCAGTTGATTTAAAGGCAGTTCCAAACTACCAAGTACTCAGAGAGAAGGAGATGAACTGTGTGGCTACTGTGAAGATTTATAGCTTCAGAAACCCAAACGGGTGTTTCTGCTCTCTGAGCCAGAATTCCACTTGATCACAATGAGATCAGTCAATTAAGCCAGGATTGTTTCATAATAAAAAGCTCCCTATCTCAATGCTTTTTTTTTTTCCCCCGTCCCTCCCTCGGACTAGGCTCCTTTTCTTACCTCTGTGTCTTTGCTCTTACTGTGTGATCTGCTTAGATGAGAGTGCTCTCCCCATCTTTATACTTTACCTTCTCAAGGGCTAGAACAAACTGACCTGTCCTGGAAGAAGCACAGGCAGAATGTTCCTCAGTGGCAAGGCGGACAGACGTCTCCCAAGCTTTGGACATGTTATCAGGAGAGACCCATGCCTGGAGAAGAACATCATGCTTCGTAAAGTGGAAGGACAGCAGAAAGAGGAAGCGCCTCGACGAGGTGAATTGACGCAGTGGCTGTGGCAATGGGCTCAGACATAGGAACCGTTGTGAGGCTGCGCCAGGACTGGGTGGTGTTTTGTTCTGTTGTACACAGGGCACACAACAACAACAACAACAACAACAACGCAAGTTAAGCAAGTCCTTTTGTTTGAAGCCACTGTGCAATGTCTGGCTCTGCTGCTGTGCCACACAAAGGGGCTGACGGAGGGAGAGCAGTCTTCCTCCTTTCCAACTGAAACCTCCTACCCATCTGGATAATCTCCAGTCCCACCTACCCTCTCGTCTCCATGTAGACAGGCTTCAACTGTTGAAGTGTTTAAGTTTCTCCTGACGTTCCATCTCCCCTAGGAAAGTGGCAATTTCCCCGAGAATCTGCGTGGCATCTACAGGCAGCCTTCAGCACAGTGCAGTTCCACTGGTTGTATGAATGGAAGGCTGCGAGTGCTTGTTTTCACAGAACCTTTGTCAAGTGGTCGCCGTGTGTTCCTGTTGGCGTGGCCGTTGTTTGTTTTGAAGCTCCTAGAAGGCAGGCAGGACAGCCCTCTGACTCACTTTTCTCTATATTCTTAGAAACCAGGAAACAGATGGTTTCAGAACCAGCAGAGTGAGGTGGAACTTCACTCTGAAGTAGGAGGAGAGTAGAGGAGGAGCAAAGGCAGAGTGGGTGGGGTGTTGTCCCTGACGTCTGGTGGAGGTGCTTGATTCTTGACACGCCAGTCACGGCCGGAGGAGCAATTTAGGGTCAGGGAAGGAGGCATCTTAAAAAAGGAAAGTGCGGTGGACGGAAGCCTGCGCTTCCACTTCCGGCTTGTCACTGAGCAGCGTCTCCTTATACAATAATGATGAGCTGCCCCAACAGTCAAGGCAGACAGATCAGGGCTCAGGTCCCAGTTTACACCTTTTTAACTGTGTGACCCAAATAAAGGAGGCCACTTCTTGGAACCTCACTATGATCATCTGTTACATGAGAAGAATGATCGTTCTTGCCTCCTAATGCTGTCTTGAGAACTTTAAAGATACATGAGAAGAATGACCGTTCTTGCCTCCTAATGCTGTCTTGAGAACTTTAAAGAGATAAGCTATATGACATGTGTAGCTGATGGCAAGAATCTAGTGAATCCATTCGCTTAATGATCAGTTATCGAGAATTTCTTAGAGGAAGATATCAATCAGTGGACTTGTTACAGTTTGACTTTGGAAGTGGATGAAACAGGTACTTGAAGGTTGAGCCCTGGTGGCGTAGGGGTTGTGTGTGTTGACTGCGGCCCACTGGCTTGGCGGTTCAAATCCAGCAGCAGCTCTCCAGGAGCAAGGCTGGGCCTCCTACTCCCACCAGAGGGCAGTGAAGCCCCCCAAAAAATAAAAAAAAGAAACATGCACTTAAATATTGGTTTAACCATTTATTTGTTGTGTGACCCTTTTTAAATTTCATAATTGTTATTCCTAAAATGAGGGTAAGAAATCAATAATTTCATACATTTTTTGTGACCCTGGATATGATGAATTCTACGAATCAAGATGAAGTTTCAAAAATCACAGTGTCTAGATGATAATACCGTGTCAATAAATGAAAACTGTTTCTCAAAAGTATTATTACTAATGAGTATTATTCATCTGGAATTTGCCTACAGATCAGTTTGGTTGGGCTGTAGGGGATACATGTAGAGAAATATTGGCAGATATATAGAGACTATAGGCTGAGAACAGATAACATGAATGCTCAGATGAGGATTCTGGATTTTATCTCCGGCAGTGACAATCTAAGTGAAGAAGAAGGCCATGCTTTCAGAAAGATAACTTCAATTTGGAGTACAAAACAGACTGAAGACAGACTTGCTATTCAGGCACTCATTCAGTTGGTCATCTGACAAGCATGGAGTTCCTGAGTGCCAGGCCCCCTATTGTAAGGGTGGAAAAAGATAAACAGGTGAATAAAGCCTACATTGCACTAAGTGCTAGATTAGAGACGCACACCTGTGAGACACCTGAGCGAGATTTTTGTAAAGACCCTAAAACACTTCCAGAAGAAAGAGAGTTTTGTGCTTTATTTTGGAATAGTTGCACAACTTTTAATTTTAATCATATATGCCCTGCTGATCTTTTTGGAATATATATAGTCATTTTATTGTGGACTTTTATAGCTCTTATCACAATCCATACATACTTTCATTGTGTCAAGCATATCTGAACATATGCTGCCATCATAGTTTTCAAAACATGTTCTTTCTTGGTATCAGCTCCTTCCCTCCCCCTCTCCCCCACCCACCTCCTGACTCCTTGAGAATTTAAATATTATTTTTTTTCATGTCTTATCCCAACCATTGTCTCCCTTCATCCACCTTCCTGTTGTCTGGCCCCTGGGAGGGGGTTATATATTTGTGATCGATTCCCCCAGAAAGAGAGTTTTAAGCTGAAATGTCTTAGTGTCCCAGGACTAAGAAACGACAAGTGCCAAGGATGCATAGACTAGAGGGGAAGCGGGAAGCGGAGGCTGTGGAAGACCTTCCATTTTCCGGATGGTGGGAAAGAGAATCTTCGCGAGGGAGATGGGTTGTTGAGTGAAGGGGTAAATGAGCATCATTGCGGAGACAGAAGCTATGGAATTCGATGACAACCTGGGCAGATGGAAGGGATACGAAGAATCAGAGGGAACTCAAACCCCCATCCCTTCTCACGCATGTGGGCACTTACTTTAGTTCATCATTTTACTTGTCAGGGGCAGAGCTAGGTCTGGGCTGCGTCAGCTGTTCTTCAGGTTCTCTGCATGGTCCTGTGTGAGGCTTAGTCCTAAGACGAATTTATGCAGTATTTGGAAGGCAGGAGGAAGCGGCAGCTATCATGACTCTAAAGGTCATGGTGACCAGCTGTGGCAACAGACTCAGAGGGACCTGATGGCTTCCAGCTCCTCCAGCTCTTCCTCTTGACAGCACCAGCCCCCACCTGCCTCCTTCTCTGTGACCCCTGAGCACTGCAGTCTCTAGGGTTAGTGTAACCCAGTGAGGTAACTGATGTCACACTTGTCCCCCTTGTCCCCACACAATTGTCCGCCTCCTGTGTCAGATCTTTAGAGAATCCTTAGAGATGTTTGATTGTCATTTAGAATAATATGTTACAAACCAGCTGCTAATTCTTGAAATGTAGTCCTTTTTAGATGGCATGGCATGGATACTAACAGCAAGATTATTTAGTACAATTTCCCTGCATTGAATGACAGTGTTCTTTGTGATTGAGCAGAAGTCTTTTAAAATTCTTTTTCTCTCTGCTACTACTACACTCTAAAAAAAAAGTTATTAATCTAGATTCATGCATATGACTTGCCCCAACACTGCAGCTAAAGCAAAACAGGGTTTGATGTCAAAAAAAGTCAATGACTTTTACAACATCAGCAGCAAGGAAAACATCACTGTCTGTGTTCAGTGGGTGGGGCGAAAACATGTGGGTCAAAGCATCACCATAAGGTAGTGACAGCTCTGATTGGAGTGCATTAGAAAATTTAAAAATACATTTACAACAGGATTTTAGGTCTGCAGGTATACTGGTATGGGTCAATGGGCTTACCAAAAACGTTTTGGCTGTTCTAACTATCTGCAGGATTAGTTTTATAACATATAGTACATCTCTACACAGAATGTTATATAGTCTGGCAGTGTCAGCTAGTGAACCACAGAGACCCACAGCCTCTTAAGTGATGCCCCTGCCCAGAGGTGACAACTTTCCACAAATCTCACCCTTTGGGAGCTCTCTATGGCAGCTGGATTTTCTTGACTTTTCAGAGAGACAGTGACTCCTTTTTGGATCCGTCACATAATCATTCCAGACAGTCACTTCCCAAGCTTCTCCCATAATTAGATAACACCTATTTATTACATTATTTCTCTTATTCCTCCATAACATATCGTATTCAACTCCCCTCCCCATTGCCTCAGCTCCCAGCTGAACCCTATTATCTGACTCATAAACTCTTAAGTAGCTTGGATTTTTCTTCTCTTTGAGTATCTCTGGCCACGTGGGAGGATGGGCCACTATTGCTGTTTCTTGCAAGACTAAGGAGAGCCATATTTGATCAGCTATTTATTCCAGAGCTGAGTAAAAACATTTACTGGAGGCTCCACCCTACTGTCCTCCACTTTAATGCACTAGACTAAAACAAAGAAAAATGCAAAGAAGATGACGAATCAATAACATAAGAAAAGGGGCGAGGAGGGCAGTGTTCTAAGAAGAAGTTACAAGATGCACAAAGAGGCCGTGGCCCCTCCATGCTCACTTCAGGCTTGCTGTGTAGAATAAAGAAGATCACGTGTGTGGAGGCACTTGGCAAATGGCACGCAGCTGTGATGATAGCGCATCAAGTTGGGAGGTCATGTGTTATGAACAGACCTGCTTGCTCGCTGCCCTTCAGCAGCCCTATGGGATCTTCATCTCACTCATGTACTCTGGCCTTCAGAAAGCTAGCATTTCAAAGAACATGCTTGTTTATGTGGCTGGTGCCAGTAAAGCCGGGAGCATTTGGCTCAGGGAGTGCCATTGTCTGCTCCTGAGCTAGCCGCAGAAAGGAACTGAGCGGACTGTACAGACCAGTTTGCCTCCTTCCGTGCCAGGATGTCTCTGAAGTGGAAGTGCCCTGGCTATCCCCAGTGACTTCACCGTCCTGCCCCGGACCCTTTGCAGTTACCCTCAGCTCCTGGGATTAGTCAGGCAAGGAAATGCTGAAGAATCTGGATTCCCATTTTTGTGACAGTGGCCACGTTCATTCAACTCTCTGCATCTCATTTGCCATCTTTGTAAAAGAATATAAACAAATTGTCTTGTGGGGTTATTGTATGAAATGGTCTGTATGTAAATTCTTTAGAGCAGTACATGGTATACGATCACATTTGATCAGCAAAGATTAGCTGATATTATTGGTATTAAAATGGTCATCATATTCCCTATTATTATTTGTTATGCTAAAGTGCTGTAGGATTGGTTGTGACTCAGAACACAACAAAGCGAACATTGCCTGGTCTTGAACCATCCTTACAGTTGTCCTAACCCAGCAATGTAATTTTGTTGGAACCCATTGATGCAGCCGCTCTGTCTATCCTTCTTGTCAAGGGTCATCCTCTTTGTCTTTGACCAGCTACTTGACTAAGTATTATGCTCTTCTCTGTGAATTGGTCTCTCCTGACTACAAGTCACTCCTTGTCACCAAGGAACATTCAGGTTGTGCTGCTTGTAAGATGGGCTTGTTTGTTTTTCTCATAATCTATGGGACTTTCAATATTTTCCTCCATACCATAATTCAAATGCATCAAATCTTCTGCAATCCTCCTTATTCAATGTCCAGCTTCCGCAAGCATATGAAGTGATGGGAAAGACCAGGACTTGACTTAGGCGCACCTTAGTCCTCGAAGTAACACCCAGCTTTTCAACACTTCAAAGAAGTCTCTTGCAGTGGATTTGCCCAATGCAACATTTAGTTTGATCTTTTGATCAAAGCGCTACTTCCATGTGCATTGCTTGTGCATCCAAGCAAGACAAAATCCTCGATAATTTCAATTGATTCTACATTCATCCTGGTGTCACTTAATGATCAGTTGTGAGGAATTTTGTTTTCTTTACATTAAGTTATCATCTATGCTGAAGGCCACAATCCTTGATTTTCACCAGCAAGTGGCTTACATCCACACTTCCAGCAAACAAGGCTGTGTTATTTGTTTAGTGCAGATTGTTAACAAGTTTTCCTCCAGTGCTCATGCTGCATTCTTCTTCATATAATTCAGCTTCTCTGATAATTTGCTCAGCCTGTGGATTGAAGAAGTATTTTGAAAGGATACAACCTTGATGCATGTCCTTTCTGATTTAAAAGCATACGGTATTTCTTCATTAGTAGTATGGAGTAAAAATGTCAGCTGCACCCTGGTGGAGGCCAAATCAAATAAATGTTTTGCAGTCTTGAGAAATTGTGTTGTGGAGTATCTGCTTCTTAGAGAAATCAAGTCACTTTAGAAGCTCTGTGGTTCCTGATGTCAGGATAGGATAAGCATTGGTGAGCTAACCATAACTCAGCTGTTCTCACCTACCATAAAGTTGTGTGGGCCTGAGAAGGTTTTTCACCTCTGACTGTCTTCTAGACACAGAGACACTATAAACCAAGCTCATCCTAATTGGTGCTCGACATAGTCCTAGTGAAAAATCCATATCTTACTCCAAAAAAGGACAGCCCCTTTGCATATTCCCTTGCTCAGTGACTGGCACTTCAGTGGGCCCAGGATTTGGGAATCATTGTAGCACCCTATTTCTCCCTTTCTTTCACTTTTTATTTAATCTCCACATCTGTCAACTTTATCTCCCCAATAGTTTCTTTCTACTTGTTGCTTCTGTCCTACTTCTGGCCCCCATCACCCTTCTAGTGACTAATTTTTTTTTTCTAGTGACTAACTTCTAATGCCTCCTAATCAACCCATCTGTCAGACTTCGCTCATTGACATTGTTCTCTTCCAAATTGCCATGATTGTATTTTTTAAATGGTAAACTGGCCTTGATGTTTTCCTGCTTGACATGATTCCGTGACTCCCAATAGTGTTCAGAATAAAGCTGAAATTCCTGAACCTAGATTTTGAGTGTCTACACCATCAGCTCCATACTAACCTACTACCAATGATGTCACCTGTTCTTCCTTCCCACCTCCCTGCAACATTCCACATATAATTTCACCAGCCTTTCAACTCCCAGATTATGTGCCCAAACTCGTGCATGAAACATTCTTCTGAGACAATCACCGTTCATTCTTGAGGTCTCAGGTTAGAGGTTGTTTTCTTTTAAGTAGGTTTCCCTTATATTTGGGACTGGGTTTAGCAGAGCCACAGGGGTCTCAGCTTATAGGAGGTCTTTTTTTATTTTTTTGCTGATTTGTTTTTGAGGTTGATCTAGGAGTCAGGCATGTCACCATATGCACCACAATGACCCCATGCACAACAGAACAAAATATTGGCCAGTCCGGCACATCCCCACAATTGTTCTTTGTCTTGAGCCCAGGGTTGCAGCCATTGTGTTGCCCCATCTTGTTAGGGCCTTCCTAGTCAGTCTTTTGCTGACCCTCTCCTTTACCCATCATTATGTCTTTCTCCAGGGATTGGTCTCTCCTGTGAATATGCCCAAACTATGTGAGATGACATCTTGCCACCCTTGCCTCTAAGGAGCATTTTGGTTATACTTCTTTCGAGACAGAGTTGTGTGTTCTTTTAGCAATCCGTGGTTCTTTGAGTATTCTGCACTAGCACCAAAACTCAAAGGCATCGATTCTTCCTTGTTTTTCTTTATTCAATGTCATACTTTCACATGCATATGAGGCAATTGAAAATATCATGGCTTAGGCCAGGCATACCTTAGACCTCAAAGAAGCCTCCTGCTCTTCAACACTCTAAAGTGGTCTTGTGCAGCAGATTTGCCAGATGAAATGAGCTGTCTGATCTCTTGATTGCTCTTTCCATGAGCATTGATTGTGGGTCTAAGCAAGACAAAATCCTTGACTACTTCAATCTTGACTCCACTTATCATGACTTTGTTAGTCTGGGTTGACTAGCGAAACAAATTCACAGGCACTCATCTGTGTATAAGAAAGAGTTTTATATACAAGAGCAATTGAATATTGAGGAAACATCCAGCCTAGTCCAGATCAAGTCCATAAGTCCTGGAATAGACCATAGGTCTGATGCTAGTCCATAAATTCCTCTGTAGATTCATGCAGCGCATGAAATGATGCCAAATGCAGAAAGATCACAGACCAAGGGGTAGAAGATCTTGTGAATCCATTGGCCATGATCTCAATGCTGGCACAGGTCTTCATGTGCCTCCTTCAGCTCTCTGAGTGTCTCAACAGCAGGAAAAGGAAGCCAGAGGAAATGAGTCTCATCTTCAGGGAGCTATTTATCTACTTTGTGCTTCCAAATGAGGTCATTGAGCTGCAACCTGATTGACAGGCTAGACTTCTCCCCTTCACTGAAATTGACAGTGGACTATGTAATTGCCACAATGATGTACCTATTGATCCAGTTCTGAAGATTTCAGTCTTCACATTGAGTTATAATTCATATTGAAGTCAGGCATTTGGATATAAATGATCTCTTCCATTTACCATATATATTTGAGTATGAGCTGACCTGAATATAAGCCGAAGCACCTAATTTTACCACAAAAAACTGGGAAAGTTATTGACTCGAGTATAAACCTAGGGCGAAAAATGCAGCAGCTACTGGTAAATCTCAAAATAAAAATGGATACCAGTAAAATTACCATTCATGGAAGCATCTGTAGCTAAAATGTTTTTGAATATTTATTTCAAAGGAAAACAGGAAACTAGCTCTGTAGGTGCAAAAGAGGGTCAACAAAACCAATGTGGTATCAACAATAGCTACACCTGCTGCGCTACTGCATGCACTGCATGTACACAGCACAGCTTGTCTAGTTTGAGGCCCAATCCAGGCTGATGATGTTCCAGAATGTGATGACATGACCCTTTGCATGGAGCAGCTTGCATTAGGCCTCATAATATATGCACTGCATTGTCTATGCCCTGTGTTACTGCATGGACTGAGTTACTGCATATGCAGTGCTATCGCATATGCATGGGAAGTGCCAGCACAGCACGTGCAGTAAAACAGTGTGTACACTATGCAGCATGTACATTATGAGTCCTAATACAGGCTGTTCTATGGAAGCATAGTCAACACTGGGTGCAGATAGGTGGTATTAAGAAGATAAAAAGTAAAATATAGCAGACTGAGTACTGTACATAAACATACTG
Organism: Nesogale talazaci; assembly: GCA_004026705.1. Classification (NCBI taxonomy): domain Eukaryota; kingdom Metazoa; phylum Chordata; class Mammalia; order Afrosoricida; family Tenrecidae; genus Nesogale; species Nesogale talazaci. The sequence goes on from PVJH01000851.1 coordinate 118,651, forward strand.
TATATCCAAGACCAGAGTTATACTGATACTTGTATTCAGCAATGCATGGGTAGAGGAAGGGGGTATGAACAGGCGCTGGTAACACTGTAAAGGCTATGTCATTGGTCACAGCCCTGGAGAAGAGCTGCCACATCCAACATTCATCTGATGAGGATGCGGTGCACCTCAGGTACCAGCACACAGAAGCGAGGAGGTTCTTGTCCAGCATGGCACAGACAGCACAGAGGCTGCTGGTGTGTAGGAGAAAAGAAGAGTGCTGATATCTGCAGTCTGATGAGACCACCCACAGAGGCTGCAGGCACCCTTAGATGAACGAGAGAGACCAGAGAACACCCACACTGCATGGGAGAACAGGTAAGTGGGACCCTCACTCGAGTTTAAACCAAAGGGGGCTTTTCCAGCATTAAAAATGTGCTGAAAGACCCAGCTTATACACGAGTATATATGTTTACTCAAGTGAGTCTAAGGGTCCTCATTTGTAATAGGAGGCTAATAACAGATTGCACTTTATAGATTTGTAGTTAAGAGATGATCACATGAAATAAATATGTACTGATTTTGAAAGCCAGTACTCATTTTTAACTTGCTGAACCTATCACTAAGCTTTAAGCTTCATCACAATAGGCATAGTCTGTTAGATCTGGCACCTCAAACTCTCTCTGCCAAACACTACTTGTATGAAGAACAGAAGTCTCTGCTTGTTTTATTTTTTCTAGGTAAGGCACAGAATGAGAAGGCATCACTGGTAGCTAATAATGGAAAAAAGAAAGGAAGGAATGCAAAGAATTAGAAATGAAAAACTTTTGAGTGCTACCCATCCAGAGGAACGAGGAGCAAAGAAAATCAAAGTCTCAGAGAAGAAGCAAATTTACAGGACTATTAGTTGATATGAACTATGGCCTCTTCTACCTTGAGCCCGGAAGAACTAGACAGTGACTGGTTACCACTACCAGTCCCTATCACCAAGGCCATCAGAAAGGAGGATTATGATGGAACAGTAGTAAAAGCAGAAATCAAAATCCTTAAAAAGTTCAGACTTACTGGACTGGGTGAGGCTTGAAGACCACACAAGAATATCGCTTGAATCAAAACAGTCCCATAAAACTACCTTTTAGATAAAGAACACAGTGGCTCATAAAATAAAGAATAACCCGTAAGTACTGTGCTCTTAGAAATAATTTTCTATGAGATCAGAGGCCCAACAATAAGCCCATTGCAAAGATGAGTATGTAAGGGCACAGGGAAACTGGATTGCAGTAAATGAAACAACTAGAAAAATTCCTGAGCATGTTGACACATTGTGTAGAATTTAACCAATTCCACTGAATAATCAACATGTAAATCATTAAAAGGAACATTTATTTTCTGTGTAAACTCTCCCTGAAAACACAATAAAATATTTGAGAGGAAAAAAAGAGTTAGAGGTTAAGCAGAAGAGTGGGTTCCTTAAAAGACATTTTTCCTAAAATATTATCATAAAATTATTTATTAAAAAAAAAACAGTGTTTGGCCATCTAGCTCAGAAGCAACAAAGCCCACACAGAAGAAGCAAGCCAGACTGTGTGACCATGCAGTGTCGAAGGAATAAGCTATCAGTCATCAAAGAACTAAAAATTATATCATTATAAATGAGGGAAAGTACAGATTGAGGACCCAAAGTCCATCTGTAGGTGAAGTGTCATCCCCTTACAGAAGGGTGGTGGACAGCAGAGGAACCGGTCAAGATACAGTGTAGCAACAATGAAATATAAAACTTTCCTCTAGTTATTAAAAGTTTCCTCTCCTCCTCACCCTCCCCCCCACTATCATGATCCCAATTCTACCTTACAAATCTGGCTAGATCAGAGGATGTACACTGGTATGGATAAGAATGAGAAACATGGGGAATCCAGGACAGATGATCCCTTCAGGACCAGTGGTGAGAGTGGTGATACTGGGAAAGTGAAGGGAAGGGACCAAGGTCCCTTTAACCAAGGTCCAAGTCAGAAGGATTAGGAAAGAAGGAATGCAAATAGTGGACACGGGAGGAATTAGGGTAAGTGATATTATGTCGAAGAGATCACAATGAATGAAATCAAATACATTGCATAGGAATTGTTGAATGTCAAGCTGATGGTCATTCTGTATACTTTAATTCAATTCACAATAAAAAGCAATGCAAACATTATAAAGAATATAAACATCACCTAGAGTTTCATCTCCAAACAGCTGCATTAATATTTCATAGTTCCTTTTTGTTTTCTAAAGCTTATTTCTTTTCCCATCTATGAATTAAAATGAGCCATTGATTATTTACATAATTGATTGACTCCTCCTCTCTCATTTAAATATTAACTGTCCAAGGGCAGGGACAAGGCCCATTGCTGAGTGCTGAGGGTCTGGAGTTAGGAAGTAGCTCAACAAAGAGATAATGATTACATTTTAAAACATGAGGTGGTACTTTTAATTAGTTCTACTTTAGCATCCTCTTGCATTTCTCTACACTGTTCATTATTTCCTTGTCAATCATTTTTATGGAATACTTAATATTATGTTTCATAAACTTCTTGGAGATGATTTAACTCTTCACCTATTGTGAAATATTTAGAATAGTCATTATTTTAAATAGGATTATGACAAACATCCTTGTGCATATTTTTAAGTCTATATCTCTCTGATTACTTTCTTTCAGTCCTTTCCTAGAAGAGAGATCTACCGATCTACTTGTTACCACTCTTTTTTTAAAAAATATATAATGTTCCAGAACTCGCTATCATATTTCCCTCACCTTGTCTGCAAAACACTTACACTTACTGGTTTAGACTTGTTCTTTCTCTCTGACTGCCCGAGGGGTAGATAAGAAGCAGAGCCCTGTGCTCGGCCTTACTCCCCCCTCCCTGTTTCTACACTTGACGTAGGTGTTCTAGGTCCAAAATGGGAGCAACCACCATTCTGCCCTTGGCCTCACTCAACACACCAGGTGACTGAAGGGCATGCAGAGAATTGCTTCCCTCTCTGCTTCCTCCTCTCCATCTTCCTCTGCTTCTCTTCCTCCCTTCTGTTTCCGCTTCTACTTCTTCTTCATGCACTTACCTTTTTAGGAAGCAAAGTTCTTCCAACATGAAACTCTGAAGTAAACAACAGCATTGCATTTGTTACCAGGATCCCTTTTGGGTAATTAAGGGAAAAATAATGAAAGATGGGGCTGGGGGAGCTAGAAATAGAGAAAGACAAGAATAAACCATTGACATATTTTCAGATATGAAGAATAATTAGAGAGTGAGAGACAATAAACTAAGGAGAGAGAAAGAAAAAAAAAAACCCTAATGTGGCTAGATTCAATCCCATTTTTAGACATCTCTTTGGTTTTAACTGTTATCTGATAACTCTTTAGAGAATGGCAGAAAGTATGTGTGATTTCATAAGATCTTATTTGTATTTTCATTTTTATTTCTCTCCAGGGCAAGTTTGCCTAATGATGTCTACTGTTCCTCCAGGGACATAGTTTTCATTCTCCGTGACAATGATACCCTTTGGGGGCAGTGTTCACTATTTTAGCATCCCTATTAAAGGATGGTGCTCAGAGTTGGACAGGGTGTTCCAAAGTCTTCTTGGTGTGGGCTGAAAAGCAAGGAACCCAGTATGTGGCATGTCTCTGACCCTTTTTTGTTTTTATTGCTCTTTATCTACCTCTTGCCCAAACATTTACCGCATTTACAGCAATGGTTCTCAAACTTTTGAGTGCCAGACCTTTAACAGAACTACCACAGTATTTTCTCTATTAATATTTACCATAGAAGACATTTAGAGTAAAAACACTGAATTATCAATTCATTTAGAAAGAGCCAAAATCAATTCCCTGCCTTTGCTATTGTAGTCAATTCATTTTTTATTTTAAAATTCCAAGACAAACTATGAATAGTGCAGTGTGTGCTGGTGCTTTGTATTTCTTATTGATCTCTTTAGTGTCTGGCTTAATAGAAGACAATTGATTCTCCTATTCAATTCTGCATCGAATCAGTTGAAATATGTTGTTCTATTGAAGCACATAAAGAAAATCCAGATTCACTTAGGGATATAGGTGGAAAAAGGGAGGCATCTTTTAAGGGTTTTTTAAACATAATTTTGGACAGTCTTCTTTGATATCCCATTAAACTAGAAAAATCCATTCCTGAAAGATCAGTTGCAGTGTGGACCATGGAACCATAGCGATGAATCTTTGGTAATTTATTATATCTTCCATTGACCTATCATATACTTAAATGGGTCTTTTATCCATGAATGGTTTGGTAATATCTACTAGCATCAGTCATTTGGAAAATACTGGTTTGCTGACAGTCCTCATTATGTAGTGTTGCTATAACAGAAAAACTACAGGCAGAGAGCTTCCAGCTCTTTTTTCTTGGTAGGTAGTCAAGTTCCATGTTCTGCTTGCTTCTCTCTGCTTTAATCTTATAAGGCAAAAGGTGCTGCAAGCCACAGCCCTAACACATGATCAGGGTTGTGATCTTCGGGTATTGTATCCCACCCTAACCCACTTACAGCTAGCTGATTGGCTGATCATGTCAGATCACACCACAGAAGATGATGACATCATTATATAACTGCCAAATTCCATCATTCTATAAATTCTAAATCATGGAGATCATAGCCCAGCCAAGACAGTATGCATTTGGGAACCTGACTCAATCCATGACACTGAGTTATGCAGGGTTTTGAAATGTTGACACTTTTCAGTCTATGATATAAACAGAAATGTTAACTTTCATTAATATTCCCATTAATATTATCCAAAGCATCTTTTAGTATTGGGAAGATACCAAGCAAATATTTGGTGCAAATATTTCTCCTTCCCCAATTCACTTGAAACACAAATCTTACTGGCCACAAACATAGTTTCTCGAGGCTGTGGGCTCACTTCAGTCACCGGTGAGACCATGGCTGTCAAATGTCCATAGACTGTCAGTCAGATCTTCTATTAAGCAAAACCCTCTTTTTCACGACAAAGCTGCAGATTGCAAGCATCTCTGGAACCACCCAAAGTCTGTGGGCCATTCCATCTGCTAATTCCATTAGGTACCTGGAGTCTGACACTAATCCGATCAGTGATTGTTAAACTGCCACCAAGGCATCCCAGGTCTTGAGAGAAATAATACAACACCAGCAGCTGTTGTTCTGTTGGGTGTCATTGAATTTATTTCAATCATAGCAACCCCATATGACACGGAGAATCACCCCAGACGATTGCTTAGACTATCATCTTATGGGAGCAGATTGCCAGGTCTTGAGTGTTCTGTCGTTGTTCCTCCAATGTGTCTAAAATGACGTGCCAGTTGGTCTTCATTGAAACCTCTCAGGTAGGTTTTGTTTTATACTCGCTTTACATAGGAAGGCACTGAGGATCAGAGAGGGGAGTTAACTTGCCCAAGATTGCCCAGCTGGCTAAGTAAGAGAGTGAGTGTGAGACTCCCCTATGGTGTGACTCCAGATCCCATGCTCGAGGGCTCTGCTTCTGCTGGCAGGGCTAAAAGCACACAGCAGGTCAAGGTTGTGCCTGAGTGTTGGACCCAAACCCAAAGGTCTAAATCGCAAATGAAAGACTTCCCCAAGCTCTATTTTCCCAGCTTGTTCTTACAAAGGCCCTTTGAGATGACAGGGCAGAGAGCTCTCTTCTTTTTCATGCATAAGGAAATGGAAACGCCTTAGCACAAGAAGAATCTCCCTGTAGCCCCAGAGCCATGTACCCAGAGAGCTCCACCTTCTCACCCAGTGCCAGGGACTCGGGGCCCTTCTTGGCAGCTTCCACCCCCCCACCCCCCGGGTGTCATGCAGTCACATGCCATGAAGGGGAACTTGGCAAAACAGGCGGTGGTGCCAAGGGAGAGGAGAGGAAGGGCGGGCCCTTCAGCTCTGTGACCGCACACGGAAAGCCACCCAGGGACCAGGCAACTGGTCTGACCAGAGGTGAAAGTCCTCCTCGCCCTGGTGTCTGTGACCAGGACCCAAAGCTCTCCCCTGTTTTCAAGGTAGGATTCCACAGCAGACTGAAACAGTTTATCTGCCAACATATGGCAGAGATGAGAGAGAGACTCGCGAGGGTCGGAAGAGTAGACTGAAGGCTTTGAGGATGATGACAATAAGACTTGAAGGAAAAGAGGATGTTGGAGTAACTGAGTCCTAGAAAGGGCAAGGAGAGTGCCCCCCCCCCCAAATCTTACAGGCAATAAAGTAGCGATGAGGCACCAGCCCCCAGGATCCTTGGGACGTGGTCCATGTTTCTTTTTAGCTGTGCAGTCTCAGCAAAAGACCATCTTTAGATAAACAGAAGCCAGCTTGACTGGAATTTGTCTTCTCCTCCCAGAAGAGGAGTCTGAGGCACAGCAGGCAGTCAGAAGCCCTTCCTAAGGAGAAGCTGAGACCATGAGGAAAGGTGTCCCTCTCCATGAGATTCTTGTGAGCGTGGATGTAGACCGGGTTGGGCTTGCTTTGCCATCATTCGAGGATCTCTGCTTGCTGGGAGTTCCTAATCACGTTCCTTTCCCACATGTTTTAGTACCAAGCGGATTTCACATTCAGTTCAATCGGACATTCCTTCTCCTGCAATCAGTAAGTTGCCTTTGTTCTTTTGTTTACATTCCTGAGACAATTGACAGTTCCTGAACATTACAGGGCTCCTGGATGCAGAAGAGGGAAATTTCAGGACAGTTCCTGCACACCCAGGCCTTCAAAGCCCAACACAAGGCCAGAAAGCAGTTTCCAGAGCCGAGAGGGAAATCCTTCGCAAATCAGGATCTGCTCCAGATGAAACGCCTTTTCTCCGCTCAGCATCCTCATGTGGCCTTGGTGGCCTGGCAGTGGCTTCACTGGCTGTTCATCAGTGGCGCCAACCAGGGGACCATTTTCAAAAACAAAGAGTAGACCACCTGTTCCTCTAGTTCTTTCCTCATCAGTAAGCTGCGTCTTGGATTTCAACCATCAGGAATTAATTCCCTAAGCTAGCGTTTTGCTCATGAGCACAATAGGCAAGCCTGTGTGAAGGGCCTGTCTCTCTTCTGCTCGTGCACACATATTTAGCGAGAAGCTGATAAGTCCAACTAGTGCGAGGCTCAGATAGCACCAGAGATATTTCAGTGGTAGAATTCTCACTTTCCATGAGCACCCCCAGGTTCTATGCCTAGCTAACACACCCCATGCACAATAGCTACCACCTCGTTACTCTTAACTGCCATCTTCAAGGACAGCAGTTCAAAACCACCGGCTGCTTCTCTGGAGAAAGATGGAGTTTTCTACTCCCACACAGGGTTATGGGCTTGGAAACTCACAGGGCAGTTTTACCTTGTCCTATAGGGTCAAGATGAGTTGGCACCGACTCGGTGGTGATGAGATGGTTGAGTTGAGGTGGTGCTGAATGGAGCCCCTGAGTAGCACCACGATTGAAGCACTAGCCCAATGCTTAGTGATGCAAACCTCCCAGGGGCCCTTGGGAGGACGGTCCTAGTGATCGGCTTCTGAAAAGTAGCCCCAGCCTTAGAAGCCCCACGGAGCTGTTCCCGTGGCTCCCCATGAGTCAGGGTTGGCTCCAGGATTAAGAGCACCCTGCTGAATAGATACGGAGCTGGCTGACTAAGAAGGGTGGCCTGGCTATCCACCTCTGAAAACAAGCCACGGAAAACCCTCTGGGTCTCCGCAAAACACCTTCCAAGCTGCAACCTGCTGCAGGGATAGTGCAGGGCCAGGGAGCAATTCCTTCCATTGTGAGCGGGGCTGCCCGAGTTGGAGGCCAATTCAGTGGTCACCAGGGACAGCAGCGGGATCTGTTCTCTGAGATGAGAATCCAGCTCCCTGAGGAGCTGATGTGTGGTGACAGGCAGGCAGGGGAAAGGACTCCTGGTGTCAGGCCATGTGAAGCAAAGGAGGGGACCAAGGACTTCTCAGAGAGAGACGAGAGGCATGCTAGATAGGTAGTTGGGGTGATGGTCAGGAGGAGAAACCTGCAGAAGTGACAGGGGAGTGGCAACTTGAATGAAGTGGCAGAACAAGCCCTGACTGAGCATCTGGAGGAAGATACCTCTCAGCATGTAAACATTCATGGTGGTCAGTCCATCTGACTCTTAGTGACCCTCACCAGGGGCAGGCCCTACCTTCCCACCACAGCCCTCCCAGGGTCAGTTTAGTTCCATGTCCAGAGAAAAATGGGGTCCCCTTCCACACACCAGGGTTCCGACTAACCCTTCTCTGTGAACAAAGCTGACTGTCCCGTCAGAGAAAAGAAGCCTTTCATGGCAACTTTATGTACAGACCAAGCAAAGCGAAACAACAACAACAACATCCTCCTGGCCTTGGAGGTTCTGGGTTCCTTTGGCTAACTCTTTGTTTCCTTTGTGGCTGCCATTCCTGACACTCACAAGATTCCAGAGCTTGGGAGTGGGAAGAGTCTTCTGAGACCAGACCAGATGGCCTAACCAAGCCCCTCTTTTCAAACCTGGGGGGAGTGGTATCTGAGCACAGGAAGGGCCTCGTGGATGGCTGGTCAGAAAATGAGCTCCCCAAATGGCCACGTGGTGACCTTGCTGTCAGGTAGTCTCTCTCTCTCTTTCTCACACGCGTGTATGTGTGTGTGCGCGTGCGCGCACGCATCCTTACCACAAACCATTGGAAATTCACATCTCTTTCATACAGTTGGAGAATCACAACAATAGCTCTTATTTCCCCAGAACTGGGGTTTCCTCTTGCAATGTTGTTCTGTTCTTCTCCAAGGATTTTTTCTGAGAAACAAAAGTCTCTGTAGGCTTCTTTCTTTTCCTTTTAAACTAAATATTGTCTTTTGATTTAAGTTGGACTCTGTGCTAAAGGCTTAACCCACAGTATTTTATTTAACCTGCATAAGCTCTTCATGAAGTTATTATTTCAATCATTCCTATTGAACGATTGGTAAGTTCAAGGTCAATCAGATAATCTGCCCAATGTCGTGTAGCTAAGGATTGGTGAAGTTGGGGTAAGAACCCAGTCGAGGGACACACAGAGTCTGTCCTGGAAGATGTACAGTCAGAATGTTGCACAGAGGCAAGGATGGCTAGACATGGCCTCCCATGCTTTGGACATGTTGTCAGGGGAGACCAGTCCCTGGAGAAGGGCATCAGGCTTGGTAAAAGAGTGGGGAAGCCCCAGAGTAGATGGATTGGCACAGTGACTGCAGCAATGGGCTGGAATCTAAGAACAATTGTCAGGAGGGTGCAGTATTGAGTGATGTTTCATTCTGTGGCCTGTGGGGTCAACTAAGGGTCAGGACTGGCCAGACAATGATGACAACAACAACAACAACAACAACAACAACAACAAACAGTGGACTGCAGAGACTCCACCCTGCCCCCTGCTGAGGCTCTGCTCTTTGCATCCAGCATCGGCCACAAGTCAGGTAAGAGGGTTCCTGCTGGGGCATCTGTTCCTTCAGATTGACAGGACTTCTATCCCTTTCTTTCTCTTTCCACACCCCCACAAGTCCCTTGCCACCATGTCTGTAGTTTTTCTAGGGAGACATATTTAGGGTAAACTGACTCTGGCAGCCTGGCCACAGGTGTTATTGTATGAACTGGCATCTTGTCCAAAGACCACTAGTTTAGTGGTTTGCAGTGGTCGTGGGAAGGCTCTGTCCACTAAGAGCACAGTGTCCCGGGTGGTTTAGGCAAAATGAAACCAAGAAAAGCCTTCTCTTAGGCAGTAGTGAGAGAGGGCCAGGGCCTAGGAGAGTGCTTGAAACTAGAGAAGTCGATTATGGGAGGGTGAGAGGATCAATTCATGGAGTAAAAGCAAACCATTCTGCCTTCCTTGGGTTTGGGCCATGCAGTTCAGATCATTTGTTATCTTCCTTACTTCTCTGTGAATTCATAAAAGAAACTTCTGGTTATTGAGTCCCATGAGTGGGTCTCTGTGCTCCCTGGAAGAGGAGAAAAATCAACTCCCTTCGCCTTGATCCCTCAGCTGAACACCTTCCAGCACTCGGCGTGCCCTTGGCAGGGCTCCCACAGCAGTGCCTGGGTTGGCTCCTGGGCTAGCCTGGAGGTCAGTTTCCCAAAGGGACCTAGGAACCATCTGGGGTGCAGATTCCTGAGGCCCAAATTAGACCAGTTGGATTAAAATTAGGGGCAGTAGATGCATCTATCTAAGCTCATGAAGTGCTATTTAATCCCAAGGAATTTTTATGGTCTCTGAAGTTTAAAGTCACTGGCCATGGAGAGCTGCTTTGGGTCCTTGCTTCAGAACCTCATAACCATGCATGATGTGAAGAATGAATATTCAGGGTTCTGTCTGCTCTGAGGGCTCTGTGGGGCAATCTTCTGGGAGTCGCAAATACCTACAGATACATTTAAGGATCTGATTGCAACTGAAATTGCAGACTGCAATCCTTAGCTTTCTGCTTGCAAAAAAAGTGTTGTTGCTTTTTCTTTCCTAAAGATTCGTGAATCCTTTGTCAGCTCAAAAGATCAGATTTCTCTATCTCTCTGTCACACACACACACACACACACACATCAGGATTTCCAATTTTGCTTAACAAGCTGAAAGATCTAGACCATATGATCTCCTATCCTGTTGGCAATGAAACACTGTTGCTGACTGGTGGATCTTCCTCTTCTAGATGGTCTTGAGTGCTCCCTGTACTTCAGTGTCTCTGTTAGGAATTGGCCTTTGTCCTCCTAAAGCATGTGCTGTGAATCCTAACCTCTCCACCGCCGTGGTGATGATACTATTTGGGAATAGATTGTTGTTAATGAGACAGTGTTAGTGGGGAGGGGGGGCGTTTTGAGTCAATCTCTTATGAGAGATAAAAGAAGCAGATTAAGCACCCAGAAATGGGGGAGATAGGTATCAAGCCACATAGAGATCTTAAAGGAACTAGGAAATAGAAATGGAAATAACAAAGACCTTCCCTCAGAATGGACACAGTGAGAAAGTCTTCCCCTTGAACAGTGGTCCTTAAACTTCCTAATGCCATGACCCTTTAATGCAGTTCCTCATGTTGTGGAGACCACCCCCCAACCAAAAAATTATTTTCATTGATACTTCATAATTTGCTACTGTTATGAATCAGGTGACCCCAGTGAATGGGTCGTTTGACCTCCTATAGGGCTCGTGATCCACAGGTTGAGAACCACTGCCCTAGAATGAGCACTCTGAATTTGGATCACTAGCCTTCTAAACTGAAAGAAAATACAGTTCTGTTTGTTAAAATCACCCACTCTGGTATTTTGATTTTAGCAGCAGTAGACAGAGTGGTCTCTGCATTGAGCTGCTAATCACAAGGTCAGCAGTTCAAAGCCTCCAGCCTCTCCACAGGAGGGATATGAGGCCATCTACTTCTGCAAAGATGGAGTCTTGGGAACCTAACAGGGTAGTTTAACTGCCGTATAGGGGGCCAGAATGAACTCCATGGCAGTGAGTCTGCTTCTTCCCTCTATTTTTGTTTTGTTTGTTTTGTTACATTTGCTTTACTATGGGAGAAGGGGGTTGAAGACAGCCACCTTTCAACTTTGAGGCTGCCATTGATTCAAGCAATTTTAGAGCAATCTTTTTATTGTTTGGGGGTCTTTCGGTTGTTTTTTGCTGGACAAAAAGATTATTCATGTTTTGCAGGTTGGCTTTTTGACTTTGTGACTGTCTCAAAAAATACAACTCAATATACTCACTGTCCTCCCACCAGACGGGTCTGCCTCAAAAGGCCCTTGGATGGGCATGTGAGACCCTGACTCCAGGTTCCTACAAAGCTGAGCTGACATCTAAGATGGCAATCTCCTCTTGTTCAGACACAGAGATTACAGCCCAGCAAGAGGAAGAGCCTTGGGGAAGGGTGCCCAAGAAGTGGGCACGGCTGGGTGATAGACTGGTCTTGGCTCCTGGCTGGGCTCTTCCTAGGATTTCATACAGCCACCACTGCTCATCAGCTACACCAGGCACCATTTCCTCCAAAGACACTTCCTTACACATGCCCACATCATTATCTAAAATTTGTCGGGGTGTGAACTATATTCAAAGTACACATCTACTTTACAAACGCCCCAAACATGATCTGAATGGAGCATCGTGGTAGTTAGGTTTCGTGTCAATGTGGCTGGATTAGGAATCTCAGTTGTTTGTCATTATGTCATGTTACATAACATAATTGCTTGACGGCTGATAAAACTGTAGTTTATAGAGGCTCTGCTTGCTAGCAGAAGAGCGGGAATATGAATCCAGGTGCTTCTGCCCCAGGCTGATACATACCAACTAACCCAGAATCCCTGGGAAGGAGGTACTATTGTTGTCTATTACAGATGGGAAAGAAAGATGGTGAGGGTCTTGTCGGAGATTCCTCAGTCATGGATGAGATGGCCAGGATGGAAATGTAGGCAGTATAGCCAGAATGAGAATACAGGCCCTGATCTCTGCACCGTCTTTGTAATACATAGCACTTCCAAACCCAAACTCACTGCCCTCAAGTCGATTCTGATGTAGACCCTCTTTATATAGGGTTTCTGAGGCTGTACATCTTTATGGGAAGGGACAGCCTCATCTTTCTCCTGCAGAGCGGCTGGTGGGTTTGAACCGCTGACCTTGCAATTAACAGCCCAAAGTCTGCCCCTTGGTGTCACTGGGGCTTTTTTGCATACACCTTGAGCTACCGCTTATTCAGATCTAGCCAATGAAAGGCTATGATTTCCTTCTAGGCTCTCTCTCTCTCTCTCTCTTACTTTGTGAAAGATAATGATCTCTACTTTATGTCTGCATTTCACTCCGTCACCTAGAAATCCGGCATCCCAGAAAGAGAGGAGCACGTTTTCCTAAAACTTCCTGTGAGCAGAGCTGTGCTTTTGAAAATAATGCCTGCAGTCTTTGTTACAAAAGACTAAAATTCAACCTGACCAAGTGTGTGAGTCTGGGTAGACTACAGAAACAATATCATAGACACTCGCATGTGTATAGGATAGAACTTTATATATAAGAGCAATTGAATATTGAGAAAACATTCCGGCTCAGTCCAGATCAAGTCTATAAGTCTGATATTAGCCCATATGTCTGATACCAACCTATAAATTTCTCTTCAGACTCACTCACAAAACACATGCGATGATGCTGAATGCAGGAAGATCACCGGCCAGTGGGTGGGAAGTCTTGTGGATCTGGTGGCATTGCAAGCATCTCAACACTGGCAAGAGTCTCCACTCAGCACCAATGGCTCTCAGATGTTGGGCTGCATCAAGTTAGATTCATGTGGCTTCTTGTCCCTAAGTCTAACAGGGAGTGAGCCTTGCTACCAAGGAAGTGAGTGTGTGTCCCACCTCCAACGAGTTATGCATCTCTTTAGTACCTCCACATGAGATCATCAAGTTACGATTTGATTGACAGACTAAATTCCACCCCTTTACTCTTATGCCTCAAATTGACAACAGACTATGTAACTGCCACATCCAGGACCATGCCAGTCATTCATTTGAAAATACATTTTATAGATAGTGCAAATTTAAAAATTAATTGTATCTCAAACAATAATGTTGCCATTTGGATATTGTTTAACATGTATAATTTAGTGACATTAATCCTTTCCATCGTGGTCACCATTTCCAGGTTTTTCCATCACCCTTAGCAGAAGTTTCAAGCTCTCTAAGCAATAATCCTCTAGTTGCCCCTCTCTCATCCCAAGTAGCCACTAGTAGCTTTTCGTCTCTAGGCAAATACACAAAGGCATCATTGTAAAGCTGTGGCTCTCAACCTGTGGGTTGCAACCCCTTTGGGGATCAAACAACGTTTAGACAAGGGTCACATGATTCATAACAGCAGCAAAATGGCAGTTATGAAGCAGGGACGGAAATAATTTTATGATTGGAGGGGTCACCATAATATGAGGAAATATATGAAAGCGTGGTAGCATGAGGAAGGTTGAGAACCCCTGTAAATGTGAAGGAAGAGGTCTGCTGCTGAGAGAGGTTTGAAACCAATCAATCTAAGAGCGCTTTCTCTAACATGCCAGGGGTCACTAAGCCACAGGATTCACCTGCTCAGAGGTAGACACCAGCCACGTTTGGAAAGTTGTGTGACCCAGCAGGGGGAGGAAACGGAATCTAACCACCCATGCCCCTTGCTGAGAGGTGACTTCCCCCCTTCCCAGCATCCCTACTTCCATCAGCTGTGACATGACAAGGGCAGTGTTTCTTCTGTCCTTTCTGAGGCAAGTACTGACCTGCCCCACCTGTCACGTGGATTAGACTGGACTTGATGGCGGTGGGTGGGTCTTGAAGGTGCAGATTGAGTGGATGGCTCCGCTATCCTGAGCTTCCTGGAGTCGACTCTGACACTTAGGCCAGCCTGCTGGATCCTACACATGCTGGTTCTGAGTTCTAGAGCCCAGGGGTTTGGCTGCAGATCATGGCCTCAGGGATGTGGGGGCAATGGTTTGTAGAGTTGGAGGGGGTGGGGTGGGGGCATGTTGTGAAAGATTTTGGACACAACCACTGCTGAACATTCCTTTTCTCTGAGCACAGGGATTAGAAAGGCCCTTTGACACAGGAACAAACCCGAGAGAAGCAAACAAGAGAAGCAGATAGGCACCCAGGCGCGCACATGCGCACGCTCTGATTCAGACTTGGTTCATTTCGCTAGGATTCTTTGTAAAGTGGTTTAACTAGTCAGGTGGGATAGCCTGCTTCTCCGCCTCTCTAACAAGCCTTGCCACTTCTCTTGCTTGGGTCTTTTTATTTTAAATTTTTATTTCCCCCCAACACACACAAATAAAACAAAACACAATAAAAACAAACTGATTTGCTAGTTGGTTCTGACTCATGGCAAGTCCATGCATGACAGAGAACTGAGCTTATAGAACTTTCTTGGCAGCTCTCTGTGGAAGTGGATTGCTGGCTTCTTTTCCTCCTGGGGGCCACTAGGTGGGTGACAACTACCGCCCTTTCGGTTGGCGCCTGGAGACAGCTTCTGTCACTCAGGGATCTCTTGTCTTCTTCCATCACCATCAACTTAACCCACCCAGCTGTGCAGCCAGGCCTGGCCTTCTTGCTGCCTCCTTCCACTGCCAAGGTCACCAGGCTCACCTTCTCAAAGCTGTAGGCAGATAGGAGAGGTCTTAGAACTTGAGCACAGAAAACCACTAGGCTGTGCTGGGAAGATCCTCTTTTTACACACAAGAGAACTCACCACCTAACATCTCTGGAGAAGACACTGACTCTGCAGGTCAGCATCCCATAGGGATTCCAGGCTCTCTGGATCCCTGCCAGGAGCTTCAGGTCTCAGAGAAAGGGCAACCTCAGGCTGCCCAGGCCCCCTAGGCACCATTCATTGAGATCTCACACTGCCCGATGACACAGTATTGTTTTGTAATTTTTTTTTCTCATATCACTGCCCTGGTGGGAGTAGGAAGTCCAGCCTTGCTACTGGAGAGCTGCTGCTGGATTTGAACTGTCAACCCTGTGGGCCACAGTCCCACACACAACCAGTACACCACCATGGGTCAGTTTGTTTTGTAATTTAAGTTTAGGGTCAACCTTTTAAAATGAGAAATGTTCTAGCACACTCCCCCATCCACCCAAGAAAAAAAAAAAGTTTAGCTTGCTGACTTCTCTTTAAGAAAATCACTGTACCCCGGTGGTGGTTGTCAGGTGAAGTTTTAGATGCGTGGTATCAAAAAAACAGCCCCTGTTTCACAGTCTACCATCCGTACGTGCTGTGTTCTACCTCCTTCACTGCAGTCCCCTCAATGCACTCTCAGCCTGCGGTCTCCCCGCTGCTTGTTTCTATTCCTCCTGCTTTTGATCTGAAATGTGCGAGGGCTCTAGTCTGGTGGTGAGGTCAGCTCAGGACCTGAAGGTGACTAAGGGTCACAGTCTGCATGGGGATTTCCCACCAGTTTCTGGCTGATGAGCTCTCTTTTATGATTTTGAGTTCCGTTCCCCATTTTTCTCCCACTCTGTCCCAGGCCTTCTAACATGACCCTGCTCAGAGTACTTCATAGTGTCAGCCATGCACCATCTCTATCTGCTTCTTCTGGTCTCAGGGCCGTGAAGAATGATGGTATGGTCCATTTGTTCACTGGACTAATTGCTTCTGCATGTTTTTCAGTGTTAAACTCTCTTCTTTTCTAGACTCATGGGCTGCTGCAAGCTTTTATGACCCCCAGTTGCTACTCACCGAAGTAGAATGTAGAACAATGACTTTGTGAACTATTATTCTGATGGGCTTTGGTGTCCCCCAGACTATGGTCCTGATCTCCCAGGCTCAGTAACTTAGGATGCTTGGCTATGCTTAAGAACTTTTCAAAACTTTGATCCCTGAATGCTCTGTCACCTTTATGGATATATTTGCTGCAGACATATATGCACACATAAAATATTTCTTGTCAAATCTGTATATGTTTAGTGGGCATATTCCCACTCTCCTGCCCCACCTGTTCAGTTTGTGTCTCAATCTAAGCATCAAGACATAGATCACAACTAAGACTAAATCATTTATCTAATAGTAATTACCCCAATTGCCATTATCTCTTGCAACCCTCTGTGATAGCTAGGTTTTTTTTGTGTCATGACATCACCCCTGTAAGAAGATATGGGTGGAGTTTAGCCTGTCAATCAGACTGCAGTTTGATGACCTCCTTTGGAGGTGCAACCGAGATGAATGGCTCTCTGAGGCTGCCTCCCCACCCCTCCCTGCCCTATCTCTCTGCCTTCACTTTCCTGTTTGCCAACCACACTGACACCTGCCTAAGCCCTATGATGCCTAACCACCATTGCACCGCACCCCCCACCATCCTGTGATCTTCCTGCATTCTTCTTCATTGCATGTGGCTGCATGGGTCTGAAGAGGAGCTTAGGGACTAGTTTCAGACTTATGGACTGGATTTGGACAGGGCTGGGCTGAATATAGATGCTTATTGAGATAAAGCACTTTCTTACACATATATGAGTGTCTCTGGATTTGTTTCTCTATAGTCAATTTAGCCTAACACATCCTCCTACGGTCTACCGTGCTTCCACTAGTCTTGTCAAGGTCCTCTTATTTTATAGAGTCTTCTCCTACACCCAAGGTAAACTTTGTGTGCCCTCTAGCCTGTGAATTCCTGTGTCTCTTCTGCTCTCATTCCTGATAACCATCAAAGAGTGTTTCCTTTAGTGTGAAAGCCTTTTCTTGACTTTTCATAATAATGGCATCATAGAATTTTAACCTATTGTGATGGACTAATTCCACTCATCATCATGTCCTCCAGGTTCAATCACGTTAGGAAATGCTCTGCGTCATCATCACCACCACCACCACCATCATCCTCATCATCCTCATCCTCATCCTCATCATTCTTTATCATGTGGAGTATTTTGTTATGTGTCGGTACCAAATGAATTTATGCACACTTTCCCTGGTGGTCATTTACATTGTTTCCACCTTTTTGTGACGGTAACTAGCGTGACAATGAATATGAGTATGCTCATATCTCTTGATGTCTCAGCTATTATTTTTTCTGAGATACACACCAAATGGGGGGGATTGCTGGGTCACATGCTATTTTTATTCCCAACTTAGTGAGAAAGAACCACCATTTTCCACCATGGCTGCACCACTGTCTTGTCCCACGAGCAACATGTGAGCATTCCATTCCTGCCACATCTAGCCTAGTATTTTTTATGTTGTTTTTTGAACTTTGTTACTAATGTTGGGCTGAGGTGATCCTCTTGGTTGTCTTGATTTGCAAACAGCCCACGATCTTCAGTATCTCTTTTTTGGGAGAAGTGTCTGCTTATATCTTCAGTCCTTTTTTAAAATGGTTTATTTTAGTTTTCTTGTTGAGGTGTTGAAACTGCCTATAAATTCTAGAGATTGGTCTCTTACCTAATATGTCATTGCCAGTTCCGTCCCCTCCCCACCTCCCCCAGTCTGTGGGTTTTCTTTTTCGGCTTTCGGTAAAATATTTTGATACTGGTGTCTAATTTTTAGGAGGTTTTCGTCATCTATTTTGTCGTCTGTTCTTTGTGTGCTTTTCCTTATGCTTGACTGCATTTATGATGTGTATTAGAACAAAACCTAGCCAACTTGTTCCCAACCACTAAGTCATTCCAACTCACGGTAATCCTACATAGGGTTTTTTAGGCTTGTGAATCTTTAGGGAAATAGGCAGCCTCATCTTTACCTTGTGGTGGGGAAGGTGGGCTTGAATCACCAACCTTCCAGTTAGCAGTTCGGGGCTTCTATGCCCTATCTTAGTGACCCTGCATTCGTCTCTGATCTTTTTCACTGGCAATTTTGATAGGCGCAGGATTTACATTCATCCATCATTGTACCAGTACCATTCTGGTGTGAGTCCCATGTCTGTGTCCTACCTTTTGAGAATAGGAGGAAGTGAGAGGCCTCCTAGTTAGTATTGCATTGCTTATCCTAGGTCTAGTTCCTCCTTCATAAAATTGGTGATTCACCAATTTTCCATCTCTTAAAAGAATGTTGATGAAATCTGGATTGAGATTGCATTACAGCTTTAGATCTACTTAGGTCAGTGGTTCTCAACCTTCCTAATGCACGTCACCTTAGTACAGTTTCTCATGTTTTGGTTGCTTTCAACCATAAAATCATTTGCCCAAGTTCATACATAAAAAGAGGCAGAACCAATATTAGAATCTGGATTTACTCAACTCTCAACACTATGCTAGAAGCTCTGGTGGCATAGTGGGTTATGAATTGGACTTCTGTCCACAAGGTTGGTAGTTCAAACACACTAGTCACTCTCCTGGAGAAAGATGAGGCTTTGGGCTCATGGATTCAGAAACCCACAGGGGAAGATCTATTTTGTACAGTTGGATCACTGTGGGTTGGAATTTTCTTGATGGCAGTGACTTTGGGTGGGAAACTGAGGACTGGGAAGAGAGTGTATGCAAATGATTTATTCTGTGTGGAGGGAGGCCTTCACATTTGTAAATTGGAGATGGGGTTCTGTCACTTTCTTCTAATTAAAAATAATCCTCACAATGTCCTCTTCTTATAGTGCTGCCTTAAATTGACCTCTTACAAGCACAAAGCTAATTGCTATCCGGTCGCCTACAGCTTCATCTCTCAGAGCGGGCATGTTGCTATTGTTCTCCCCACTCTGGCAACAGTCACCCTCCCTTTCCTCTTCCATCACTGGTGTTAGTTACTCCCCAATTAACTCAGGGAACCCTACGGGTTTGCTAAGTATGTGGCTACCTGCAATTAGGGGGTGGGCGGAGGTTGCATGCCCCAAGACTATATTCGTTGGTGTAAGAATATATTTTCTCTCTCTCTCTCCCACTTTGACTTGGTTCCTGATGCTATAGAGGAGGTGAGCACCCCAAAACTTTTGCCTGTCTCTTAAGTGAATCCCTTCAATTATACAAACACCCTTTAGAACTCATCCATGTGTGGACTGGATCTCACAACCTTGGCTTTGGTTTGAGACACTATCTTGCAGCTCTAGGCTAGGTAGATTCCTGCCATGAAGAAGGATTCCGTGGAAGAAAACCTATATTTCGGGAGCCTTATCAGGTTCTGTTGCCAACAGTCAGTGGAGCTTTGCTGTGCACATTCACTGAACGAGGACTCTGACTTCAGACTGTCATTCTTTCCACACACTCAAGTCCCTCATGTGCGGGAATTGACTTGATGGCAGCGAGGGAGAAATCCCTTCTGCACCCCATCCTGACCTTTCTACTTGTGCTGCAACATCATTATCCCTCTTTCAATCACCCATATAGGCCCTTGAACTTCATCTTTGACTCTCCCCTTCCTTGATTATGTTTTAAATCCACATCCAAGGAGACACTGAGCCCTGTTAATCCTTTCTCAGATTTCTGGCTTTAGATATTTGTTATCTGTCTCCCTCCCACCTCAAATCCACTCTGCAAGGCATGGCTGCAATAATCTTCTTAAAGCATGGTCAGCTCATGTTACTCCCTTCTTAAAGGCAATCAGGGATGGAGGTGAGTTCTGGCTCTTTGGCGTGGTAGTCATGACTGTAAGTTTGGGGAAATGTCTTTAGGCAAATCAGTCGCCATCAAATCTGACTCATGGTGACCCCATGTACATCAGGGTGAAACTGTGCTTCACAGTGTTTGCATGGCTGATTTTCTGGAAAATTGGCAGCATTTTCTCTCAAGGTACCACTGGGTGGACTTGAACCTACAACCTTTTGGTTCACCGGGCTAACAATTCACTACTTAGGAACACCTCACTAGGAGTAACTTTCTATAACTTCTATTTATATTTCCTGCCCTTCAGTCAAACCAAACTATTCCAAATTTCTCAAACATTCTCATTACTTCCCCCGTTTACACATTTGTTCTTTCTGTTTCAAAGGCTCTGCTACTCTGCTTCCATAGTGGAACTAACCCCATCTTTGAAGGTCTATCTTAAATATCACTTCCAGGAAGGCTTCTCAGAACACAATTCTCCCCTTACCACACCACCTTCACCCCTGTTCTCTAGTCATGGAGACAGACTCTCACCATTCAACAACTATTTACGGGACATCTATTATGTGCCAGGTACTTTGGATCACCATTCCCTCATTCTTCCAACTTTCAACCAGTACTTACTGAATGCCTACTACGTTCCCAGCAGGGACCCAAGTGCAAAAGAGACAATGATGTAATCACATTTTATCAACTAGTGATACATACAATGACTCCCCATCCCCCTAGCAAAACAAAACAGAATTATTCTGCTGAGTCTGATTCAGTGTGATAATAAACAGGAGCAATGAACAGAATCTGCCAAGTCTGAAGTTGCTGAGAGCCCTGTTCCAGAGAAGTGCAGGTATAGCCGGACCCACCCATCCAGCAACAGCTTTGGTCAACTCTGTGGCTGATCCCAGGGACTGCTCCTGGGCTGGTGACACAACTACCGAGCTCTTGGTAGCTAACTAAAAGGTTGATGGCTTAAATCTATCCAGTGGCGCTTTGGGGTAAATACTTGGTAATCTGCCTCTATAAAGATTAAAACCCCAAATCAAACCCATTGCTGATTATGGTGCAGAAGAGGGAATGGTCCAATGGGGTTTCCAGAACCGTACTTTTGCATGGAGCAGTACAGTGCTGCACTCTTCTCTCACGCAGGGACTGGTGGGCTTGGATGCCTGACCTTGGAGTTAGCAGTTGAGTACTTAACCACTGTGTCACCACAATCTTCTGTAGAGATTAAAGCCAAGATCAGAAGATTTGGAAGAAGGAGGAGTGGAAACCGGAGAGAGAGGGAAAAATGAGACATGAAATGGGACATTGAGAGGATTACAATGAATGAGTTGAATTGGGATGCATTGAACTGTTACGTGTAAAATAATGCTCTCCTCTGCAAACTTTTACTTAATTCACAATAAAAGACTCAAAATGTAATCAATGAAATTGAGAGGACATGGAATGAATGATGGTATATTGAGGGGATTGAAATGAATGAGTTGAATTAGAAGGTGTACTAAATGTTGAATGTAAAACCCCTGATCTGCTCTGTAAGCCTTCACCTAATGTGTGTGTGTGTGTGTGTGTGTGTGTGTGTGTGTGAGAGAGAGAGAGAGAGAGAGAGAGAGAGAGAGAGAGAGAGAGGAGAGCAGAATAAAGAAAGAAAGAAAGGAAGACAGTAAAGCCAAGAGAAACTTTACTCTGAAATGGGTGACTTGCCTTGAATCGGAATCCACTTATTGGCACCTAATAACAGCAGGGGGAAATATAGCCCAAGAAGAATTTGTGGATGCATGACTCCGAGGCTCTATCCTGGTAGCAAGTCCACCCACCATCACACCATGAAACAAGGAGCACTATTGCACGGCCATCTGCAAATGAGGGTCAAAAGGGAGGCCTTTCCTTCTGTGATACAGCTTTGAAGTGTGTTTGCAGGATGAGAGGTTTTAGCCGAGAACAGCACAGGTAGGTAGACCAGAAAGACAGTCTGCTGAGTTCTGGGCTCCTTTCCTGGTGCTCCACTCATGCAGGCTCCTCCCCATGGAAGATGCTGTCCTTTTTCTGATGATGTTGATAATATCATTATTAACAGCCAAGGCCAGAACCAGGAGGAGCCTTCACCGAGGCTCTGGACTAAGGGCAGATGTACTTTATTATTTTTCCCCTCGAGTTAAGTGTGATCATTCACCTTGATCTGGAGGTGAGAACACCCAGGTGTAGAGGGGTTTAGAAATGTGCTGTCGGGTATCAGGGTTCAAGATCAAAGTCGGGTTTCCAGAACTCCTGGGCCTAACCATGTCATAGCTAGCCCCTATCATAATAACATAGACATGCTCTTAACAGTATATTCACCCCCAGGAACCAACTCGAATATCAATTCCACTGTGACAGTCTTCTTGATGACAGTTTTTCATTTTGTTTGTGGAACTCTTAAGGTCCCTGCCCGATAGTTTGTGCTCAACTAATAACCTAAAGGTCGGTGGTACAGATCCTCCCAGTAACTTTGCAGAAGGAAGGCCTGGGGGTTGACTTCTGGAGAGAGTGCAGGCAGGAAAACCATATGAACTAGTTCTATGCTATACTATTTGGGGTTGCCAACTCAGCAGACATAGGGGAACAATGAGCAGTACTTGTCGTCATTCATTCCTTTGTTCATTGACACAGCAAACACTTATTCATAACGGCCATAGTTGTCAGTTGAGCACTGTTCTGAGAGGGGCTGTGAGATGGGGAAGACTCTGCCTATCCTCCTGGGAAGCTCACTGGGTACTAGAAGGCAAGATCAAGGCTATCATGTGGCCTGTCGGGTGCATTCATATTTCTGTCTGCCTGAATCAGTTGCTGGAACCAAGGAAAGTCATGAGTCTTTCCCTGCAATCAGATTATCAAAGTCACTTAACAATTCAGGTCAGGCATATGGAAATCCAGCAAGCTACAAAACAAGCAGGTGGAGAAACAGCAGGGAGTTCCTCCTCGGGTGAAGTAGTGCCTGAGGGAGACTCAATGATAATTCTAGCATTCTAGCTCTCCTCTCTGCACCGCTCTCACAGAACTGAACTTCCAGGCCTTCAGGAGAGAAAGGAGCAGACCTGCCTAAGGACATGCCCAGATGGGTGTGATTCTGGGGTGAGAGGTCTTCACCAAGTATTTATGGAGTCGCTTTAGGAAACATTCACTCCTTCCTGCAGGACACTGCCGTGTTAGTTCCCCTGGGCAGGAGATGAGGCTTCATCCGGTCCATATTGCAGCCTCCAGTACAGAAGCCCTCCTCTCTCCCACCTCCGGAAGTAACTAAACTCTATGTCCTCGGCCATTGTTGCTGCTGGATGCCCTCAGGCCACAAGTGACCCCGTGCACAACAGAATGAAGCACTGCCCCATCCTGTGCCATTCTCACAGTAGCTCCTTTATAAAGGGACTGGGTGGAGACTTACCAAAAGGAGCCTGGGCAGGCTCCTTAGATGGCAGGCTTTTCCTCCTGTCCCTTCTCCAGAAGGTGCTGCTGATTTTAATGATCCCACTGGAGGCCATAAATCTCACCCCCCTAATGGAAGAGATAGTCCTTTGGGAATTGCAGGGAAGTTATAAACTCTTTCCCTACAAAAACAGGCAAGCACACTCACACACGAGGGTTCAATACTATGCATTGGGGTTTTAGCGGCGAATTCCTCTGAAGTGGACAGCCTATTTTTTTCTTTGTTGCCTGGAAGCTTTGCCGAAACCTGTTTGTTCACTTTGGTTGACCCTGCTGGAATTTGAAGTACCCGTGATATAGACTTCAGTGTTACAGGAACACACAATCCACCACAGTGCAACAAACTGACAGATAAGTGATACATGACCCCTCACAGAGAAAGAAATATAAAAATATCCTTCTATAGCAATTATTTGTGCACCAAGACTCAGAGTATACAACAGACAGACACCCTACATGTTCTTCAAGAGAGTAATGGGTAAATATCACATGGCACATGAACAAAATGAAATACTGCTCAGCCAAAAGAAATGAAACTCTGTTGCATGTTATAACATAGATGAGCAGTGAAAAATGAAACAAGATCAGTCACAAAAGGGTAAATTTTGTCTGGTCCTGTAAAAGTATATGAAATATCTACAGTACACAATGATCTACATATAATCCCCTCCCAGGGACACGGACAACAGAAAAGTGGGTGAAGGGAGACATTGTTCAGTGTAAGACATAAAAAAATACTTATTATTCATAAATTATCAAGGGCTCATGAGGGAATGGAGAGTGGACTGGGAGGGAAAAATGAGGAGCTGATACCATGGGCTCAAGTAGAAAGCAAATGCTTTAAAAAAGACAATGGTAACAAATGTGCTAAAGTGCTTGACACAATGGATGCATGTATTGATTGTGATAAGAGCTAGTATGAAACCCCAATAAAATGACTTTAAAAAAAGAAATATCTACACTAGACAAATGTATAGAACCCAAAGGTTATTAGTCATCACCAGGGGCAGGAGGTGTGGGGGAGAGAGAAGGCATTGTTTATGAGCCACTAAGTTGTCTGTTAGAAATGTCAGGACATTCCAGGGAAAAATAGTGGTGATGCTTGTTCAGCATGACAAATATAAGTAATATTACTTAATCATATGTGGGAGTTTCAGAAAGTTTATAAAAAATGTAATTAAAAGATTATGAAGCATAAATAAATGAGAGAGAGAGTCTTCGTAGACTAGAGAAACAAATTCAGGGAGACTCATATGTGTATAGGAAAGAGCTTTATATAAATAGTAATTGCACATAAAAATCCCATTCCAGTCCAGTTCTAGTTCAATATTAGCCCTATCTATCCAATACTAGTTCATGAATTCCTCTTTGGAATCATGCAGCCATACAATAGTGTTAGATGCAGGAAGAGCCCAGGCTGGGGGGTGGAAAGTCTTGTGGATCCAGTGGTAACAGAAACATCTCAGTGCTGGCAGCGGGCTCCATGTGGCTCATACAGCTCCCAAGGCTCTGGCTGCACCTGCGTCACTACATGTGCTTTGTCTCACAGGGAGTGAGCATGTGTTTCACCTCCAGCAAGTTATTTATCTCCTTAACACCTCCAAATGAGGTCATCAAGATGCCACCTGATTGGTGGGCCAAACTTGTTCATTCTTAAGTCTCAAATTGACAACAGATTGTGTAACTGCCAGCTAGCTAAATAGATAGATGGTAGATAGATAGATAAGATAAAGGACTCACGGACCTGAAATAGATGGATTGACAAAAGTGGCTGTAATGGTCTAAGACATACAAGCAACTGCCAGGGTAGAGAACTGGGCAGTATTCTCTTCTGTGGTACACAGGGTTGCTATGAGTCAGAACAGAGTCAACTGAATCTAGTCACAAATAATTACAAAAGGATCCCCTGAAGTCCGTCATGAACTCCGATAGGTATTTTCAAGGTATATAAAAAAGCCAGATGAACTTAGGTGGTGCATGAACAGAGGTTGAGTTTTATTTGAATTCTTGGGTATTTAGTTTAATAATGGTATATCATATAGGAGACCCTTGGTGGGGGCACATGGTTCATCAGTTCACATTGTCATCTAGTAACACAAAGCTGGTGATTCAAGTCCACCTAGGGGTGCCTTGAAAGAAAGATCTGGTAATCTACTTCTGAAGAGTCACTCATTGAAAACCACAGAGCACAATGCTCCTCTGACACCCACGGGGTTACTGTGATTGGGGGTGACTTATCATTAGCTGGGCCGTGTATCATACCAGACTATGAAGACCACCATGCTATACATGATGAAGGATATCACGCTTTGTACCGTGCACAGGCCCCGAAGAGGAGGAAGGCCCTGGACAGGATGAATTGACACAAAGGTTGCAACAGTGGGCACAAACATAGGAAGAATTGTGAATTTGGCGCAACACTGGGCATCTCTATGAGTCGGCACTGCGCAGACAGCATCCAACAACCGCACACTACATTATTATCTGCTCTTGTGAAGCTTTGCAGCCTGGGGAACTCCATCGAGAGCAGCGAGGAGTGGGAGTCTCCTTGACCGCCGTGCATGCTGTCCTGCCCAGTGCGATCACTAGCACACCGTCTATTCTGACTTGCAGCAGTCTAGGTGTGCAGAGCAGGTCGGCTCCATGGCATTTTCAAGGCTGTGACTTTCCACCTGCGGATGACTGGGCTTGAACTGCCCATCTGTCATGAGTCAGAGCTGTGCCCCGTGCTTCTCTCTTTCCCCTGCCCTGGGACTCTACTCAACCCCCAAACCAAACTCACCACCATCAAGTTGATGAGGAAGCCAAGAGACCCTAGAGGATTTCTGAGGTTATACTTCTTCAGGGGAGCAGCCAGCCTCTTCTTTCTCCCAAGGAGTGCCCTCAGCCAACAGGCCTACTTCCTCAGAGAATAACATCATGTAGCAATGATAAAATCCATAACGAGTGTGTAAAGTCTGTGGTGCACAGTGGCTTTTGTTGGGGAGGAGGTGCAGCTGTAGGAATTTCCCTCGGCTTGCAGTAAAGTGTAAGGGGAGCAGTAAGTAAAGACAATGGGGCCGGACGGCTGTGGCTGCAAGGCTGGATGTAATGACGGAGGCCTGTGATTCGCTGTCCTTATGTGTGGAATCCCTAAATCTGCTTCAAATAGCCCAAAGGTGTGCACACATGTGGAAACAGTGGCTTCCAAGACTGGGTGGGAGATTGGGGAGTAGCTGCACGGTCCTAGAATCCCAAGCCAGTGTTTTCTTTTACATTCGTTTTCTTTCTTTCTACCTTTGCACTTAAAAAAAATCACTTTATTGGGGGTTTGTACATCACTTATCACAAACATATACTGTGCCAAGCACCTTTGCATGCCTGCTGCTGTCGTCTTTCTCCAAACATCCACTTTTCTGTTCCAGCCCTTGACATCAGCTTCTCATTTTCCCCTCCTTCCCTGTTCCTCTCTCTCCCACCAACTCTCAGTACTTTATAAATTATGATTATTTTGTCATATCTTACACTGCCCAATGTTTCACTTGCCCAGTCCTCTGCTGTCAGTCCTCCAGATAGGAGGTTATGTGTAGATTCTTGTAATTGGCTACCCCTCTCTATCCCACCTTCCCTCCACCTCTACCTTTTCCCTTTTAACCACAGAGAGCCAAGAAAGAAACCAAGCATCCACCTGCATTCATTCTGAAGCACAGAGCACCAGCAGCAAATTCACATAGCCAGTTAGTTCACTCTCATGTCACATGGGCATTTGCAAGTGTTTCCTTAGATGTTTCTTGCCATTTACACGTATAAACAAGAACACATTTTCAAGACGCTTGTCATTCCTCCTACATTAAAGAGGTCTGTCAGTGTTTAAGTCTCAGAAAATGATTTCCTGTGATATGCCCTGGAATTGGTTTTCTTGAACTAGAATCACAGGAGGGAATCAGGTCGGCCCATTAGAAGGCTTCTTTCAATGAGACTGGTCTGGACCCGTTGTTGAAGAGGCATGGCAGTGAGTGAAGAGTTCCTTTAAATCCCTTGCATGCTCAGCCCACCCTTTGGGCTCAGCTCATTGGACCTTTTACCAGACATGCAGACCAAGAGGAGTAGCTAACTCACCAAGTTCTTCTTTCACAGAAATAGCACAGTGGATGACTGGAAGAAAGACATTGATCCTCTGACAGTGTAGGAGGCTAGAAGTCTCAGTGTAGAGCACAGGCTACTTGACCTATCGGGCAGCATAGAACAGTCCCTGGTGAGTCTCAGAGACTACAATTATACTTTAAGGGAGTAGAAAGCCTTATCTTTCTCCTTTGGAGGGGCTGGTGGTTGCAAACTGCTGAACTTGCAGTTTGCAGTCCAATTCATAACCCTTATACTGCCTGGGAGATCTCTCTCTCTCTCTCTTACACACACACACACACACACACACACACACACACCATCTCTATAAAAACTCTCATGTGTGCTAAAGTTCATATGCATACAATCATGCAGCCAGGGCAAATACAAAGCCATGGCACAGACTGCCAGCCACGAGCCAAACTGACTCACCCACCGGAAGCTGACCTACTGGAGGAGGAAAGCAAGCTTTTGATCTATGCAAAACTTTTCAGGAAAGTAGCAGTGCTTCAGAGACGCTATGATGTCCCTAGTGTCCTGTACAGCGTGACCATGAAGCATGGCATACATTTGTGTCCACACCTTCTTCCCGCCTGAGTTTTCCAATACTGAGCTGTCTCTCTCCCACGGAAACTTTAGAAAAGTGATTGACTGCAGGCAGCAGGGACAATAAATACCAAGGGCCTGGGCAGTTTGCTATGGCCTCGCCAATCTGCCAGGGAGCGGAGGTTGACTCACTTTCACCTTTTGGCTTGAGTTTCTTCATTGGTGAAATGACAGGATAGGTTGTGGTGATCTTGCAAGTGTTACTTCTGTTCAGAAGAAGCAGCACTTTGGTCACGCAGGTCTGGAAGGCCTCATCTGGTGGTGGTTCCTGTTGGGTGACAGCTAGTCAGTTCTAACAACAGACTGAAATACCGTCTGGTCTTTTGAGACCCTGACAATTGTTTCAATTTTGAAGGCAGCCTGTTGTTGCAGTCACATGTCAGACCATGTTACTGAGGGCCTTCTTCTTTTATTGCTAACACACTACCAAGCTTGATACTTTTCTGAGAGATTGGTCCCTCTCAAATAATATGTCCAAAGTACAAAGTTTCACCATCCACACTACCAAAGATCATTCTGGCTTTCCTTTTACCAAGACAGATTTGTAGGGTTCCTTAGCCCCCTTTAGATGTCCACACTATATTTAGTACTCTGTGCCAACACCATAATTGAAAGCATCAGCTTTTCAGCTTTCATGACTAGGAATTCATTGTAAATACCATGGTTTGGAGCAGAAATATCTTGGGCATTGATGAGACAACTTTGTTTTTTGAACACATTAACTTTTTGCAGCAGATGTGCCCAAAGCAATGTATCATTTGATTTATTGACAGTTAATTTCATGGGAATTGATTGTGTAAATTAGAGCCCTTTATTTCCTCTATTTATCATGATATTACTTATTGGTCCAGGAGTGAAAGTCTTGTTTTCTTGATAGTGAAGTGAAATTCACACTGAATTCTAGTCTTTGATTAATAGGTACCTCAAGACTTCTTTGTTTTCAATGAGCAAGATTGTAACATTTGCATATCACAAACTATTAATAAGCCTTTTCCAATCCTGATGTTGAATTTTTCTTCACGTCATCAAGCTTATCAAATTATCTGGATACAACTTTGACACATACCTTTCTTGTACTCCTTTCTTCTGTTTAAATGACTACTTCTTGATCTACTTACATATTGCAGATGAGCACAATGAGCTGTTTTGAAATTTTCAATGTTGGTTATGTTGACCATAATTATTAGGACCCACATAATTGAATGCCTTTGTGTAGTAAATAAAACACAGATAATCCTTGTTTTGATATTCTCCACTTTTAGACAGTCATGATCCATCTCTGGCATCAACAATAATATCTTCTGAATATGGCTTGAATTTCTCACAGTTCTCTGTTGACATACTGCTGCTTTTTGAATTATTTTTAGCAAAACTTTACTTGCAAGTGATTTTGTTCAATAATTTCTTTCAGTTGGATCACTTTTCATGGGCAAAGGCACAATATATGGAACTCTTCCAGTCACTTGACCAAGCAGTTGGGTGTAAAAGAGTGGAAACTTGTAGCATTACAGCGTTTGCTAAAATGTCTCTATTGGTAACCCATCAACTCTGAGAGCCTCATTTTTCACCAATGCTTTCAGTGCAGCTTGGAATTCTATCTTAAATACCATAAGTGTTGATCAGATGCAACCTTCTGAAATCCTTAAATCGGGCCAAGTCGTTGTGGGAGAGTGACTCAGTATAATCCTTTCATCTTCTTTTGATGTTGTTGTCTTCTTTTGATGTTGTGTTGTTTAGTATCTTGCTCATAGAGTCTGGTCCCTTTTGATAATATGTCGAAAGTACATGAGACAAAGTCTCACCATCTTCACTTCTAAGCAACATTCTGTACTTCTTCTAAGGTGGATTTTTTTGACCCACTTTGACCTTCCATTAAATAGCATATTTAATATTTTGTGTGAACACCATAATTCAAAGACTCAATTTTTCACTTTTCACATGCATGTGAGGCCATTGAAAAATACCAAGATTTGGGTCAAGCACACCTTCGTGATCAACTTGAAGCTAGAATTTTTTCTTCAGTTCTTTCAGCTTGAGAAATGACAAGCATGTCCTTTCTTTCTTTAACTACAGGTTTCATGTTTTTCTTTTCTTACTGGGCTTCCCTTTGAAATCTTCTATTCAATTCTTTACTTCATCATTTCTTCTCCTTGCTTAGCTGTTTGACATTCAAGAGCAAGTTTCAGAATCTCTTCTGACATTCATTTTAGTCTTTTCTTTCTTTACTGTCTATGTTATTACTCTATGAATTCCCCCCTGTGTTTGATGTCTTTGATGGCATCCTACAATTTGTCTGGCCATAAGTGTCATGTCAAATCTATTTTTGACTCACTCTCTAAATTCAGATAAGATATATCCAAGGTCTTATTTTATTTCTCATGGACTTCAAAGTTTTTAACGCCACTGGCTCCATTGTTCTCACTGATGATGTTGAGTTCTCTATAGTCTGTTTTCAAAGACATAATTTGATTTTTGTGTATTCCAGCAGTGAAGTTCACATGTATCATAACAGTTTATACTGTTAAAGAAAAAGCATTGGCAATGGAGAAGTCAGTGAACCTGCAGATTTCTATCAGTAATCTTTGGCATCATTTACATCACGAAGGACATATTTTCTAACCGCTGAGTCTTCCTTTTTGCTTCCAACTCTTGGGTTTCAATCACCAGTAGTTATCAGTGCATCTTGATTGCATGTCTGAGCTATTTCAGACTTCAGAAGTTGGCAAAAATCTTCAATTTCCTAATGTTTGATGGGAGTGGTTGGTGTGTACGTTTGTATAATAGTCATCTTAACTGGTCTTTCTGGTAGGCAGATTGATGCTATGCTCTCACCGACAGCACTGGAGATTTTTTTCAATTTGCCATTCTTCCCATAGTAGACCACAGGATTATCCAAACCAAAATGGTCAATACCAGTCCATTTGAGTTCACTAGTACCTAGGATTTTTTCCTTGATAAATACAATAAATAAAAGTCCTGGAAACTTTAACCCATTCCATGTCATGAAGGTCAATTCTATCGTAGTCGTCTTTTGAATCTCTTCAGGCTCCTATCTTGGCCTTTTATCAAGAGATAATTTTGTTGCCCTCAATACAGTTTTCAGTGGCCACTTTTTCTATCCTGACTCACTGAAAAAGTCACTGAAACTCGTCCACCATGGATGATCCTGCTGGTATTTGAAATTTTGATGGCATCGCTTCTAGAAACACACTAGACAGAGTCCATAGCAAAAGTACAGATGAGTGTTAGGATTCTCTCATGGAGGGCCTGTTATCTCAGGCACTGTTCCAGGCAGGATATCACAGAGGTCAGATGCGCTTACATGGAATCTCAGGATTCAGATAAACCTTGGTTGGAATCCAAGGTTCACAGAGGTTAAGACTTTTCCTGGGTCCCATAGCCAATAATCACAAAGTTGGGATTCAGTGTCATATTTATCAGACTCCAGAGGTCACGGTACAAGTAGTATTGATATCATTGCCTCTGGAAAATGAGGCTCCCTTTCTTGACACTTAGTAGCCAACAACCAAAGCCTCCTGCCATCAAGTTGATTCTGACTCATATCCACTCAAGGCAGTGACACTTTACAGGAGCAGGTAGCCTCATCTTTCTCTCTGATGGGCTCGAACCATCAACCTTGTGACTTGCAGTCCCATACTTATCTGACAGGGTCACTTTACACAACTCTTGGAGTTACTAAAATGAGCATAACCAATAGCACAGATATATCTTACTTCAGCTGGTTTCTGCTAGATTGAATAATATGCTGCCTATTTTCTGATGTTCAGGGAAGACTTAGCAAATGAAAGCTGCTATTATTATTAGTGGCTTTGGGGTGTCACACATAGTTTATGTCCAACTACTAACCTAAAGGCTAGTTATATGACAACAGGAGTAATGAAAGAGACCTGGTGGGGTAGAGTTACCCATTGGGTTGCTAACTTTAAGGTCAGCTTCTCAAAACCACTAGCTACTCTGAGGGCTTCCTTAAGGACTGCAGCCATGAAAGCTGGCAGGGGCTCTTCCACTTTGTAACACATGGGGCTTCCAGGAGTTGGAAAGAACTCAATGGCAACAGGAGCTTTCTTTTGTTTCTTGCTACTGTTATTAGGCATCTATCGATGGGATTACAAAACAGTCCTTAGACTGGAAGAGTATGATTTACTAAGAAACTGAGCCAATGAGCACAGAGTGCTCCATAGTCGCTGGCCATTGGGGGTGTGTGTGGAGCTTACATTTAGGAAGGAGAGACTGATTCTAAGTGGAGAGGCCATAGCAGGTGGGGGAAGAGGTGAGGCGATGGCCAAGCGATCCTAGGAAATGGCCTCATCTAAAATACCTGGACTCTAAGTGCTCACGTCTCTTTGCTGAACCACACATTCTCTGCGGTCCACATTCAGCCTAGGAATGTGTCGGTGGAATGGGTGGATTCCACAAATACTCCGTGTTCTGCCCGAGTCTTCACTCCAACTACAGGATGCCCAAAACTATGCGTGGTAGCAGGACACAAAGTACATCCATAAAGCCGCAGGCATGGGAGGGGTGGTGGGGAGGGGACAGAACAACACAAAAAGGACCAGGAGGAGTCCGATGCTTCTTTTAACCAGGCTTTCAAAGATGGAATTGCAAGACGGGATTCCTTCGAATGAAGGAATGAATCCTTCGGCCCACAAAGGACCTCTGTACCACACGAGCCAACTGAGATTTTTTCTGGAGAGCGCTGGGGTGGAGGTGGGGTGGGAGTGGGGTATTGGCAGAGCAAGAGGGAGAGGGCCAAGGAATGGGTGGTAATGGAAATAAAGCAGGTCAGACACTGCAAAACAGGACCAGGGTTACAGTCCAGCCTCCTCAAGTGGATGCCATGGCCAGACGTGGTCCTGGACTTGGAGCCAGGGGACCTGGGGTGCCGTCCTGTTTCTGTGGTTTCCCTGTGTGGAAACTCCTACTTCAGAAGGGACCCTGGGGACTGAACAGGAAGTCACAGGTATAGGAATGAGGGTTCTGTTCTCCTGGTCATTTCCTGAGATGAGGAAGCTGAGGTTCCTAGGGGATGGGTTTTGCCTGCGATCCGTGCAGTGAATGAAGGGAAAGGGAGCGCGGGGCTGTAGGTGTGTCTCCTCAGGTGGAATGGGCGAGGGGCTAGCTCTCCAGCTCAGGCTGCAAAGCAGGCTTGGAAGGCAATCTCAGCCCCCTGCTCCTGTCACAGGAGTCAAGGCTGGGACTGACACCCTCCTTCCCCACCCTTCAGCCAGAGTCATATCCGGTCTGTATTTCAACAGCCTGCTCAAATGCCCAAGCATGCAGGTTTGTTGTGGGAAGCCCTGGGGAGGCAAGAGGAAGGGCTTGGAAGAACATGTGGGAAACGGAGCCCACCCAGAGAAGAGAAAAACACATGAACTGGTGTGAAGGGAAGCGGATGCAGAGACACAATCCGTGGCTCTAAACGTTTCCGTCATCCACAGCGTCCAATGGGGCGAGTCCAGGCTGCTGACACAAAGCGCCTCTGGGTTCTTGGTGTCAACACGTGCATGCAGAGGGTGTCTGTGACAAGGCCATTCTGCGGGGGACACGTAAGATTTGGATAGCGAGACGCCGAGGCTGGTCAGTGGAGATGGACTCACAAACACTTTATGGAGATGACGCTGTCCTGGTCCAGCGAAGTCCAAGGCAGGTAGTTCCCAGACCAACCTGAGTGGCCTCTGGGAGACCTGGATTTCCCCATCAGGCGTCTGGGTGGGAAGAGCTGTGAGCTCTCTGTGGAGTCTAAA
Organism: Nesogale talazaci; assembly: GCA_004026705.1. Lineage (NCBI taxonomy): Eukaryota > Metazoa > Chordata > Mammalia > Afrosoricida > Tenrecidae > Nesogale > Nesogale talazaci. The sequence goes on from PVJH01000851.1 coordinate 152,502, forward strand.
AAAGGAGAGACGGGAGGGAGAGGGCAGTGGAGGGACCTTTCTGGAGCACATCCAGGGATTAGGTCTGTTGCGTGCTTTTCACATATGTCGTAGCCTTTAGTCTTTTTGATTTCCCCGTTGAGGACCCGTTTTTCTTTCTAGCTCCAAACAATTCCCATTGATTCTGTTCCAACCCATGCTAACCTCCTATGTGTCAGAATAAGACTGCGCTCTGTGGTCCTGAATGGCCATCATCTTATGGAAGTCCAGGGTCAGAGTTTTCTTCTGCAAGGCCCACGAGGGGAGTCAAATCATCCACCCATCTTTTGAGTCGTTGTCAAGTGCAAAACAGAGGCTCAAAAGCACCAAACCCAAACCCAGGAGGCTCTATCTGAAACATGAGACTTAGAAGAGCTGGACAGGTTGCGATTTTCCCACAGCTAAGAGTTGCAAAGCTGGAAGTCGATGCCAAGCCTACGCACAGCGCCCTCCAGAGATGGTGGCGCAAACTTCGTGTTGATGTTCCTGCCCCTGAAAATACTGCTGCTGCCGCCCCTGGGCTCCGTTTCTTCACATGTCTGGAAGTTCTGGGGCAGCGCTTCTCCACTTGTGTGTCTCAACCCCTTTGGGCGTCGAATGACCCTTTCACAGGGGTCGCCTCAGACATCCTTGCATATCAGATATTTGCATTACCATTCATAACAGTAGCAAAATGGCAGTGATGAAGTTGCAATGAAAATAATTTTATGGTTGGGGTCACCACCACATGAGGAACTGTCTGAAAGGGTCTCAGCATGAGGAAGTTTGAGAACCACTGTTCCAAGAGCTCTGCTTTGAGAGCGGGACCCACGCTAACCAGACTCACTGCCATGGAGTCGATTGCAATTCTTAGCAGCTGTGTGGAGGCATTCCGAGGCTTTCGAAGGCTCATTAACAGAGCAGCTAACCTCATCTTTTGGGATGGGTTTGAACTGCTGACCTTGTAGTTGGAAGTGCAAAGCTTTCCTGACCTCAGGTTTTCTTCGGAGATAAGACTCCAAACACACTGGTGTGTGTGTGTGTGTGTGTGTGTGTGTGTGTGTGTGTTGGGCAGTGGGGTGGGCTCACATCATGAAATCCCTTTCTGACTTCACATTCAGTGATAGCACGTTGCACATTGGTAGCTTGCCATAAGTCATGGTAGGAGTGTTTGCACCATGACAATAGGTAATAAAACAACACCAAAAAGCCAAGCACACATATATTGTCATCCTGTGAAGTCTGACTAATGGAGACCCTGCAGGACAGAGTCGGGCTTTCACGGAGGTCTCAAAGACATTTCCAGGAGCAGACTGCCTGACCTCTCACACAGGTTCACGTGGAAAGACATGAATTATTGACTTTTCAGTAGCAGCCGAGTGCTTCACCACTACATCACCCACCAGGCTCCTTATAAAAATAAGCACACACTACAAATTAGGACTTTTCCTGTCCCTTTCCTCACTGAGGACCAGCTTACCAATATACCCCTTGATGCTGCCTCCTCCCCCTCCCTGCCCAGAAGAAGAGGCATTTAGAAAGAAGTGTGGTCATTTGACTTTGCAGCCACGTTTGAGCATGTGGCACGTGGACTGGTCTGGCTAACCTGGGTAAGATGTGCTGGGCCCTTGGTAGGCATCTGTACCACCTGGATGGCTCATAGTGGGCACTAGACCTAGAAACCTTAGCCTAGGCTATGTCCTGGACATTCGTATTTCTGTGGAGTCTCCACTCCCAACCCAGACCCTTCTCGTAGTCCTGCTCATTCCAAAAACACTGGTCTATACTCCTTTACAAGTGAACTTCTTCCCTAGACTGTCCTCCTGAGGAAGAGCAAAGCAAACAGTGAAAAACGAAACAAAAACAAAAACACCCCACCAACATCATATCTGGGGAGAAAAGATACTACACAAGTCGCTCCTGGAAGCTTTGTTCCCCTGTCTGACACAGGGGCTGGCTGCGTACGGAGGTCCTTGACAGAGGGCGTCTATGGCAAGGGCTTAGAAGTGGCGGAATCCTACATTGCGTGGCATTGCAATGACAAAAATAGGAAGACGATTCCTCTGTTGACTCTTTTCCTAGGAGTGCTGGGGGAACACCCTCCTTTCACCTTTTGCCCCCACATCCTATTTTTGAACTTGGCATATTTTGGCATAGGGATTAAATGACCAACATTGGTCAACAAAACCGTGCAGCCACCCTGACTCCAGCATTTCCCGGCACCTCTGCTCCTTCCAGGCTCCTCCTAGTGCTCACCAGAGTCCCACCCCAGCATCCATCTCCTTACCCAGAGTTGCTTCTCAAAAGAACCCCTTCATTTTTATGCCCTTCCTGCCCACCCACCTCATCATATGACTTGTTTTTTCTTTTCTCCTCTGGGTTTTGGAGCCGGGCCAGCCCAGACCTGGCCAGGTACAGGGGCAGAGGCTGAAGTTCTCGGATGCATTTGCCACGAGCCTGCCAGCTGACGGATGTCCTCTCTCGGGGTTTCTACTCTTCACCTGGCCTTTCCCTGTGGGAGCTATTGACATTTGGGGTGGGAAGATCCTTTATGATATGGAACTGTTCTGGACATTGTAGGAAGTTTCACACACTTGGCCTCCAGCCACAAAATGACTGTCCCCTCTGATATGGAAGCAATTTCAAACATCCCCACACATTTCCACAGGGTTCTGGGCGGTGGTTTCTCCCCCTGAGCTCTGTTCCGAAGGGCCTTTGTTTCCTCATTCTTCAAATACTAAGAGGACCAGAGAACTTCTCTGGTGTCAGCGGGACCTACTCGGAACAGCCTTCTGAGTGGAAGACAATTTTGAGTGTGTCTGTGCCCTGCTCCCACCAAAGTTCTGCTTCAATCAACAAACCACCCAATCAGGCAACCAACGAACCAACCAACAAGCCAACCTGTAAACCAACCAGCCAACCATTTGCTGTTGAATTGACGGAGCCCCTTGGCTACCCAATGTGTGTCTGAGTAGCTCTGCACTCCTTTGAGATTTCGATCACTGAATTTTCAGGAGCAGGATGCCAGCTCTTTCTTCTCCAGCACCTTGGAGGGGGCTCTCCATGTGGTTAGCAGTTTAGTGTGCTGTTTGCACCACCCAGGGTGTCCCAGTTCTGTGTAGCTGCACCAGTTCTCCGGTAGTTCCACAAAATAATATTTGGAGGAAACCTCCTGTGGCTTAAAAAAAAAGTGTGAAAACCACTGGGCTGGAGCAGTGGTTGCTAAATGACAGCCCCAGGGCCAAACACACACTGAAGACATGTTTTGTTTGGCATGGGATTTCAAGTCTTGGGAGCTAGAACGCAGAAGCTGGATTTTAGGTTTCTCTTGAAAAAAGCAAAACAAAAAAGGCCAAGATCTGGCAACATGGCACCTAGATTTTCATCATGGTGGGCTGCAACTGAGCAGAGAGTGCCTGCCCCCCTCATTTATGGGCCTAGGCCCTTGGGATCCCCTCTGTGCAGAGGAGAACTGCTCCATAGTGTTCCTAAGGCTGTGAGCTCTCTGAATCAGATTGCCACCAGCCTCTCTTCTGGGCACCCCCGGGTGGGTTAAACTGCCCACCTGCCAGCTAGTAAGCTAGTGCTTCACCCCTTGAGCCACCTATGGACCCCTTGTTGAGGCCCTAAACCAGCCGTTGTCCTCCCCTCCTCTCTGAACTTGGGCCTAGGCATACATGCTTTTGAAAAATCTCCCCAGGTGAGTTTACCACTCTGGCAAGGTGAGAACCAGTCAACTCTAGATGAGTGCTAGCTTGGAATCATCTCCTGTAATGGGATTCCTGCTCCCTCCCTGGCGAATCTTCAGGACATGCAGGCTCCTGCTCTTCCTCACAAATCCCCACCTTTTCCCAGACTTCCATTCATCAATCCTCTTCCATAGGGAGTGGGGTCTTCACACTGTGGCCAAATATCGACCTGGGTTCCCACTCAGCATTCTGATCTTATCCAGCCCCATAAAGCTCACAGCCCTTTGCTGAGGTCCCGGCCCAAGGTCTGGGACACTCTGGGAGCCCTGCAAGCACCAGTTTCTCTGTCACAGGAACAAGGGTCTGTTCCTTCTTCCCCAAAGCAATTCCTGCAGTGACATCTTCCAGGATCTGCTGCTAACTTGGGTTCTCATTTGTATAAACAAAGAAAAGCGACCTGTGAGGCAGGACCATTCAACCTCTGCCCATTAGCTTTTAGGGGTGGATTCTTCTTGGCTGGGGGTGGAGGGCTGTCCCTGTGGCCTGGAGGATGTCCAGAAGTATCATTGGCCTCTACTCTCTAGATGCAAGTCCCCCAAGTCATGACCATCAAAAATATCTCGAGACAATGCAGAACAATGCTCAAAATTGCTTTCATTCAGAATCACAGCTATAAAGTAATTCAAGATCCCCCTTGTCTTAAGGCATGAAGAATATTTGTTAATAATCCAATGCTTGTGTCTCCCCAACCGTGTGCCCCCTGTGACCTCATTTTAGTATTTCTCCCACCCCATCTCTAATGGTTATTACCCTTGCAGCCTTGGCACTTCCATTCACCCAACTGCTCACCATTCTATCAAGCCTCCCTCGTCTCCTCTGGTTCTCTGAACTCACAGATACAGGCAATCTGCATGTCTTACAGGAGCCCAGGTTGTGTATGGGTTGCACTTTGGACAGCTAGCAGCTAGGTCAACAGTGCAAAAACTCCCAGTTGCTTTTCAGGGGGAGAGATGCGGCTTTCTACTCCTGTAAAGTTAGTTTTAGGAATCCATAGAGACCATTCTACATGGTCTTCTTGTGTCATTGTGAGTCCTAGTTGAGGTTGTGGTGGTGAGAATTGGTGAGTCTGATAGGCTTTCCCTCTTAAACACATCCCTGACCTCTTCCCCCACTCCTTTCCAGCTCCATCTTTTTAAATTAGGAAGGACTTTCCTCTCCTCTCCTATAACCTCCTCTCCTGACTGTCTACTGCTCTCTCCTGAATGCAAATCGCTTGTGCCCCTTATCTGTTTAAAACTCTTTGGTAGTTTTCAGTTCTTAGGATAAAACTTCAACTCTTTCCTATGAGCCCTCAGGCTGATCTGGCTCCAGTCCAGTGGTCCAGCTACCCCTCACCCTTCTTTTTTTCACTCACAAGCCAAGTTGACCTCCTTTCCAGCTTTGTACACATGGCTGTCTGGTTGACTCAAGGCCTTTGCACAGGCAGTTCCCTGGACCTCTAATGCTTCTCACACTGCTTTCCACAACTGGATTTTTTTTTTCTTTGCAAGCGCTAGATCTCAAATTACTGCACGTTTGCAAACAGCCACAGCAGGTTGCTCAACATTCATTGAATTAAGTGAATGAATTAATTACATGACTTATTTCCTTCCAAGTAATTATTACACAAAATGTGACTATCTGGCTAATTTATCAGTTGCCTTCTTATCTCCCATCTTGCGCTACTAGTATAGGTGAGGGCAGGCACCTGATCTTACTCTCTGTGCCCAGAATCCACCCAGGAGAGTGGTGGGTGCGTGACCAGGGCACGCTAAGTAAATGGCTCACCAGCAGAGTCAGCTCCCAGCCGTCTCATTGCTTTCTCTGGAGAAGACAGCTGGCACCTTTCCAGCTCTGACCTTTGAAGAAACTACCACCTCCAAATCAGCAAGGCATCCATTCCAAGTGGGCCAGCGAGCACTCTGTGAGTCACTTGGGTGGTTATTCCTATCTCCGTAGTCCTTACAGGCAAGGTCGGTGAGATTTCCTCTCGTGTCCTGTGGACGTGTTGTCAGGAGAGAGCAGTCTCCCGAGAAGGACACTAGGCATAGTAAAGTGGAGGGGCAGTGATGTGGAGGAGGGCCCTGGACAAGATGGATGGACACGGTGGCCACAACCATAGGCTCAGGTCTAACGAGTCCGGAGATGGCACGGGACCAGCAGTGCTTGCTCTGTCGGGCCCAGAGTCGCCAGGAGCTGCACCTGATGGATGACACCTAGCAAGAGCAACACGCACGTGACGCCTTCTTGAGTGTAGTGAGATGATTTCTTAAATTCCAGAGTTAGAAGGAAACTTACTGGAAGTAAAAGTGAGGACGACATTCTGGAAGTTTGCAAGTCACTTAGCCATTGCTGCTAAAGCACGTGGAATGTTAAGGGGCGGGAGATCCAGTTTTGCCAAGTGGGTGAACCCACTTGGTGCCATTGGGTAAAACTACTGCCAACCCTGACGGGTCAGGTTTGAGTGTGCTGGCACTTAATCAATAGCCCCGGTCAAAGCCTGGGCTTTCTGTGGGTAGGAAGGCAGGGATGATTCATCTCCTACCTTCTGACTTTCACCATAAGCTTAAAGTTGTCAGCCGACGGGGGCCAAAGGATATGTTCTTATGTCTGATATCAAAGGGGATTTCATTGTGTAGTAAGTCTCTGTACTGTCCTATAATAGCACCCGGCTTACTGCTAAGCTTGCCTTGTCCACCAGCACAGTAGGGAGGGAAGCCGGTTCAAAGGCAGCAGTGCTTGCCTTGGTTCTGAATCACGATGATCTCATGTGGGGCCCCCAGGGGTTTTCATTGGCTAGCACTTTGGAAGCAGATCTACAGGCCTTTCTTCTGAGGTGTCTCTTGGTGGATTTGAACCATCGACACTTGAGAGCAACCAAGAGCACAAGAGCATTAGCTGGATGCAGCTTCCGCGCCCCCTCCCTGAGGCTCTCGAACAGAAAAAAAGAGTTGGTAAAATTGAGTTGCTAATTGTTAGAGAAGAGATGAAAGCCTGAGGCATAACTGAAGATGAAAAAGAAGGAAAGAAAAATAGAAAACGGAAACATCCATGAGGCTGACTTTGAACTTCAGGGTTCAATGTCCCTCTAGGCTGAAAATTGGCCAAGTGTCCTCTTGCCATCCCTGCCCTTCTGTGAACTAACAATGGGACACAGGTAGAATATGTGATGTCACAGTAGTGTCTAGAATCCATGTATTGCTCTCTTTTGATTCAAAAGCGCAGGCAGAGCCGGGAATGGAACCCATAGAGAGTTCTGACCATCTCTCAGTCAGGAGCTGAGAGTTACTCCAAATCATCCCGGGGTTTTCCCAGCCTGCTGGACCAGAGGGACAGAGCAGAGAACCATGCAGGGGTATCGGAGACACTTCCCTTCACCCACGCTCACCTAGGTTCCCCGGACTCCTGAATGCCACTCTTCACTTTTTTCCAGAGCCACAAACCTAAACCACCCTGGATTAAAACTAGCACTAAAGGAGCCTTCCATTCGTCAGAGTGCTTTGTGAAGCTCCCTGTGTGCTTTTACATATTTAACTCCATGTAAGTTGCCCAGCAAAACCTGAGAGGCATTATTCTTCTCGAATTACCAACAAGGAAATAGACTTTGAGAGGCAGCGTGATTTCCCCAAGGGCACCCGGGTGCCCATCAACTGTTTGTTTGCCACTGCTCTCTTCATTGCTCACTGTGCACGGTCCCAACCTCAGGGATCTGTGTGGACAGGTCCCCTTACTCTCTTGCCACAAGGCAGGAGATGGCAGAAGACTGGAGGAGAGGAGAGGAGAAGCCAGCATGTCTCTCTCTTTCTCTCTCTGTCTCCTGTGAATCTCCAGGAGCGACATAACTGTTTGGTGTCTCTAGTTACTGACAAATGGCCTAGCCTTCTGAGCTCTGTCCACAGCTCCTTCTCCTGTGTGCCTGTCCAGGCTATGGCAGCATCTTGCTGTCGCCACAATCTCCATGGTAGCACTCCTTCCCTATTGGCTTGCCAGATCTTTCAGCACCTGTACATTCAATTCCTTATAACGAATACTTTCTGTTGAAAGACAGTATCATTTCCATTTTACTAGTTTAGTCCAGGCTGACTCACTGGCTGGGGGTGGAGTGGGGGTGGTATTATGAGGAGCCAGAACCTCGAAGAACCCACCAAGTAACAAGCCCCAAGGATGTACACACATATGTGTACATTTCTCCACTGAAAGTCTTCTCTCTGGAAACATAGCTTATATATCTTTGGATTTCTCGGCTCTAGTACAGAGTTAGAACTTGCTCTGTATTTAAGAGGTACCAGTAAATATTTGCTAATCTAATATATCTATTTGGTAAAACAAATCCTGCTGGAGTGGTTGCTTAGTTTATCTCTGTATCTCTAAGTGTCTCGAGGACTTAGACATAAGATATACTGGTACTTCAGGTCTATAAAATGTCCCAGCAAGCTTTTCTGTCACATTCCACAGAACCACAGAGGGTAACTGCATCCTTAGCAATTTCTATAAGATCTTTCTGGCTTAGAGCCATTGTCGTTATTCTAGACAGGAAGCTATTAACATGGCTTTTTTTTTTTAAATCTGAAAGTAGATGAGGAACCATGGGAAGGTCAAGTCATTCCATTTCTATATGCTTACACAGGTGGAGTTGAATAGTGAAATCTTGGGCTGGGACGGGGAGTCTTGGGCGCTGCCCTCTACTCTGTGTGATCGTGGACAAGCCACTCTCCCTCCTGGGTCTCATTTTCCTCACTGGTAAAACGAACTCTAGCCAAAAACACCCAGCAGTGCACCAGGGCCTGGAGAATCAAGCTCAACTCTCTTACCTTACTGCCATCAAGTCGATCTGATTCCGTGGCCCTGTGGGACAGATAGAATCACTGCACATTAAAAAAAATCATTTTATTGGGGCTCATACAGCTCTAATCGCAAGATAGATGCATATATACATATATACATTGTGTCAGTATTTACATCTTTTCCCCCTTTTTGTTGGGGGTTGCTTGTACAACTCTTGTCACAATTCAGACATACATCTAGTGTGTCAAGCACATTTGTACATTTGTTGCCATCATCATTCTCAAAACATTTGCTTTCTGCTTGAGCCCTTGGTATCAGTTCCTCATTTTTTCCCTCCCTCCCTGCTCCTTCCTCCCTCATGAACCCTTGATGATTTATACATTATAGTTATTTTGTCATATCTTACACTGTCCGATGTCTCCCTTCACCCACTTTTCTGTTGCCTATCCCCAGGGAGGAAGTTGTATGCAGATCCTTATAATCAGTTCCCTCTTTCAACCCCACCCTCCCCCCCCACCCTCCCGGTATCGCCACTCTCACCACTGGTCCTAAAGGGTTCATCTGTCCTGGATTTCCTGTTTTTCTGGTTCCTATCTGGACCAGTGTACATCCTCTGTTCTAGCCAGATTTGTAGGATAGACTTGGGATCAGGATAGGGGGAGAGGAAGAAACATTTAAGAACTAGAGGAAAGTTGTACATTTCATCGTTGCTACACTGCACACGGATTGGCTCATCTCCCTGTGACCTTTCTGTAAGGGGATGCCCAGTTGCCTACAGATGGGTCTTGAGTCCCCAATCTGCACTCACCCTCATTCATAATGATATGGATTTTTGTTCTTTGATGCCTGATACCTGATCCCATTGACATCTCGTGATCATACAGGCTGGCGTGCTTCTTCCATGTGGGCTTTGTTGCTTCTGAGCTAGATGGCCGCTTGTTTATCTTCAAGCCTTTAAGGTCCCAGATGATATATCTTTTGATAGCCAGACACCAGAGGCTGTACAATTTTATCCAAGTAGATAGCCTCATCTTTTTCCTGCTGGTGGAGTAAATCTGGTGACTTTTCAGTTAGTCGTGCTGCAACCTACCTTCCAAACCAAACTCACTTCCTTCGCTCGAAGTCAGTCCTGACTCATACTGACCCCATAGGATAGAGTGGAACTAACCCTGTGAGTTTCTGAGACGGTAACTCTTTACAGGAGTAGAAACCCCCATGTTTCTCCCTCAGAGCACATGGTGGTTTCAAACTGCTGACCTTGCAGCTCACAACCCAACCCACAACCACTATGCCACCAGGGCTCCCTTGGACACATCTTCGGTGCTCATTTATTCTCACTTCAGCCTCACTTCCCTTGCCAGTCCTCTTGGCTTTCTGCTCAGCCCATTCTTTCTAGTCTGCTTCTTTGCAATCCTGTTGTTTTCCGTTTGTAATGATCCTGTCCCCTCTCTTCACCACATTCCACCACATTCAATTTCTCTCCTCTCTGTGGGATCTCAGATATGCCTTCCTGTTGCATTAAAAACAGGAAGACACTTCAGCCTTGTGTGGCAGTAGAGGGTGCTGCTTAAGAGTGAGGTCTTTGAAGACAAAGAGGAAAGGGTTCAAGCCCTGGGCTTGCAACTTTCTACCTTTGTGACACAGAGCAAGGGACTACTGGCTATCCCTCAGTTTTATATCTGTGGAGTATTACTAATAGTAGTAGGGTCTACAATAAAATTCTTATGTGGAAAGACCTAGAGTAATTTCCTTTAACCTGAGTAATCCAGACAGGAACCACGATTACAGAAGCCTGATCAATATGGCAGACACAAACTGAGGCCACAGGCTAGAAGTAGACGTGCGGGTGCTTATGTGCATTTGTCTACTGACTAGCGTGGATCTTTCCACTCAAATCTTAAGCTTACGTATTTTGGGGACTCTGGGTTCAAGCAAAGTGATTGGCCTGGCAGACAATGGTCAATTAGATAAGACTTTCTATGCCTGGAAAAGTACGTGGCCCATGAAGATGCTTGGTAATATAGCTATTATGGCTGTTAACTATTATCTGTGCTCCAGAAAGCTTTGTACTTGTCTGCATTATAGCTGCTCATACACTGTGTTATCATTGTGGCTTTGTATGTACATTCCTTTCATTTAATGCTTAGCTTCTTGTGGTCAAGTGATGAGGTTTTAGGAATGCATTAATTGAGCAAATAAGTTTAAGCATCTTCGACAGGCCAGGTAATCATTAGTGCAATAGGTACTGTTATGGGTAGAATTGCATACTCTGAAATATAAGAGGGGGCTTTTCAAAGTTCACTGACAAATAGGACTAAAAGGTAATGGGATTTTTCAATGGAATTTCTCAAGACTTTCGTATGTGGAAGCATCTGAAACCCTGTCCTTTTGAATGTGCTCTTATTCTGAAACTCAAGTTCTCTTTTGTTTTGCTGGAGTGGTGTGAGTCCAAAATCGAATCACTTGTTGATGGTGTCTTTTAAAAGAGCAGAATAGACATAGAGACACAGAGAAGGCAGAGACAAATGCCACATAAGGGCGATCTATGATCAAAGAACACCAAGGATGGCCAACAGATACCCCAAACTAGAAGAGACACACCCAGAAGAAAGTAGCACAGCAGTGGCCCTGGTTGGTTCTTTTAGCTCCCAGAACTGTGCAAAAACAAAGGTCTGTTCTCTAAAGCCCCTCACTTCCGGTGTGGTTTGTTTCTCCAGCGCTAGGCAACCAAGAAAGGTGTTGCTGTGGTTGCTATTGTGCATCCAGTGAAGTGTAACTCAGAAGAACCCACCCTTCTGTGACAGAGTAAAGCTGCCCCATGGGCTGCCTGAGCTGGAAGCTTTTAGGGAAGTGGATTTCCAGGGCTTCCTCCTACTGAGTCACCAGGTAAGTTTGAACCACCAACCTTTTGCTCAGCAAGTGAGTACCATAAAGAACAGAACAAGGATCTCTGCTTGTAGGAGGCATCGGGCCTGTTAGGAAATGGACCCATGCTCACAGAAGTCAATGACACCAGAGTGAGGAAAGAGAAGCACAGGGGGAGCAGTGGAGGAGGCTTCAAACAGTTCATGGGAAAATTCCATTATCTGGATTCCAGCTTTCCATGGATTTTTCAATCCCCCTTGCACATGTGTTGGGAACATGCATAGCACAGGGTGGGAGGGCTGGATAAGGAAGGGATGGCTCGTCACATGCATTGTTTTACACCAGTGCTATCATTGTGCTTTGCCACTGTTGCTTTTCTGGAAAGGAGGGTTTGCTTTTATTGAAGAGAGTTGCTATAATCTCTTAATTTTTTTTTCATGGACTAAGAAGAATAAGACTCCTTAGCACCGAAGGGAAAAGTCAAAGCATAGAGTCAACTACGCATGGACTGTCTATAGGGCTTTTCAGAGCTGGGGCAGTGGAAACACTGATGAATGAGAAGGAAGAGGAAGTGGGTTCTCCTGTCAGATCTGTTGTGATCTGGTGGTTGGGGTGACCTGGTACAACGCCCTTCCCCTGTCTGGACCTCCATTTCCTTGTCTTGAGAAATGAAGACACTGGAGTAGTTCATCTCTAAGATCCCTTCAGCTCTGTGGAGTATTTTCTGAACTCTAGTTCCTAAAGGAGAAGGAAAGGGACAGCGGGGAAGAGAGAGGGAAGAGGTGTTGGAAAGAAGAAAGCTGGCAGACAAGAACAGAAAAAATAGGGAAGGAAAGAAGAGTGAATTCACTATCTTGGTTGGTAGACAAGACCCGAGGTAGACTTAATGGGCTCTTCTCAATTCCCCTTAGTTTCTGAAGCTACAAGTCTCATGTGGTGGGTTAGTGGTGGTTTAAGTTCTGGCTTCACTAAGCTGTACAAACTAGACAAGGTACTCAGATCTCCCAGATCTCCCCAGATCTCCTGCAAAATGAACATACTTCTGTTTCTCGTGTACGGGTATTGTGTAATTTGAAAATGGCTATAGAGATTTTAGCACTGAGACTAGGGAGAACCTGTTATTGTCAGCAAGAAAGAAATGGAGACACTGGTTGAATTAGACTTCCAAGAGGTCTTCCAGTTCTCCCCTAAGAATTTTGATTGGTTTATGTTCTCCTCATCACCCTGAGCTGGACCAGGAATCTCAGCATGAAAAAGAAGGAAATAGTGTGGTGGTGGTGTGTGTGTGTGTTTGTGTAGGGGTGGGGAGCCGTGACTGACAGAGGACTGGGGAAGCCAAAGACTGTGCCTCTAGGTCTTTCTCCTCAGTCCTTATTATTCAAGGGGTGAGAAGATTCTGGGGAGCTATTAGGCCAGGCAACATTGCAGAAGGCAGCTGAAAGTGGGGGATTGATGTGCAAGTGTGGGGAAGGGATAAGAATGACCAATCATGGGGCTCCCAATTGGGGGTCAGAGAGAGTCGGGGAAAATGATGGAAATGACCTCTACTTTGAAGTCCAGGGCATGTGAAGAGTAATTGAGAGGGTTGGCTGGAGAGAGAGGGTGATCTTTACCTTGGAGGCTTTCTCAGAATTAAGGTCAAGGAGGCTACACTCCATTCTGTAAGCAGCAGGGAGATATTGAGGGTTATGGGCACAAGTGCAGTCAGATATAATTGTTTCACTTTAGAGCATTAAGGAACAACCATGCTGGTAACAGCCAAGCAATGTGAAGATGGTTATTGAGGTTACAAATCACAGAGATGGCATGGAAAAGGCTCACTCCAACATCAACCAGCTCCCCACCCAAACCACACATCCACTCATTGACCCAAATCATAGAGAGAACATTTCACAGAACAGTCGCTTCCATTGCCTCCAACTACTCCTTTATTTTCTTTATGCTGTATAGAAAGTACCTATGTGTTATTGGAAAATCAGTATCTACAACATGCTAAATTGTAGCCATAATCTATGAATAAGGCATGACCCTTTGGGTAAAATAGTAATGATGTTGAGCAGTGGATCCTAGGATGGGGGGCATGTACATCAGTGGATGGAAAGGATGGAAGGAAGTGAAAGAATGACTATTTGTACAGTCTTTATTTCAGTCATATAAAATGATTCTGCATGTATGTTCTGTAATATATTTACTTTACTTTTATAGTGGTACATACACATCCTGGGTAAAGTAAATATCCACATCTTAAGGGTTTGCTTACAGATATTTATGGATAAGGAGACACCTTCAAACTATTTTGAAGATGAGGATTTAGGGGATGCCAATCAGGTGACTTTACTAATTTGACAATCAAGCACAAAGGTTTCTTCACAGATTTCTTCCAAATAATACATCTTTTTGTTTTCCAAATAATACATCTTAAATCTCTCGTTACTCAGTCACCTCAGGCCTGAAATTCACCATGCTTAGGGTTCCATTGGATCTGCATGGAACGAGGCCTGGTCAGGGGTGTGAAGACCCATGGCCTGGTGCTGGCACCATCCTGCTTTGCTTTCTGGTCCTGGGTGAGACAATGCTCCCTTCTATGTCTCAATTTCCAGTTCTTAAGCTAAGATTTTATAGTCGACCAGCATGTGGAAACTTTAATGTTCCTATCCTTAATATTCATGAGCTTCAACAGGAAACATCCCTGTGATAAGTGTCTGAATAAGAAGCAGACGGAGACCTGCCTCATTTCCCCATTTGCTCGTGGGAACGTCTAGTAGTTTATTTGAAAATCAGGAAACACACAAACACACACACACATACACACATACAACAGCTCTTTACCAACCACACATTTTTAATCTAATTAACTAGATGAACAACCAAGTCAATATCCACTGAAAGAAGCCATAGAAAGCATGCAAAATGAAGGATGGATCCGTTGACATTTCCTGGAAAGAAACTTGTGTCTTTCGCTCAAATGCACAAAGAGCACAAATATTCTAAAAGTCACATCCTGCTAGAGTGGTTTTGACTCGAGGTCTACTAGGAAAACAGCTGCCCAGTGACCTATCATAGAAGAATGCGTACACTAATATTGGTACATCTATAGGAAATAACACAGCGCTTCAAACGACATTTTAAAAGACTTTATTGTTGGTGGACATGCAATTTAGTGGTCAATGAAAACTGTGATGCATATCATGATTCAGTATATCCTCCATTTTCTTTGGCTTAACAGACATAGATCACAGAAACCTTTGAGTCCCACAAAGGATTTGTTCTCAGCTATCCACCGGAAGGCCTCCATTTTGAATCCCCTCTACAGTACCATGCAGGAGCAGCCTGGAGATACCACAGGCTATCCTCGTGGGGTTTCCGGTGTGGGGAGTTTGTTATGGGAGCGGACCACCTTCTCTCTCTCCCTTTGAGCAGCTGGTGAGTCTGAACTGCTGACCTTGCAGCCTCATTCTTCCCCCACAGCACCGCCGTTTTCACCTGGCAGTGTGACAGTGTCAATAGCTTTCAACCACTGACAGCCGCCTGTGGAGCTCAGTCCACTTTGAAATGTGTGGGGTTGCCATCATTTGAGAGGGATTGGATGGCAATGGGTGTTTTTGATTCTGCTTTATGTATATATATATATATATATATATATATATATGATACATATATATGACACATACAAGTTTAATATATATGCACATATACACACAGATTTCACATTCATTTGATATATTCTGGTGGGATACGTATTATGCAGACATATCTTCTATCAGTTTGTCATCCTGTAGTGGCTTGCGTGTTGCTGTGTTCCTGGAATCTATGTCCCTGGTGTGTTCAGTACTCACAGGGGCACCCCAGGTTTCTGCAGGGCTTCCTCCCGGACTAAGCACAGACGATGAAGAAAGGGTAGGTTGTTCACTTCTGACGAACTAGCCGCAGAAAACCTTAGGAATCCTGGCTGAACATGGTCCGACACTGAAAACTTCATGAATCAGGGCAGAACATTGTCAGAGAGCATGCCAGAAGATGCAACAGGCTATCCGTTCCTGTGAAACTAGCCTCTGAAAACTGTCCGCTGCAGCTCCAGTAGAACGGTGACTGTGGGTGAGAACGCTGCAGGGCCAGGCAGCCATTCATTCTGCTGTGCACAGAGTCACAACAAGCAGGGACCAAGTCACTGGCACCGAACATCCTCATAGATACACATACATATACACGTATACACATACATATACACATACACAAAGATAAACATTTCAAAACATCTTTTTCTTTCTTTTTTTTTTGGCATCACTGCGTTGGTGGGAGTAAGAAGCCCAGCCTTGTTCCTGGAGAGCTGCTGCTGGATTTGAACTCAAAACATCTTATTATCCACTTTTATGCCAACTTTGCGACATCCTCCTCCTCCTCCAGACACACGTTGAGGGAAGATGTGTTTCAGAGGTCTTCCCGTCGAAAGAGAAAGACACCCTCTGAGAGACCAGCAGCAGCATCCTCGGGCTGGAGGAGGCGGAGCTGCTTGTTCTTTACTGCTGCTCTCATTTCCAAATGTTCCAGCACTGTAATTTAGCCCATCCTGCCTTGTCAAATTCCCTCCGATCTGTATTCATTTATTTGTTTATCCTGTCCTTTGGCAAATATTTTTCCTGTACCAACCACGAGCCAACTGTGGGATGGAGCAAGCTCTGGGCATGGCAGCCTTCCCCTTGTCGTTCCCCCTCTGGGGACTGAACACAATAAACAAGGGAAACTGGTCAACAAGGGAGATGCTGGCGAGGGTGGTGCGTGCGATGGCAGTCTCCAAGTGGAGTGAAGGGAAAGGGTGACCCGGGCTGTGCCTCTTGGTCAGATGTGTGGTAGGGGTGGAGGGGGGGGGGTGCTCTAGAGTGGGTGCTGTTTGGGTTGAGAAGGAAGCAAGCACTGGGAGAAGCCTGCGGTTCTAGGGGAAGAGCCAGGCCCGCCGAGCAAGCCAGAGGGCAGTGAGGTGTGGGCAGGCCTGCAGAAAGGCAGGTCCCTCAGAAAGATCGCTGGGTGCCACCAACTACAGAGTGGAGAGAGAGATTTTCCTTCACATTCCTTGGTCCAATTCTGTGACCTGACTTGCCACCGCTATTCAATGAGGCAGTCCGGTCAGGTCATTGATTTCCAAGGCACTTCTTAATGTTAAAGATATTCTTTTTAGGCCCCTGTGGCCCTATTCTAAATGCACAAGCCTTTCTTAAATCTTCTCTTTCTACCCAGCACACTGCCTGACACCTTCAAGGGCTAATGGCTGCGTGAATGACAATGGGAAGGGGGCAGAGCTGTGGAGTCACCTGCCTTCAGACTGGTACTTGTGTTGATGCTCCTGAATTCCGCCCAGTCAGAGTTTGCACTCTGCTTCCCTGCAAACTCACCCTCTTAAAGGTAATAGGGGAATCCAAGGAAGACTTTTTTAAACAAAGGGGGCCTTCTGGGTTTTGGGAACTTTCCCCTGACAGGAATGAGGCTGAGCATGGAAGCCGGCGGTGGGGAGAGAGAGAGAGAGAGAGAGAGAGAGAGAGAGAGAGAGTTGTTGCATCCAGGAATCCTTGGGTTATCCAGGCTACTCCAGAAAGCCCACCTGCAGACGCAGAAGAAACACTCCTTCAAACACTGGGAGTCGAGAAAGTGCAAGATTCCACCTATTTATAGTTGGGGGAAATGAGGCACAAAGAGACAAAGTGACTCATGTGCCAAGGATTTCTGACTCCAGGGCCTTCTCTCAGCTAATGTGAAAACCAGACTCCACTTAGCCTGTCATCTATGGAGGGGGCCGGCTTCTGGTCTGAGCCAGTGTGGAAAGGCAAGCCAGGAGGTGGGGCGGGGCGGGGCGGGGAGGGGAGGGGAGGGTGGGGAGGGCAGGAGAGGGGAAGTGAAGAAGCCAGGATCCTGGGCAGAAACCGTGACAAATACTCCAATACCTTAATTTTGACACTCCCATAATCCAAGAAGGTCTAAAATTGGCCTGAGAGCTTGTGTTATGAAACCAGAGCAGATCAAACAAAAGAAATAAGCAAAAGTTGAGTCAGCCAGATGATAATCCGTGTGGAGAGCATGCAAATCCTGGCGAAAATAGATCAGAGACACTTTCCCAAGAGACACAGAGCTTGGTTCCACGGAGCTCCTGCAGCCAAACTCCTCACGTGAAAGATGGAAATGCTGAGGCGGGAGGGAGTGGGGGCGAGGGCCACACCCTGGAGATTCGAAGCATGCTTTACCACTAGCATAAGCACTGGGGGTTCACTGGAAGCTGGCTCTCCCAACTCTCAGGTTAGCACTCCATTTACAGTGCATTCTGGGGTACCGTGATTTTCAGGCAGGTGTGCTTAACTTAGCATCTCCGTGCACACACACACCCACCCACAATGATTTCAGGAGGGCTTTTTCCTCACAAAGCACCCAGCAGCAATAAACAAAAGCAACAACAGAATAAAGCTACTCTGCCTCTGAGTTGATTCTGATTTATGGCAATGCCTGTGTTAAGAGTAGAATATCTTCGTTGGGTTTTTTCTCGGCTGTAATATTTCCATATTGGATCCTTCTAGGATGAAAGACACCTGACAGAACACAATGACAACAGCCATCTTGATGAGCGGCCTCTTTCTGCCCCCCCCCCCCCCCACTGCTTCAAATCGACAACCTTCAGGTTAGTAGTCAAGTGAGTACAAACCACTTAGCATCTGAGGCATATTCCTTCGGCACTGGAAACCACATCTGTCCGATCTCTTGACTTTTCAGATGAAGGCTGGAATCCAGACAGGACAAGTATGTAGAGGTCACGAAGGCAGGAATCCAGACAACCCGTCCCTCAAACCTGTGTGCCGTGGTCAACAGCACAGGCAGGAAAACGGGGATCTTTCGTAACCCAACACTGTTTGCAAGCACAGTATTCCCAAAAGGAAGGTGTAAGAGATCGAGACAATTTTTAGCTTGTTTTATTGGTGGAGACTTGGAATCTTGGCACACTGAGCAGTGGATTTCTAAAGAAGTGTTTTTTTTTTTTCACTTCTCTGGAAGTGTTACCATAATGGCAACCATCACAAACAGACACTCATGAAATAAACATTTATTGTACATCCACTGTGTACCGGGCATGCTGCTAGGCTCCTTTTATGCGCTCTTAATCTCTTTTTAATCTTCAGAATACTGCAGGGCAGGTGTCATCATCTCACATTGTCATCAGGGGGATAAAGCTGAGAGAAGCTAAGCAAGATCGCAGATGCAGGAAGCAGTCCCCAGCTGTCCGCTGGGCCTGAAAACTCCATCGGGTCCCATTACGCCATGACCGGTGATCTGCACGCTTACATGGGGGGGTTTGTGTCATTCTAGGGGATTGTGGGGACCCGGTATCTAGATCCAGGCCTCTCTGTGGGCTGTAGGTGACACTTGAGGTTTATAACCTGAGGTTCAGGGTGTGGTTACTCTCAGGCAAGACCAAAGGTAGCTGGGGGCTAAGAAAAGACCCAAGAGAAGAACAGAGATCATTAACTTTTGAGGATGAATGTCTTTCAAAGATTTAAAAGACATGGGACTGGCCCACAGATGCTGGAGACCCAAACCCCACCGTGCTGATTCGGACTCACCGTGACCTCCTCTAGGGTTTCCCAGACTGCCAGTCTTTACGGAAGCAGACGACCTTGTCATTCTTCCACGCAGACCCTGTGGACTTGAATCGCCCACCGGTCAGTTTGCAGCCTCACCCACAGCAGCCCCCGGGCTCCTACAGACGTGAAGACGACAACCTCCATGATGAGTGGATCTGGGAGGGGTGGACTGAGACTTTAGGAGTGATACCGGACACGAGACAGAGTTTAAAAAAAGACTTGCTAGGAGAGAACTCTTAGATGGTGTATGACTCAGGGTTTCTCAGACTTTTTAAACAGGGGGCCAGTTCACTGTCCCTCAAATCATTGGAGGGCTGGACTATAGTTTTTTTTAAAAACAAAACAAAACAAAAGAACGATGAACAAATTCACTGCAGGCCCGGGATGAGTTGGCTGCCAAGCAGGACAGCAGCAGCGGCAAAAACACCTGGCGGGCCAGATAAACATCGTCGGTGGGCCGCATGTGGCCCGCGGGCCGTAGTTTGAGATCCAGAACTTTACATGAACCCAAGGACCCAGGGAACTTCCTCCCCAGGGCACAGACTTCCCGTAGTGGCCTAGTGGAGGCGGCATTCCAGTTTTACTTTTCTGTCTCCTTTCAGATCACTCCAACTGCTAGGAACTTCTTTTCTCCAGACTGGATCAACGTTGCCCAGGTCACTTCCCTCCCTCCAACCCCCCCCCCCCCCGGCTCCCGGCACCCTGTGTGTCCCTCCCAGTGCCTCGGGTCCTTGGGTATATGAAGGCTTGCTTGATGGACCTCCCTTTTGCTCTTCTACCCAGCAGTGTTTGTGACATTGGAAGACAACTTTCACTTTTTGTCCCCGTGCTCCGCCAAGGTGCTGAGCAGAACACGAAGTTTCCACGATGTTAATAGGTGTCCTGTGTAAAGCAAACATACCAAAAACAAACAGACAAAACCCCATAAATAGCAAACGAGGATTAGGTGGCCATGCTAGGTTAAACCAGGTCAACCAGGTTGTTTCCTGCAAAGACTCTCAGAGCTTTGACTCTGTGACTTGGGGAGCGTGGGCTCCAAGGAGGAAATATCTTATGCTACGTTTCCCAAATTTTGACTCTCCCAAACTTCTGATCTCAAAAATGTCTCTTTCTTTTTCCCCTTTTATATTCTGGAGGACCTTTGGCGCTTTGCCAGACACACAACGAGAAATAAAAGATTGTAAAATTGTTCCTCACACAATCTTAATGTTTACCAACACGGTCTCAGAGCTAAAAAGCCAGGGCCAGGAACTCCCCTTTGAGTCATGGTGCCAAGGTTTCTCTTGATCTCAGCGCTTGCCCTTTGCAAGGGTTGCTGTGTTCAAATACAGAATGGAAGGCCAGCAAAACTGGACTTTCAGAGGCACAACACTTTTTTTTTCTGTAGGAAATAAATATAGGTATATCCTAAATATAAATGGGACACTCCCCCCACCCACCCACCCCCCTTCCCCAGGAAACAAAAGATCGTTTCTTGGAAATGGAAATGTAACTGGCTGTCCTATATGTTCGTTTGCTAAGGAACACTAGAAGGGCCTCGCAGGTGCCTTCTTTCCCTTGAAAAATGGGTGCTTTAGAAAAAAGACACAATAATGCAGAGGTAGACCAAGAACTCAGACAACTGATGAGCTCTGAGGTCACCATGCTTCCCTGAGATGGACCTCGGGTAGCAGCGTCAGTGCTTTTAGCGACCTGTGTAAGACTGGGACACGCCAGGGCTCTGTCTGGCTCTGCTGGTCAAATTCAGAAGACTGCCTACCAGCCCTGCACGTGAATATGTCAGCCACCTGGATGTAAGTGTCAGTGCCTAGATCCAACGTCGCAGCCCCTCTTCACTGGGTAAAGGCGTCCTGGGGGGGCTCTGGGTTAAGTTAACCCACACGAGCTGTGGTTCAAGCCCACCAGCTGCTCTGTGGGAGAAAGGTGAGGCTCCCCCCCTTAGGCTGAATGACACTCCGAGGCAGGCATCACGTCTAGGTTGGTCACGGCTGCATCCCTCACAGAGAGCACAGGTGCTGGCATATGTAAGTGCTCACCTTTTTTTGTGTGTGTCTTTAAGGAGTGAATCAATTACTCATCGGATTGCTTGGAAAGCTCGGTAAGGCAGATGAACCGACACTCAGAGAAGCGAGTCTCCTGCAAGAGGAACGTGCAAAACAAGAACATCTAATTGCGATGACTAAAACACAACATTTCAACCAGACACAAGCCGTTTTCAAGAAGTCGAACTACTTCCTGGAGCCTGCAGTTTTTACCGAGGTGTGGGACTTGGCCTTGAAAGCGGGCTGGGCGGTCTCCAATGGGCGTGGGGTCAGGGCTAATCACACTGGGTCTTCTGAGCCAAGCAAATGAACCAAGCAAATGAAGAAGAGAAGACTTCAAGGAGCCTCCCGCTGCCAGGAGGCAGGTATGGGAAGAAGCATTTGGCTTCTGTGGCTTTGGTTTGGCGTCAGTGTCTATTGGGGCGATGCAGCTTCTCCTCTAAATCATGTCTGAGAGAACTCTCACCCCAGCATCAGTTGGCTCAAGCCTGGGGCTTGACAACGGGGGAAGGATGCCGAGGACTGCTCCTGAAGCAGCCAGTCGCTTATCAGCAGTGTGGCAGCTGTGGTTTCAGTCCTGTGGAGCGTTAATCCTGACTCCACAAGATAAAGCCCAGCAGAAGGCATAGCATACGGTGAGACGAGCCCCACGCCCTAGTCCTAGGAGGGGTGTGGAGTATAGTAAGACATGTGATGTCTTCTGAGGGCGAAATGCTGAGTTCCATGCCCATAGATGGGGCATGTGGCCTCAGCCTTTTCATCTGTGGAATGGGCACCATTGTGCTAACTTGGAGGCTGCTGGCAGAATTAAAACCAGCTGGCTGGTGCAAAAGACCTTTGTACCCTATCCAGGGCTGCTTGGTCGAAACCAGGAAAACCCAAACAGACTCAATGCAATTCCGATCCATCAGGCTTTCCAGGATAGTCAGCAGTCTATTACTTGCTCACCAGTGCCATTAGGGTTTAGGGAGAGTTTTTACCCCGGGGTCTCCACGAGCGGATGTGCTGGCCTTTGGTCACCTACAGAGTATGGGAGCTTGCAGCAGGAGGGCATGCCGTTGGGGGAATGAAAGAAGGCTGTCTCCTGTGACACCTGGAGCCAAATGAGAAACCACTTGCAGTCTAGATTGTCATAGTTGGGTGCGGTGGAACCATGTTCCACTCCCAGCACTCCCGCTGCTGGGCGGAGACTGGAATCCTAGGCTGAACTCATTAGGGAAGCAGGTCGCCACGTGTCTTGTCCCACGGAGCTGAATGTGGGTTTTCCTCATGGACCATTCAGTTAGCAGCCAGGCATACTTCACCTGACACCAGCACACAGCCCCGGGGGGTGCAGCAGTGAAGTACTTGGCTGCTCACTGGCGGGTCAGAGGTCCAAAGCTCCTACCCTCACTCTGCAGGAGACAGATGAGGCGGTATACACCCTGACAGATGACAGTCCCTGAAGCTCCATGGAGTCATTCTACCCAGTCCTACAGGAACTCAAGAGACAAACCAGAACCAACTCCTGGCAGCGGGCACGTCTCATCATTCCTTTCAGAAACTTCTTGTCAAGTGCTCATTTGCCAACAGGAATCTCCATCACTGGGAGGCACACAGGATTTGCTCCCACTGCAAGCCTACAGCTGGTCAGTGGATATCTGGTGGTACCACTGAGCAAAGGCCCAGCAATCTGATTCTATAGCGATCACAGCCAAGCAACGCCCTTGGAGCAGCTCTGCTCTGTCGCCATGGGGTCACCGAGAGCTTGGATCAACCTTTCCACAACCATGAGACTGAAGCCTCCCAGTGAGCCTGTCACGTGCTGGGACATTTCTATTGAATTCCCTGGAACTTGCTGGTAGCCTCCAGCCATGGCTCTTGCTGGCTTTGCAGGGAAACAGGAGCAGGAAGTGCACACGTGTCATTCCGTTTCACTGGAGGGAAAATCATGCAGGGTGTTGTAGCTGATAAATTACTTGATCCTTCCTTCCTCTGCTGTGGAAAATCCATTCACGTGTGAATACATTTGTAGAGGTACTTGCCTTGCCTTGCACGATATAGAATATGGGTGGTCCTCATGCCTGGAAGAGGCTTTCTCTATGGGTTCATCCGTCTCCTCCTCCAGGGTCGGATTTGGTGCTTCGGTGGCTTACAGGACACAAGAACGACTTGCAATTCCACCAGAGTCCCCAGCGTGACCTTCAGCCTTTTGGTGCCCCCACCATTACTTCTGCCCCTTTCTCTGCATGCTGCTGTGTGCAGAGTGTACTCCCAGCCTCACACTGAGCAGAGGCTCCGAGCGCTTACAACGCTGGAAGGACACAAGGCAAAGCTTATGCAACCAGAACGGCCCCACCTTGGCTGGGGCCCAGAACAGCCCATGAGCTTGTTCTGGGAGCAACCTTCCCTCGCCACTGGATGGTCGGAGACAAGAAGTGGGGCCACAGAACCTCTCCAGCTGCAGGTGCCCGCACGAGGCCAAGCCACACAATCCAGAGGAAGCTCCAAGGTCCGAGGGTTGGCGTCAGATACTCCTTCCCTTCGTCTCACAGCTAGAGCTTGTTCGGCACAGGGTTGCTATGGGTCGGGACAGACTTGATGGCAGTGAGCAATGACCACAGCCACAGGGACTGCTTGGATGGTGAGCAAGGCAATCCCCAGCCTCCCGACATGCACTGGATTACACATCGTGCACATGTCGACACACGGAAATGTGGCCCAAGAGGCAGAGTTGGGATGTGACTGCCTTACATGTTCATGTGCATTTCTAAGGAGACACACATGAATTCATATGCTTGCAATTGTCTATGTGAGAGTGCTCTTTTTTGGATAGGGATATGTCCAAATGCCCTGACATTCTCTGTTCAAATCACATCAGTGACTCCTAAAGGCTCTTATAAGAAAGACCAAACCCTTAACAGGGCCTCCAAAGGTCCTCATATGGGGGCCTCTGCCGGCTTCTTGCAGGTTCGCCCTAAGTCCCGCTCCTCCCCCAGGCCCTCTCTGCATCTAGCCACTCTGGGCTGCTCTCCTTCCTTCTGAGGTGCTGGGTTTCTTTTTGGCTCCGGGCATCTGCACAGCTGCTCCCTCTAAGGCCCACGCTCTTCCCTCCTCTCTTTTATCTAGAAACTCCACCAGGACTCTGAAGGAACCTCCAAACACCCTTACTATAATTCTGACTGACAGCGACCCTAAAAAGCAAAGCAGAACTGCCCGGTGGGTTTCCAAGATGGGAACTCTTTACAAGAGTAGAAAGCCTCCCCTTCCTCCCACCGAAAGAATGTAGCCGCGTGTCTGTGTGAATATGTGTGTACGTGTGTGTGTTTGGTATATGGGTATAGGCATCAGTGCAAAAGTCTGTGTGTCCATATTTGCATCTGTGTGTGTGTGTGTGTGTATTCTTCTCTGAAGCTGGGGAGATCTCCTGTTCTGATTTTTGAGTGGGAGAGTCTATGTACTACTTTAGGCAATAGCATGGCTTGCCTTGACGCCAGGCATTATAGTGTGGAGGATGGGGCACGGGACTAAGAACAGATCATTAGAATCAAACACCACCCTGATTACAACTTGTTCCCCCTCCCCCCATGCAGATAACTCTTCCTCTGTCTGCAGAGAATGTGGGATTAGGTGACCATAAAGCTATTGGGCAGTGTCACCATGTAAGGCGCCATGCTGCCACCAAACACACTTCCGATAAAGTTCCCAATTGGGTCAAGGCATGATGTGATCACCTTCCTCCTTTGCAGTCAACCATGAATTGCTTATCGTTTACAAACTGTTTTCATATGCATGGCTTCGTTTGATAACATGCGTCAATTCGGGTGCCATTCGTTTGATGGCTGGCTTCTTTCTGTGAATGCACTCAGGGCATGGGTCATGTTTAGATGCTGCTGTTTATGCTCCTCAGTGGGAACGTGAGGAAGTGAGGACGAGAGGATCAGGACGCTCCGCACTTGTGACCCTCAGCCCACCTGCTTCACAGCCCCTTGTGGGAAGCAGTGGCAAGCGCAGGTTTCCCCCTTGTCTGTGTGATCCAATGGGCCAGGGCAGGTGAAAGGACCTCTAAGGGATAAGCAATTGCTACATGACTATCAAAGTGAGGAACGCGTTAACACAGTCTCTTGAGCAGTCCCTTAGGCACCTCATGAAAAGTTACCTCTTGTGACAACCGGGCATTGGCCGCATTAGACTGTCATATAAACACTGCCCTGTGAGATCAGCATCTTGAGGATAGGGGTTAAGAATTCACAATGATCTCACTCACAGCCCCTCAAATCACATGCGCCCTCTGTCAAGCTTGGGACCCTCTGCAGTAAAACGGAATTGTGGCAATAAATCCAGCCCTAAGCGGCTGCCAGTGAATGGGCCTCCCACAATGCCCTAACAATTGCTGGCTGCACCCAGCAACCTTGTGTCCTTGAGGCTGACCCTCAACTCGTTTAGGTGAACGTGCTGGGTGAGCGTGGATTATGGAGAAACACCTGGTGGGGGCAGGGAGTGAACTAATAAAAAAATGTTTTATAAGGTTGCATGTTTGTGATGGGAACACACACGCCCATTGTTTGATATGGTGTGAGAACACGGAGCACCCTCTCACAATTAAGACATGCAGATATAAGACACACACACACACACACACACACACACACACACACACACACACCCCACCCCCAGGCCCCAGCAGGACTCTCAGGGCTGTAAACACTGGCATTTGGAAAGAGCCAGGGGCTTTGGGTAAAGAGCGAAAGCAGGCAGTGGCATAAGACCGAACCAGGATCAAGAAGGCCAATCCCCAGATCAAGGCCCTTGTGGCTTGTGGGCACCAGACTCAGGCTGCCAAACCAGTATGGTGTGGTTGAAAAGAAAGCAAGCTTCCCTCCTTGGACTCAGCTTGTGCTTTGTCCTCGGTGTTGTTGCTGTGATTTTACAAACCGTTCTCTCTTCCTAGATACGCCAGCACACTCAGAAACCCAGACGTCCCTCCACTGCGTGGGGTGGAGTGGCACGGGGTGGAGACTGGACTCTCTTGGGCTCTGGACTACCTTGCTGGCTGACCCTGGCTGGTGTCTCCGGGCCAAGTCTCGAGGTCAATGCCATACGGCAGCCCTGGGCTCTCTCAGGTCCCGCTCCGCGCTGGTATTCTGAGATGTGAAACCTCTGGTCTGACATGCAGAAGACAAGACAAAAGGTAGAAGCACCCTTTTTCCAGATGCCCAGGACTTCCTGCCCCATACGTGGTCATCTGACTCAGGGCAGACCCACGTGCCCTTGCTGGGCACCTCTCTCTGCCTGTCAGCCAGGCAGGAGCAGCTCTCTGGGACCCTGCCTGCGTTGTGGTGAAAGAGGGCACACTGCTCACCTGAAGCGCAACCTGGCGTGCTAGTGTATAGCTGCAGCTACCTAGCTAGCTCAGTCCCGGCGGCGTGTGTGCCAAGCGAGAGCTCATCCCACTGCTCTGAGCGGAAACCTTGGAGAGGAAAGTGAAATGTCTGCATTGAAAATCTCCCTCCAGTCACTTCCTCCTCCTCTCTTCCCTGGCTCCCTAGTGGGGGAGGGGAGTAGCCCAGCCATGTGGTGAAGCCCATGGTGGATTTGGTGACAGTTAGCAAGCCAGCTAATAACCCCTTTGAGCCTCTGCTTGCTTCACTATAAAATTGGGACAAACATAAGAGAACTGTTTCAGAGGGTTTCTGGGAAGAGTAAATGAAATTGTGCATCGACATTGCCCAAGACAGTGCCTGGTTCATAGAAAGCATGCATTGCTGCTAGTTACCTGTTGACACTTCCACAAGGCAGGCTCTGTCAGAATGGACATCCACTATTGTCCTTTTGGAATAGCAGATGTTGCTCATTATATTATCTGATATGACGCAGATTAGTAGAAATCAGCAGGTTGGGTCAGAAGTATTGAAGAAAGAACCCTGTTCTGAGTGTCCATTGGTTAGCTTCCAGGGCCCTGAAGGCAGAACCCATGTGCAGAAAGCATGCTTTCAGAAGAGCAGGCACACAGAGCAATCTAACATCCACTTGCCAAGGGGGCCCATTCTGCTTAATTTGCAATTTTAGATCATAGGGTTAAATCCTCAATTTGTGGGCTGGACCACCTGGTTTGGAAATACCTTAGAAAATGCATAAGACACGAGGGGGGATTCCAAAAGTCCACGGGAAAATGGAGCGAAACAATAACGGCAACATCTCCACAAACTTCTCTGAAGCCCCTTTGTACACCTGATCCAAGGGACCTTTGTCAAACACTATCAGTGAATCCAAAATAACATGAATAATCCAATTGTGTTTCTATTTCAAAATAAACATGGGCAGAAACACGATTCGTGCAAAGACTAGAAGCATCTCTCAAGCGGATCCACGGTGAACTCTCCAAAGAATTTTCATGCTCACTGCCATCAAGTCAACTCTGACCTATGACAACCCTATGGACAGGGTAGAAGTGCCTCCATGAGTTCTTGAGGCTCCGACTTCACGGTCATAGAAAGCCTCGTCTCTCTCTTGTGGGGGGGGGGGCAGTTTCGCATGGCTGACCTGTGGTTAGTCACCCAGGACTATAGCACCAGTGCTCCTAGGTGGTAATAATAGTATGTGTATGTGATCCCATGGTGTGGTTGGGAACATTTTGAATGTTTCACAATGGGGAGCTGTTATCTTTTGAATGATAAAAATGTGCTTTAAAATAAAAGTAATGATGTCAGATGTGTGACTCTAAAGACTTACTGAAATCTTAAAAAATTGTGGAGGCAGAAGGAAGCGCGGGGCTCATGCTCTTGTGTCGAAAACCTCTTAGACCCAAGGGAAGATGAATGCTGAGAGACACGAGAGGATCTCCAAGGAATGGTGGACCCACCTATGCAGGTGTGTAGGAAAGGACAGAGAGTTTCCTCTTAAACCAGCGATTCTCAACCTGGGGTCGCACGATTCATAACAGCAGCAAAATGACAGTGATGAAGTAGGGTCACCACAACATGAGGAACTGTATGTTGTGATATTAGGAAGGTTGACAACCACTGTCTTAAACCGTGAGCTGGTAGGGAGAAAAGGCCTTCCCCCAGAGCTAACTCCCTGCATGGGGACCTCTAGCCTCCTCAACTGTGAGAAGATGTGTGTGTGTGTGTGTGTGTGTGTGTGTGTATGTTTAAAGTCATCTGCTTGTGGTATGTCTGATATAGGAGCAGTGGATTACTAAGGAAGGTGCCAGGACTCCAGGTTCCTGGGCCAGCGGCTCTGAGTACTCTGTGCTGGCCGAGGCCCTACCTCCTTCCTCTCCTTGGCCATGTGAGGGTGATGGAAAGACTACAGGATGTGCTATGAAACCAAGAGTGAAGAAGGATGTACTAATCTTTGCAGAGAAGACTTTGCAGCTCTCATTATTCTCTCTCTGGGAGTTAGTAGGTCATTTGCAAAAGGCATGGGAAGAGCAGTTGATGAAAAGTTCTAATAGTTTGGAAAACTGCTTAACCTTATTGCTCTATTTCTGGATTTCTCCCTGCGGCCAAGGGCAGTTGAGATTCAGATTTCCCGGGGAGGTTTCCCTTGGGGAATGCAGTGAAACCTCTGCAAGTCGAGAGGAATTGGGGGGAAGGCCAGCTGGAATTAGGGAACAGTCTACCTACTTTTCAAGGACACACAAGTCTATTGTTTCCAGAGCAATAGAGTCACAGATTTGAAAGAAGCTTAGTCTAGCCTTCTTCTCAGTGCAGGAACCCCCTGGGCTCATCCCGTACAGAGCTTCCGTTTGGCCTCTCTTCAATGCTGTCAATGACAGGCAGCCGACTACATTCAAAGACAACCTATTTAATTCTTAGAAAAGCGTTTCTTCTCTTAAGCGGGGTCTGCCTCTTTAGAAGCTTGTTTCCTCTCGGATATTCACAAAGAATCGATGTGCTCCCATTCCCAGGTGGTCCTCAAAGTAGTCCAAGGCAGTCGTCATGCAATCTATTGCCCTGAGAGTGTAGACAGTTAAACACCTGGCTGTTAACCAAGAGGTTGGACAGTTTTCATCATCCCCCAGAGAAAGAGCTGGCAGCCTGATTCTGTAAAGCTTATAGCCATGAAGACCTTTGAGGAGATCCCCCTCTGCCGCTTGGGCTTGTGATGAGCTGGAATCAACCCAATTGTCTCTAAAACAACAGCCACCACTGCCGCCACCACCACTGAGCCTTTCTTCTTTCTACCATTCTCTCTGCAGGCTGGACACACCCAAGATAGTCCATCATGACTTATGCAAGAAATGGCATTTCAAATTGGAGGTACAAGCTTCCATCTCTAATGAGTGTCCATGGTAATAGCTATTTAGATTGAGAGTGAGGGAGAGCTGAGAGACCACGATCACCGGACCCAATGTTCAGGAACATGGCTTGAGGTGAGAGAGACAGAAAGACACACGAAGGGAGGGAGGGAGGGAGGGAGGGAGAGAGGGAGAGAGGAAGAGAGGGAGAGAGAGAGAGAGAGAGAGAGAGAGACAGACAGACAAAGACTGGAGTGGAGACTGGAAGCCTAGTAGCCTGGCCCCAAATCTAGTACTTTCTAACCTCCGCCTGCCTTCTATTCTTCACAAGACACCAGGATTTCTCAATTTCTTGAAAGTCCTTGAGGAGTTTGTTCTCTTAGGTATTTCAAAAATTCCTCCTTCAAACCATATTTGCATTGCCAGTGAAGCAGGGGTTAGCAGGTTGCAGAGTTTATACCGTCAATGGAAAGTACTGTTCAAAAGTCCTGTTCGCCCTGCTTGATCCTTGCTATCAGAAAATCATCTCACCTGTCCTAGAGGGCGAGCTCAAAGCAGAGGGCAGGCTGCAGAGCCACTAGGGCAGGCCAATGGCCCTGAAGTTCCATTTCCTTGCTTTGTCATGGGGAGCGAGCTTGATCTTGCTGGGGGCAATACTGCCAGTGCTCCTGCCTACTGGGTTCTGTTCCTTTTGGAGTTTCAGATCCTCTTTTTCATTTGACTTGACTCTGAAGAAAAGACACAGCAGAAACTCCGAGAAGCCAGAAAGGCCCGTCAGTGATTGGCTTCCTGTCCCAGTCCCCAGCAACCCTGCAGTCACATGCTCTGACTGGAACATTCCTGCCTGCCCCGACCCACAGCCCTCTCCCTCTTCTCTCAACAAGAGATTGCATTTCCAGTTCTTAACACTTGTTTTGGCACAAGCTCCCAGTGACCCCAGGTTGCTTCCTGGTCTGCATGGGGACTAGGCTTCATGGGCACTGGAGTCACACAGACTGGGTCCCGATTTTGACCCTGCATCAAGGCCGTGTTTAGAAGGCACTCAATCTTCTGCACCTCAGTTTCCTCATTTGTTACATGACGCTGCCAACCTCACCAAGTGGCAAAGATGGCATGCCTAAAATGTACTTAGTGCAATACATTACATTTAGCAAGTATTTCATAAAACACCTACTATTATTCATATCACACTCCAGAAGACCTGGACAGAAATCTACACTTTCCTCGTGTAACCTCCAGTGGATGCTCTACAATGTTGCCTCCCACCCCGGCCACCCCCATTGCCCCCTCAGTGATCCTGGTCTATGTCTCATCTGGTAGCAGGTTCATCCTGAGAAAGTCTAGGCCTTGCAGTTCCTCTGCTCCATCCCCCTTTCCCCTTGCATCCTTCACCCAGGAGTGCTGCTGTCTGCAGTCAGGAGGCCCTCCCAGGGCCATCACTGCACACACCTGTCAGCTCACATCTCAGGGTAAGGTTCTCAGCTGACAGACTCTGAGAACTTGCTGTCCAGGCAAAGAAAACTTTACGATGCCGAATCCAACACAAATCTTATGTAACCGACCAGTCAGCACACAGAAGGACATAAGCAGCAGCTCCCCCCAAAAGAAACAAAGCAAAACTCAAGAAGGTGGACACCAACGGAAGGTGGACACCAACGGTTGGTGTCCACCTAGGATTCCCTCACTTGGTAAGACCTTTAGCGCTGACCCAAGTTCTTGTATGGCACATGTTCTTCAAGGAATCCAAACACAGCTGAAATCCCTTTAAAGCTGGAGATTGGAATTGATAGCTGCAGTTGAAGTTCTTAAACTGGAATCCCACTAGCTACTCCTCTACTTAAAACAAAAAAACAAATAGAAGGCTTACTCACGCAAAAGAATATTTATACAATTTTGACTTTGTTTTAAGGCCCCACAGGACTTACAAATGGTGACAGGAATGTTTCCAGCTCCCTGAAATGAGACAATGGCGAATTCTACCTGGAGAGACTTGAAACTCCTGGCAGGTCCTGAATTGTTAAGGTGCTCCCAGCTTCCCTGAAGCCAGAGGATATCCTCCTGGATTCTAGCCTGAGTCAAATGAACAAATCTTTCTCTAGTCCCTATTTCAGGTTATTTGTTTGCTCCCTGAATTGTGTGTTAAGCACCCGAAAGAAGTCAAAACATCTGACGAACTAAATCTGTTTTGTTATGCCCCTCTCCTCTCCCCCACCGCTCTCCCCCAGGAAAAGCTCCCAGCCGAGGGTGAAGGCAGGTAGCTCAGTGACAATTTGGACAAGGGGACATGCCACCACTGCTGTCACCGGCCGCTGCCGCCGGCTGACAGGCGAGCTGCCTGGTCTCAGCTGTGATTTTGAGAGACTTGGCTTCTTACCTTGAGCTGGTGACTCTCCCTCTCAGGCTTTCTGTCTCTTGGATGTCGAATGCTTTCTGCCAGCTCTTCCCAGTCTGAGGGCCCCTGTGGCGACTGAGGTGTGTGCTGAAGAGGTGGAGAAGCTGCCCACCCCTCGGAGAGGTGGGGCTCAAGGCGGGAGGAGACCATGGTAATAGGCGTGAAAGCTCTCTGAGGACAGAGTCCCAGGGTCGACCGGCACACACTCTCCAGTCTGCCAGGGCATGTTTTAAAACCACAGGGGCCTGACATGATCCAGAGAGTGTCGGGCGCTGCTCGGCTCAACATCCCCTTGCTGCCGAGCTGACAGGAAGCAGACAAACCCGTGCTTTTCGGTTTGGGGGCGTTGGCCGTACAAGAGTCAAGAGCGGAGTCAGCTCCATGAGCGAGCAAAATGGCATTGAACCCTGTAGACTGCCAGTCTCCAGTCTGGCATTACTAAGGAGGATGGTCCACTCCATGAGCTCTGGCTTAGACACACAGGCGAAAATAGAACACGAGGTGAGGGTGAGGTGAGACAGGGGAGGATGGGGGGAAGTGTGTTTACTTTTGTGATTTTTTTTTCTCTCTTTCATATGTCTCTTTAAAAGAACCCTACTCTCTCCCCACAGACAGGCAGTAATGGCCATTGATAAAATCTCCCAAATAATCGTGCGCAGAGGCAAAACCTTCGACCCATCTCCTGGTCAGTGTCTACGCGCCAGAAGGTTAAGTTCAGAGGTCAGCAGGAGAGCGGGGAAAGAACAGTGGCCTGAGGCCGGGCACTGGCTGGGTCAGCTGTGGAAACGGTTTCTCTGAGACTCTGAGAAGAAAGTCATGGCATTGGACAGTATCTCAAAATCTGTCTCCGTTCTCCAAGATTATCCCAGGGAACAATATTGCCATATCTCTCAGAGGACCTGCAAAATAAAAACTACTATATCAGGAAATTAGAAAAAAATCTAAAACTTGTTTTGATTTTAAAAGCTGATTCCACAGGTTTTCGCCTCCGGGGCACTTTCTCACACCACACCACTCCCCACCCTCCTGGACATTTGATTCTGACTCAAGACATTGTTGCTGGTCACAGCACGGTGGGTTGGTGCTAATGGCATCTAGTGGTTAGAAGCTCCACAAGCCAACAATGCACAGGCCAGTTCCCACAACAGAGATGCCTGGGGCCCAAGCAGGCCGCTAGCCCAGACAGGGAGAAACCTTGGGCAGAGGGGTGGGAAGAAGAGGGAAGAGGAGCAGGAGGAACTAAAACCCTATTTCTAGGTCAGGAGGCACCCGTAAGCACTGCACTTCCCACCTTCCCTAAGGTCATTTTTACTCTCCACGGAATAATAGGTTATGTTTGAGCAGATTTGTCAATGGAAGCTCTCCCCTTGGAATGGCAAGCCCTGAAACAGGTCAAAGCTCTCCACTATGTTACATGGGCCAAGAGAGGACTAGCAGCAGCTGTTAACAAGAAGAACTGAAAGAGGGATACTAGGGGGCAGGGAGGGGGCCATGTGCAGGGAGAAAACACATGCCCGTAACTCTGAGCGCCTGAGTCACTGTTTCTGATGTAACAGCACAGAATAATAACCATAGGCTGGGCTGGGCTGAGCTATGCCGGAAGCAGGCGGCACTGATTTGGGGCACAAGCGCAAGGAGACATAGAGACTTGGAGAGTGGCCGATTTCAAAGCAGGCGAAAGGGTTAAGCAATCCGTGCATGCCACTCTGGTGTCATTCCACATGAAGTCACCGGGCAGTGATTACACAGAGGTACCTATGGGTTCTCGTGGGGGAGGCAAGAACACTCCAGTCAAGTCAAGGGGTTTTGGAGAGACAGGTGCAATGAAGTCACGGTCAAACCATTTATTTACTGTAAACTTTAGACTTTGCTCAGGAAAACGACTCAAGCTGCCCCTCAAATCCCTGCCTTCAACATCCCCTGGGAGCACATAAGAGGAGTGGGGAGAGTCCATGTTCACAGCTGAAAGGTCCAAGATGCTCAAGTCCAAGGGTGCAGGAAGGAGCATCTCCTTCAGATACAAATTACCAGCAGCAATATATCACCCCGAATACTTGACCAATGAGGTAGATACACGGAAGGGCTGTCAAACATAGCCGACTGGGAACAGAGCCCTTCAGACATACACTTAAAAAGTTCCCTGCAAAGAGGAACTGAACTGTACAAGAAACATGTCAGCATTCAAATACGCTTTCTCTTACTTTTTTTACAGCTTAAAAAATAATAATAATAATAGTAATAATAAAAAAAGGGGCAGAAGGATGTCCTCCCTCCCGCACATCTCTACACAATTGTATTCTACATTTATTACACTCTTATTAAATAGTCTGTGGTTTTAGTGTTCCTTAGGGGAGGGAGGGGGCTTGTCTGAAAGAGTAGGAAAAGAAGCCAGTTACAGCAGTGAGTCATTGGTTCTACAGTTTCTCCCTGGTGAATCAATGCTATCGTTAGGCACAGTACCTTGGCGGTTCACAAAGTCTTGTGTGCCTGGGGGGTCCTCACTCAGCGGTTCGTGTTCTCTCTCCTGCCCCAGGTGACAGCCGCTCAGCTCGGCCGTGAAGTCGCTCTTGCCGTTGCTGTTGCTGGAGCAGCCGTTCCCCAGGGCCTTCAGAGAAGCCTTGCGCAGGCACAGAAGCTCTTGGAAGGCCATCCGGAAATCCGGGCTGCGGCAGTAGATGAGGGGATTGAAGGCCGAGTTGACGTAGCCCACCCAGTTTAGGAGGATGTACACTTCCTTAGAGATGAGGTTGGCCCGGATCACGTGCACGATGTTGACGATGAAGAAGGGCAGCCAGCACAGGGTGAACGTGCCCATGATGATGCCCAGCGTCTTGAGCGCTTTGTGTTCCTTCAAGCAGAACTTGGAGGACCTGCGCTGTCCGTGCCTGCCCCTCTTGTCCTGCTCCATCTGGCTGAGGTTTTGGGCATGGAAGCGGCCCTCGGATTTGTCGATCTTCTGGAGCTGCCTTTTGGCCACCTGGAAGACCCTGGAGTAGACGAAGACCATGACCACCAGGGGCAAGTAGAAGGACACCAAGGAGGAGGCGATGGCGTAGGCCTGGTTCGTGAAGAAATCACAGCAGGTCTCGTTGGTATAGCATTTGAGGGCTTCCGGGTGGCTGGCCCGGTACCAGTGCATCTGGATGGGTAAAAAGGAGGTCAGGCCGGACACGATCCACACCATCAGGATGACCACCCGGGCCTTGTTCTTGGTCAGCAGGCTCTGATATTTGAACGGGGACGTGATGGCAAAGTAGCGATCCACCGCGATCACGCACAGGGTCTCGATGCTGGCGGTGACGCACAGCACGTCGATGGAGGTCCAAAACTCGCACCAGAAGTTGCCAAAGCTCCACATTTTCATGAGGATGTGGCTGGCCCCAAAGGGCACCACCGCCAGGCCCATGACCAGGTCTGCACAGGCCAGCGAGGTGATGAAGCAGTTGGTGACCGTCTGCAGACGCTCAAACTTGGCGATGGCCGTGATGACCAGCACGTTACCGAACACGATGGCCAGGACGATGAGCGACATGAGGATGCCCATGCCCACCACCCACGCC
Organism: Nesogale talazaci; assembly: GCA_004026705.1. Taxonomy (NCBI): domain Eukaryota; kingdom Metazoa; phylum Chordata; class Mammalia; order Afrosoricida; family Tenrecidae; genus Nesogale; species Nesogale talazaci. The sequence goes on from PVJH01000851.1 coordinate 187,708, forward strand.
TCGTCCCGTTCTTGCGTGACGTTGTGCTGCGGCTGGTGGCTTGCGTTGGACGCCAGCGAGAAGACGCTGCTGTTGCCGGCTTGCCCCATGGCGCGCAGGCTGGCAGGTGAGCGCACAGGCTGCAGGCGCGCCGGCTGCGCCTCAGCTGGCCGACCTCCGGCGGGGCGCTGCGGGCCGCGAGCGGACGCCTGGAAGCCTCATTCAGCGGCCGTGGGGTGGGTGCGGCGGGGCGCGTCCTGCACACTCGGCTTTGCGGGGTGCCCGGGGCTCGCCGTGCCGGTCCGTCCCAGCCCGCGCTCTGGAGAAGCCGCCTCGGAGTGCGCCCTGCCCGTTATGCGCTCAGGACTTTAGTCCAACTGCCCTCCTCCTGACGTGCGGCAACTTTCGGCCAATGGCGCGCGGGAAGTCCCGGAGGGGCGCGGCTCCCTCCCTCCCCGCCCCCAGCCCGGCCCCTCCCAGGCCAGGCGCGGGCGGGGCCCAGCTGCTCGCCGGTAGGCGGACGAGCGGGCGGGCGGGCCGGCCACCCCTCCCTGCGGGCTCCCCCCACCGCCCCAGGCCCGGCTGCCCTCGGCGGGCTCAAGCGGGACTGCCCGGCTTCCTGGCCCGCTTGGAGCTCCTCCGTGGCGGCCACCTGTCTGTCCTGGAGGGCTCGGCGCCGAGGGCAGCGCGCGGACACTCCCGGGCGCGGGGAAACGGGGCTCCGAGGGCCCTCACGTACGGGCGCCCAGGCACCCAGGCAGGCATGCTCAGACTTATTCCGCACCACAGACACCGAGACACACCCGTCCAGCTCACCGACAGGGACGCGCGCACAGACACCCCGAGACAGGTCGACCGGCAGGCCGACCGGCACACAGTCACCCCGGTCCGACGCGGAGACGCGGCCAGGGGCGCACTCCCCGGAGGAAAGTAAGCAGACCGGACCCCTCCGGGGGAGAACTGCGGGCGGCACAGACCCGCAGACAGTCTGACAATCCCGCCCCTGGCACGTTTATAAACGAAGCCCCACTCCTCCTTCCAGCCCCCTCCCTCCCCGCCCCCGCAGGCACCCAGCATGTTTCTTTCCAAACATTTGGCAAGAACACAGGAGGTGACTTCAACAGCTGCCCATTTCCTCAGCACGCCTGCTGTCCGGTGCCCTGGGTGCCCTCGTTGGGTACTTTGCGGCCACGGAGACCCAATGTTCCCTTTGCGTTTCATTAGAAACGAGGGTCTTCCTGTGTACAGGGTGTGCACGTGAAAGGAGGCGGTGGTGTGCTTTCACTGTTAATTCTAGGAGTGTGACGTCATCCCGGGCGATCTGTTGGCATGAAAGTATGTTGGAAATGCCTGTACTTCTTTAGTAACCCCATTGCAACGTAAGCAAAACAAAAGGAACAAACAAAACATTTTTTAGTTTTGCTCCATAGTTTGTTCATCTGTTTGGCTGCACCCTATCAAATCACCAGCGTTTGGGTGTTTTTGACTTACAAAATGGCAACCTCCTCTGGTTCAATCTATTTAGAATACACGTCTCTGAAGAACATTTAAAACTGCAGAAAGCAAAAAATAATTACTCCTTGTAGTAGTAGTAGGAGTAGTAGTAGAGCAGACCAGTCTTAAAACCAAAGTCTTTGTTGGTCCACATAATGCTTTGCTTTGGCATCTGGCATATGACTTGACTGTTAAGGGGGAAAAAAAGCCCAGTGTTTGATTTCAAATGTATCAGTAGCGTCTTTGAAAAACTGAAAGTATTTCAAGCAGTGTAGTCAAACATACTTTGCAGATTACATAATAATGTAACAATGGATAACATTTATGGAATATTTTCCTATGCACTCACTATTCATACATTATTTCATTTCATGTTTTATGTAATCCGATAGAGTGATACTTTAGAACACAGTACACACATTCGGTTTAAAGTGGGAAAAAGTTTGCCCAGGAACACATAGCCAGAGGCTGGATTTGAACCTAGGTCTGTGTAGGCCAACATCCATCCTTTAATTCTTGTAATGTCCCGCACCATTGTTCACAGCAAAGGATGGAAGATAAAGAAGAAGTACCGCAGCTTCTTTGAAATGGCCAGGCTACAGATCCACGAGCCTTGGGACTTTCTAACTCCCTTTCCTTTGAAAACTCTTACAGAGAAAACAGAATTTCACTTCTCTCTATGGGGAGGGGGAAAGTAACCTATTGTTCTTGGGTTGTGTGAAAATCAACCCTTCTAATAATAAATGTGAAAGTGCCCTGGCACACACATATGCCACACCAGGTTATAAATAACATTTGCACAAATGACTTAATGTAACATAGGTATATGGTTAATCTCTTCTACCAGACAAATGAATAGGAGAAAGGCAGCTTGAAAAAAGCACAAAGACAAAATTCAACTCGCATGTCTCTTGGAACATCCTTTACTAGTAGAAGCTATTTTTGCAAGACAGCTGCCTTAAAACACACACACACATTTCCCATACAAGCCACAGATATTAATTAAGGATCTATTATGTTACATCACATGGCTTTCAAAACATACCCACCCATATTTGTGTTTTCCCAAACTGTCTCTGGTCTGATGCATTTTAGGAAGAGGCAGTGTCTGTTATGCAACCCATTTCTTTAAATACACCTCTACCCCGAATTGTGGAACTAAGTCATTTCAAACCTCTTTCCTGTTTGTGAAGCTATGGAATAAATAAGCATAATGTTTAACTTTCACAGACAAAAAACGGAACAAAGAAAACCCTGTTAGGACAAACACTAATTGATCACATAGACACACGCATAAATCATTAAATAATTTAATTTTGAGTATTTAAGGGAAATTTTTTTTAAAGAACTACTAACTTTGAATCAAGAAGGGACAACTGCTTATGTCAACTAAGAATTCCTAGTCCCTTATGCACCAGTCTTGTCCTATGTTCCCTCCCTTCCTCCCCTCCCCCCACCCCCACTCCTCTTCTTCTGCTCTCTCTCTCTCTGCAGATCACCAGGCTGTCTTGTCATGTCTTCTTGCCAAGAGTTTTTTCTCTTGACCTCTATTAAAAATTGTGGATGGAGTTAGGTAAGGTTAGAATGGAAAGGTGTTTAATAGATCATGTAGCGCATTTCCAGTTTGCAAGGGAGGAAACTGAAGTGCAGACTGGAGGTGTGTTACAGTAGCAGGGCAAAACTAGACTCGGTCTGTCTGCTGGCCTGGCATGCAGTCCACGGCCCCGTTCTGCCCTTTCATTTCCAAACATAGGTGTTTGATCGGTACTGCACATTATGCCCTTGGCCTGAGCGAGTTAATACTTCAGTCAAGTTGGAAAGGACTTAGGAGGCTAAATGCACCTTTATCTGATATAAGAAAAAGCAAAGTCTTTTATGGTGATTGATAGTGTCTAATTGCATGTTTTGACAATCCCTTAAGACACTGATTTGTCACTTCCTGCCTGCCAAACAGGAAAACACAGGCAGACACACACATACACAGAAACATTTTGATCTACCTAGTGAATTTTTTTTGAATAGGGGCGGAGCTCTATGGATCTTGGTTCCTTCCATTTTTATGATTCTTTGAGCAGAGAAACACTGTAGATCTCTTCCTAAATGATTGCTTTAAATGTCTTTCATTATCCCTTCTTCGGTGTTAGCTTGTTAAAATTGCGCTAAGTGAAATTAAATGCTTCTCAAGTGCGTAGTACAAAGCTCTGGAAAAGAAATAGCTATTATCATTGCTTTCTCTTTAAATTAAAAATATAGAAAACATATTTGTCTGATCTACTCATATGTGTGGATGGGCCCTTTGGTCATGGATAATGAGTGACTTATTCTTATTTTGAATTGTACAAAACAATCAAATAAAGAAAGGCAACACAGATTCTGAGAGGGACAAGTCGTGATGGGTGCTGTTACTGGCTGTGTTCCATGGCTGGGTGAAATAGAATGATTTTTAAAGGAAGCCTATTCCTTACACAATACATGCATCCAAATCACTACAGTGCCATCTCTCCTGAGTGTTTGATTTCTGACTGCCAACCTCTATCAAAGACCTTAAGGCTGCCCCCTTGAGGATGCTTAGAACAAGTTTCCTTTGTCTTTAAGTCTATCCTTGCTTTGGGGGCAGATTCCCTCAACTCTGCCTGGCTCTTCTTATTTGGGTTAAGTATTTATGTGGCTTAGTAGTTAAGCATCGGGCTGCTAACTGGGAAATCAGCAGCTTTAAACCCCCCCCACCCTCCAGCTGCTCCGAGGAAGAAAAGATGGATTTTCTACTCTCCTAAAGAGTTACTGTCTCAGGGACTCACGGGAGTGGATAGGATCGGCATCGACTTGCTGGCACCGAGTTTGGAAATTGGTTGAAGTAGATAGCTAGAACCCCTTTCACTGTCATAACAGAACTCTTCTGTTCCTGCTTGGGCCAATGTCGAAATTTAACATCAATACCTGGAATGATCCTGGAACAAGTCATCAAGCAATCCGTTTGCAATCACCTTGGCAACCAATAAAGTAGAACAGAGGAACCCACAAAGCTTTTCAAACAACTGATTATACCCGATGAATCTAATTTCCGGTCAGGCTAGGGTTTTATAAGAGACACGCTCATAAATTCTCCACATCTCAGAGGGACTGAGCACAGGGAGACGGCGTTGAGGTAAGGCAGGGAGACTTCACTTGGTTGCATGAAGATGACTTGGCCTGAAGAAATCAGTCACTCAAAGGGGCTACTCTCCAGGAGGATGCTAAGTCTTCTTCTCATGGGCGTGTCATCTGGGGAGTCCAGTCTCTCAAAAAGGACATCGTGTTTGCTAAAGTAGTGGGTCAGTGAGAAAAGAGGAAGGCTGTAACCATGGTGGATTGGCACAGTGGCTCCAAGAACGGACTCAGACAGAACAACAAATGCCAGGGTGGTACAGGTCTGGGCAGTGTTTCCATTAGCTGTCCTCGGGGTCACTATGAGCTGGGACCCACTGACCACACCTCACCACAGCCACAAACTCTAGTCATTTCTCTCGGGTTGAATTCTGCAAAAGGAATTAAAACACCAATCAAGCTGTCTGAGTGACTACTTTGACCGATTCTCCCAAAGATGATCAAATCGCACTTGGCCTAATGACCTTCTAGGGACAGAAGAAGGAAGATAAACCATTACATAAAGTAGGTAACTTAAGGCGCAGTCTTTAATCAGCTTCTTGAGTACTAGAGGAACTTTGTGAATTGGTGGGTGGGCATGAATGTTCTTTGATGGAGCCAACCAGAATAGTTTGCTTTAGAGGAGAGAACAGGTGATCGGGACACCTAGGTTCTAACCCCATGTGCCAGGTCACCTTCAACAAGATGACTTTGGTGATTCTAGGAAAGAATCCTCAGCTTCCCTGTGGGGGCCCAGGGTTTTATTCCTGGTCTCCTGGGGCATGGTAGGTTATACACTGGGCACACCCATCGATCAGCTTTTGCATCTACCTGCGACTCCTCAGGAGAAGAAACGTAGGGCATCATCTTGGTCTTTCCTGAGGGGATGCTCTGAGTCAGACTCAGCTTGCTGGCCCTGGGTGAGGGGTGGTGCGGCATCTTGTAGGCAGCAACTACACCTCTGTCGATGGAGGCTGGTGTTTTGCTAGGAGGCTGAACAGGCTTCAGCGGGGATTTCAGACTGACCAACAAGGAGAGAAACCTCATGAAGAGATGTCAGAGCTCCCAATGAAAGTATTTAATAATAAAAGACATACACGCATTAATTAGCTACTAAAACCCCTACGAAGCACAATGGTGCCCTGGGGGTTGTCACAGATGAGGGTGGGGTGCTGCGGGGCCAGGCGGGCAGTGTGCGGTTCCATTGGCACAGCAGGAGCCACTTTAAATGTGTTACCTTCTTCCTTTGGTCCTCACTCCCATTCATGGTCTGGGAGCCTGAGGTGACAACCGAGGCTCCTCTTCTTGAAATCAAACCATGCTGTCTGTTGTGGGAAGGAAGCAGACGGAGGGCCATTGAGGAGATGATTTCCTGACTCTGGAGAGCTGCTGTAGAGTGGGGAAGCAACATTGTCAATGTCCTACAAAGGAACTTGGCCGTGATCCCCAGACCATCTGCCATCTTTCAGCTGTTCACGTTCCTCTCCTGTGACTTCTGCCTGAGTACCAGGGATGCTACCATTTCCTTGACACTGGCTTGCTTCTAAGGCCCCACTGTATTCACTGTGGGAGAAAATTTTGTATCTCTGCCATCACCACACTGGCATGGAACACTGGCATCACTTGCCATAAATAGAAGGCTCCCTTGAAAACCAAACCATGGTAATACATTCTAACTAGATTGTGCAGCCCTCCCCAGTTCCTCAGCCGGAGGCCTGCTTTCTTTTCAGGGAAGAAGTGAGGGGCAGCCAGTGCCTGGGAGAGATGAGGGATCTCCATGCACCTAAAGAGAGTTTCTCCATCTATTTGAAAACGTTAGACCACCCCCGAAAAGGCATCACTCCTAAGGACACTTTGATTTCATGCAATGTTCCCAAATGATTGCAAATGATTTCTTGGTATGCCAACTGGTACCTCACAAAACCCCAGACTTGTGCCACAGCACCCATTCCTGCGAGAGACACAGCATGGCTTGGGAGCCAGGTAGAGCTGGATTCTTTCCAATCCTGATCTGCACTTAACCAACTGTGCACATCAGCCAGTATGCCTAAGCCCAATGGACCTGGAGTCTTTGTGAAACGAGAGTCCATATATACCTTGGACAATTGATCAAAGAATTGAAAGAATATAGATCAGACATCCCAGCATAACTTGGGTTGCCTGGGGTTGGGGACTAGGGGGAGAAGTATGAGTCAGCTTATTACCAAACCCAGGGAGAAGCAGAGTAGTGACTTCAGTGTATCTGTAAGGCAAGACAGGCAGGGGGGGCAATTTCAGATAAGGTCTTATCAAATTTGGGGTACAGGTTGGACATCACACCGGACACAAGAAATAGGAGAGAGATTTCTGTTGATGGTCATCCATAGGCGGACCATTTCTTGTGTTGTTTGTAGGAATAGGAGACCTCGCAAGTCGAGTAGGTGTGACAACTAACTCCTAGGGTCTAAAGAAGAGAAGTGCCTTAGGCTGCTCAGGAGAGGCAACAGGGCTGGTCTCTCTCTCATGCAGAGCCTTTGAGTGGGTATCTCTAGGAGAAAGTTCTCACCTGATGAAGACATTAGTGGCAGGACATGGGTCAAGATACCTAAGCTTCATCTATCCTTATGGGGCAGAAGAGCATACTGCGGACTCACAGGAGGGTAGTCCTAACCTGGTTCTTGAATCTCCTATGCCACTGTTCTCTGGAACTCAGTTTTGGTTTTTGTTTTGACCTCTGGAGTGAGAGGGTTGAGTCTCATGTTCTTTAAGATTAGTGCCTTGTATGCTGTATCCAGAGCCCTGGTGGTGTTAGTCAACACAGTGGGCTGCTAACCACAAGGTCAGAAGTTCAAACCCACTAGTCGCTCCCTGGAAAAAAGATAAAGCTTCCTGCTCTTATAAAGACTGATAACCTCAGAAACCTACGCCATCCTCCAGGGTCACTGTGAATCAGAATGGACTCAAGGGTGGTGCACGTGTTCGTTTAACACCAAACTCAACTGATGATTGTTGATTGATGGCGTTTGAAGCACAATAACCTTAGTTCTTGCTTGTTATATGTGCACATGTATTTAGCATCTTACATACATCTTCTCCCTTTATTCCGCTTCACACAGTCTTACAAGGGAGCATCCTACCCTTCTTCTGGCAGGTGAGAAAACTGAGGTTTATGGACATTAAGCAGCCTGCTCTAGATAGACAAAGAGAAGAGGAGGACTTCAAACCCACTCTGTCTGATGGAGGGCCTTATTCTCAACCACTGACACAGACTTCAGATGCCAAAGTCCAGACTTAATGAAGAGCCTGGTGTGCTGGCTGATGAAGAGGCTGTCCCTGGCTGTCAGGGCCTTGCACTGGGTTTGATCAGATTACTGGAGCAGAGAGGCAGACATTTTCAATCATTTATGGGGACAAAGCCAACTGACTGAGATCTTAGGGCGAGCACACTAATCACGATTTCTGAAAAGAGATGGAAGGTATTGGGACCTGGATGTCATCAGCCATGGGTCTGTCCAATGAGCAAACGATGCCAGCATTTTGTTCTGTTGTGCATGATGTCACTTCCTCCCATCATCTCCAAGGCTGAGTCCTCTAAATCTTCTATACATCTTCGTAGCACCTCGTGCACTTGGTCCAGCGTAACCCTTAGTCTGTATTATCCTTTCTCATCTGTGTATTGTTTCCTACATTAGACTGTATATGCCTAGAAGGCTAGCATGATACAATGGCTTCATTCCTCTTTGTATCACCCAAAGGCTAGCACAAGACCCAGAATAATACAGCGGTGCAGTTCTACACACTACCACTCACCCAAGCCAAACGCACAGCCATTGGTGGATTCTGACACATATGACCTGAAAGGACAGGGTAGAACTGCTTCCTGGGTTTCTGAGATTATAATTCTTTATGGGAGTAGAAGATCTCACCTTTCTCCTGAGAACTAACTGGTGATTTCATACTACTGATTTTGTAGTTTGCAGTCCAATGTGCAATCGCTATGCAACCAGGGCTCACGGTGGCTCACACTCCTCCTAATATTCTTAAAATATCTACGGTCCTGGTTCTGGGTCAGATGGGATATGGACTTTCAAGCTACTCATGGGGTAGCTTCACATCCATGCAATGTGCTAAATACTACAGTGTAAGGATGGATTTGATTTTAAGGAGCAGAGGATGAATTCAGCAAGTCTCCCCCACATACGCACTAGGGAAGAGGTATGGAGCAAGCTTCCTAGAAAAGGAGTACACCGGGTAACATGGACTTTTAAATCATGAGACAAGTGGAATTTGAGGAGAGAAAATCAACTGGAATTACATTTAAAAGATAAGAATTTAATAGACATGATAAAAATGTAAAATTTTAGGTCTTTTACCTAAAAATCCCATTGCTAAAAGTCTGTTCTATCACTATCAGGTGTATACCGGGTCAAAAAATACTGCATAGTTTACAAAGACACTGTTCTACATCCTACTTTGGTGCGTAGTGACTGGGTCTTAAAAAGTAGCTAAGGTGAAACTATTGGTTTCTCTCCATTCAGAGTAAAGAATGATGAAAATTGAAAGGCATATGGAAACGTTCAGTCTAATGGACTAAGGGACCATGCAAAAATTTGCCTGATGATAATGAGGTCAAAAGAACTAGATAATGCGTGACTATCAAGGATCACATTAGAAAGACCTCGTTGGTAGGTGTGTCAGTCCGGGCAGAATACAGGAACAAATTCAAGGACACGCATATCCATATAAGGAAAGGGTTTATATACAAAAGGAATGGGACATGGAGAAAGCATCCCAGCCCAGTCCAGTTCAAAGTCATAAGTTCGATATTAACCCATATGCCCGAAATCAGTCTATAAAGTCTTCTTTTGACTCACAAAGTCACAGGTCAGTGAGTGCAGAATCCTGGTGCTGGCAGGGCACTTCGCCTCCAGGGCTCAGGGTCCATCAATAGCAGAAGCAACTCATCACTGGCAGAGGTCTCCATCTGGCTGCCCCAGCTTCAGAGGTCTGGCTCCATCAGGGCAAAGCTGTGTGGTCTCTCCGCTGGCTCCTCCAGCTTCTCAAACGCTGCCAGCTTGTCTTGTCTGTGATTAATCATCTCTGAGACTAACTCTCAACAACTGGGGAAGATAGCGTTTCAGCTTCACGAGGGAAATATCGCGAGATTTCCCAGAAGTCTCAGGAGAAAGCCATGCCCACATAGAGGCCTCATTGGCTGCTCAATGGCTATCTTCAGATTAACAGGCTAGACTCCACCCCTACATTTCAATCATAAAATTTACATAAGCACATGACTGCCACAGTAGGCTAGGGTAATGTGGAACAAAGCTCCACATCATAAAAAAGACCCTACTTCTTGGTTGGGTAGAGGTTGGTAAGACTATGACTCTTCTCTTTAGGTCTGGAATGGAACTCCTTGCCACATTAGAATAGCTATCCTTTGAAGATCCAGAGAGAAGCATTTGCTCAAAGGTGGAGTGCAGGGGGTCAGAAAGAAAGAGGAGTGAAATTGTCAAGCACAGAGGGCAAGTGGGACAAGTGACGGTGCATGGAGAGATTGTGGTGGATGAGTGGAAGCCAAACCTGTATGACTTGTTGAATGTAAAACTGACAACCTGCTCTGTAAACCATCACCTAGTCCACAATAGAAAGTTAAAAAAAACCCACGTGTGTATAGAAAGATATTGTTTCAGTGTACCCACTTCTCACTTATTAATGTGGTTTGTTACCCCAAGCCAGGTCATTGTGTGAAAATTGGCGTCAGAACATTTCCCATTTATCACAAAGTGGAGGATAAGTGCATCATTGCACAACTGCCAAATTGCCTCCTTACCTAAGGACCAAACCACTGACCATCACCGTTCATCAAAGGTGATACATCATCTTCATATAACTTTGGAATTACTCTTGCCTGGTACCTCCACAGTTGTTACTGCCAGATGCATGTTGTTAATGTGAAAAACAGTTGGGTAGTAGTTTTTTTTTTAAACTATTGTTGGAAACAGAATGTTGGGTAAGTAGTCTATAAGGGAGAATTAGCTATACTATTTGTAATAAGATAAGGCTGAAAGGACCAATGATTCAGGAATAGGGAATGGTTAAATAAATGTATTTGAAGGCCATACCTATACTATAATGCCTAGTTATTGAGAATTGACTTGTGGTAACTATCCAGCACCACAACACTGCTACTAACAAGAATTGTGTATATCTCTGTGCACTGTCTGAAGTTGTCTAGGCTGTATCTTTAAATTAAAAAAGCAAATTATGTACTTATTTTTCCAAATTTGTGGCCATCAAGTTCATTTGGATCACAGAGACTGTACAGGGGAGGGCAGACCTGGCTTTTTGGGTTTCTGAGATTGTTAACTCTTTACAGGATTTGAGAGCCTCATCTTTCTCCTGAATTATATACTAGACTATATAAAATGACTCCATCTTTCTTATGTTGAAAGATAAAAAGGATAAGTATGATATGACAGGGCATGGGATAAGAGCTATAAAAGGAGTACAAAAAAGAAAACTGGCACTAAGCAAAGGCATCGATCTTGTTAGTTGTGTCGGGAAAGATGAAGAGAAATCGTAACAGATTGCATCCAATTGGTGGTTGTTGAGATTGAGTTGCTCTTGAGTGCTGGACTTAACTTTGATAGTCAGCATGGAAGGGAGGGGCAGGCTGGGGCGGGGAGGGGGCGGCGGTATAAAAGCAGGTAGTCCATGTGGGGCAGCCTGCAGGTGAGGAGGGGAAGAGTAAAGGGTGAGTTAGCCTACATATTTTGAAAGCTCCCAGAATTCTGGGAGGAGGAGTTGAGGCTCAAAGGAAGCCACTGTAGGTGGTAGGGAGGCCAATGGAGAGCTTTAATCTGGGGAGGAGGGTTGAGAGAAAAGAAAAGCGAACAGTGAGATAAATAAATGCTACCAGCAGGCTTGTGCCAAAGAAAATGGGAGAATGGATTTGGAAAGGGCGTGATGTGGATCTGTTTTCAGAGGCTTCACTGAGGGCCAGGTCTTTGTTTCCGTATTTATAAAAGCCAAGATTTACTCCTCCCTGACCTGCCTTGCACCTGGTGCTGGGAATCCAGTGAACGAATGAGTCCGAGGCTGGGGGAGGGGCTGGCTGCCAGCAGAAGGCTCCCTGCCTTCTAAGAAGTGCCACCAAGACTGGTATAGGAGAGACTGCAGGCTGGCCATGCTTTCAGGCCGAGTCAGGGGATGTAGTCAGGATCGATGCAAAGGAGTGGTGCAGCATGCCATATCCAGAAACAGCATCGAACCTGCTCTCATTTCCTGCTTGGGCCACATGAAAGGCTGTCAAAGGACTCAGACTGGAGCCAAGCACTGGTCTCTGCTGTCCATGCTCCAGCCAACGGCAAGAGCACCTTCCCTTTGGAGTTCCCCTGCTGGGAATTTCTCCGGCTGGCATACCCTCGCAGATGCGAAGGATCTGTGCAAAAGATGCTCTCTGTACCACTCATAGCCCTCGTTAAAAACCCCAAACTGGAAATTACCTAAGTGCCTGCCAGAGGAGAGAGGCTAAATAAATGAACAGATTGACATACTATGGGTAATTATGCAGCCATTTAGAAAGATTAGTTTTCTGCCCATTGAGGCAGAACAATATCCAGAGCATATTGTTAGGTGAAATTTGCTTGTTAGAGAGCCGGTCCCTATTGTGTAAACGTTCTACAAAGTATAAGAGTATGTGTGCTGTGTGTGTGTGTCTGTGGCATCTACCTAGCAACATGCGGTGGTATAACCACAGCTTGGGATTTTGTAGTGCTGTTATTCAGAAGAGACAGAAGCATGTGCAGATTCCGAAAGCCCTTCAAGATGAAGTGAAACCTCATGAGGTCAATCAGTAGGCATAATGGCATCTCTTTGTATGAATGACATATAATATGCTTCTATTATTTTTCATAAATGTATTTTGAAAAGACACTTAGAAGCAATTACTGGTATTTAGTCTAAATGCCTAGGGACGAGTGTAGTCCTGGTAGTGGAGTGGATTAGGCGCTGCATTGCTGGCTGTAAGATTATCAGTTCAAAACCTAATTATTGGGGGAACAATGAGTCTTTCTAGTCCTGTGAAGAGTTACAGTCTCTTGACCCAAGGGGAAGCTCTGCCCTATCCTTCAGGGTCATGATGAATGAGAATCATCCCCCGGCAATGACTTTGGAGGAACTAAGCCCTGGAGTTGTGGGAAGGCCAGGGAAGTACACACTTACTGACCTTTAAAAACTCACCTGCCTTCTTGGACTTTGTACAAGAGCACTGTTGTTGCTCACCATTCTCGTCTCTGGTTTGTCGCCCTGTGGTTGCTTATATGCTTTTGGGTGCTAGATAGAAGTTACACCATTGGTATGCCCAGTACCAGCATGGTCACCCCCATGTGTCACAGAAAGGGGAAGACAAAGGTGACTTGGTCTTGTAACACCTCATGTGTTGTGGTCAGTTGGGAATTGGACTGTTGCGATCCATAGGTTTGTCATTGGTAGATTACCAGGCCTTTCTTCCTGGGCCATGTAATCTAGAAGCTCCATTAAAACCTGCTCATGACAGCAACTTGTAAGCCTCCATTGACACGGCCTAGCAGGAATCACACATGGGTGTCCACATGTATGAGAGTTTTACACTGAACAACCACTGCCCCCCGCCACTGGTCTGCTAATTATCGTTTCCCTGACTCCTATCCATGGTGATCTCATGGGTGTAGATGGGCATGTTTCCAGCCGAGGTCACTTTTCAGAGCCTCCTGGAGGTGGGCTCATCTGCTGTGAATGGCCTACCTAAAGAAAGATGGCACTTTGAAGACTAACGTGGGCTGGGCCTAATGCAAGACATGAATGCGGAAGTTGGACGACGAATGAGGAAGACCAGAAAAGAATTGAAGTATTTGAATTATGGTGTCAAAGAATACAAAACAGAACATTATCTGCCAGCATGGACAAATATGGCTTGTGAAAAATACTGCCAGAATATTCCTTAGAGACAAGGATGGTGAGATTGTGTGTGTGTGTCTCCCATTCGTTAGCTATGTTATGAGGAGGGACAAGACCTGGAGAAGGGCATCGTGCTTGGTAAAGGAGAGGGTCCATGAAATAGAGGGACACCCTCAATGAGACAGACGGGCATTGTGGCTGGATCGGTAGGCCCGAGCAAGCAACACTGGTGAAGATGGCTCCCTTCTGTCATCCGCTGGGCCCCTATGTGACCTAGACCTGACTTGACCTCATCTGAAAAACGAGCAGGCAGGCTCCAGCCTTTCTCCACACTTCTTCTCAGGTCCGAGAGCTTAAACATGTGTACCTTCCACTGGAGTACAGTTAAAGGGTAAGTTCAGAACCAAATTTATGTCCTATAGAATTCTAGAATGTATACTGTCAAGGCCCCCAGGCATCTGTCCTGTGACTCTCCTCTTTGCGTGGGAAAAGTGAGCTACAATAAATACAAGAGTTAACAAATCTGAGACTAAGCCCATGGCTATATTGGTCAAGGACGGGGTAGGGAACAATGCGCAGCATAGGAGCAACAGCAGAGATGGTTAGAACTTTTAGTAACCTCTTTGGAGAAGGGGTAGAGGAAGGCTATGAAAAGAAATCAGGAAATGAAAACAAAGACAAAACTTGAACAAATGAGGAAGCTATTGTTAGAAAAGAGACTGAGCTTGCTAAAACAGCCTCCAGATCTCTCTCTTTCCTGCCCTGAGTCTTATGGGAACCTCTGTGGATAGGTTTTTGTTTTTTGGATAATCCAGTCGACTAACAGAGCTATAAATCATTCTGTTTCAGTGCTGGAGTGTCCTTAATCATTATCTAACTCAATGGTTTACACCTGCTTCTGAGGAGCCCTCCTACCGAGGCAGGAAGGGGCAGCAAGGGTGGGGGTGGGGTGACAGCAGTCTCTGTCCCCACCCCAACCAGGGCTACTCCACCACCAGCTGCTTTTTAGGCACCACTTCTGCATACAATTAATTATCTTTATGCACCATTCTTCACCTGCCAGAAAACACCCACTGATATTAGACGGGAACACTGGTGTGCCGTGAGGACGGAATTTGAGAGGCTGGAAAAGCTAGGGTTCATATCAGTTCCAGGCCTTTGGCTCTCAATCACTTGTTTGACTTTGCATTCTTACATTTTCACCGGGACGGGAAAGATGTGGGGAAGGTCTAGAGGCGTGATTACATTTCAGTGACCTAAGATGCCGATACTGTGGACTGCTGAAACAACAAACACATCTGGCTTGGAAGAAGTCACACTGGTATGCTCCTAAGAGACAAAGAGGGAAGACTTTCTCTCCAGGACTTTGGCTATGTCATCAGGAGAGGCCAGTCCCCGGAGAAGGACATCTGCCTGATAAAGTAGAGGGTCAGTGAAAAAGAGGAAGAGATGCGTTGGCACGGGGGCTGCAAGGATGGACTCAGGTATAGAAGGCATTGTGAGGAAGACACAGGGGTTCGTGGTGTCTCCTGTGGTGCACAGGTTGCAAACAGTAGCACATTGAAAAGAAGATGTTCCCAAGAAAACGGATAGATTTGTAAACACCAATCAGAAGGGTGGGGTGGGATGGGGTGGGAAACCAACCAGTCATCAACGGACTGGAGTAAACCAAAGAGGAAAACTGTCCTCAAATAACATCACAGAAGAATGAAACTATAAAATGGAAAATTAGAACAGAGCTTCAAAATCCTAATCCACTGCTGTTCATCCGATTCTGACTCAAAGTGAACTGAGAGGATAGAGACAAGCACTTCCACGGCTGCACACCTTTATGGAAGCAGAAGAGTGGGCAAAACCACCTGTTTTGGTCAGTAGCTGAGTTCTGTAACTGTGACACCACCAGGACTTCTCAAAGGTTAAGAAATAAACATATTGCATTCACAAAAACAACAAATATCTTTTGACTGTATACTATAGGCCAGGCACATTTTTTAGGTACTGTAAGTCCCCAGACTATGAATGTCAGATTTATGGAGAACTCATAATGGCCTAATAACCTGATGTAAATCCTTCCCCCCATTTTGAAACCACTGAACCATCCTCTATTCACCATAATTCTCCATCACAGTCTCTTGCTACAGGTGCAGCTTTAGTATTATTGAAAAGACTTTGAGCCTTTTCTTGCTCTAACCCACCCACTGGCATCGAATGGAACAACCCTGCAGGACAGAGTAAATCTTCCTCCCTAGGGTTTCCTAGATACTGTTCAACTTGACAGCAGCAGTCAGCTTCGTCTTCTTCCCTGGAGTGACTAATCATTCCAAACGACCAGCCAACCTTGAGTTAGCAGAATGATGCTTAATCCACTCTGCGTCCAGGACTCCTCTTGTATTGACAACCCAGCCCACTGCCATTGAGTCACTTGGACCCTTGCACTGAGTCAGAAGGAAAAGCAATAGCCCCTGTGCTCAATGACCTAGCCAGTTGGTTCAGAGACACAGTTAGGAGCTGATCTCATCCATAGCCTGGGGACGATGGGTGCAGGGAAGTCAGACACAATCCCCTCTTTCTAGCCTCCAGACTGACATGGAGTAAGACCACAGAGAGATATACGCGTGCCCCATTCAACATACTCTGCTGATCTACCAATTGTTTGCAAAGTGCACCAAAGCCTGGTGTGCTCTCTCTGGCACACACACAAAAATGTTAGCCTCCGCTCTGTGACATTCAGCGTGCAGCCAGCCTGTTTTCCTGGTTTCCTGAAACAGGAGGCGAATGAAGCAGAGAGACGTGATGCAGTGTTTGCTGGTTAGAGGAGAGGAGAGCACGGGTAAACAGAACCACCAGGAGAGCCAAGCACAGCGTTGCCAAGAGGAAAGGAAAGAGGAAGAGCAGCAGCTCCTGCCCTGGTGGTGGAGCTGACATGCTGGTGCACTGACTGGGTGAAGGAGCCTGTCAAGCCCTCATGAGTTAGGAGGTCAAAGCACAGGCCTCAGAGCCTCAGAACTCTAGAACAGGGCTGCAGTGACCTTATGGATGCAGACAGCAACCTGGAGGCAGTGGGAGGACCAGAGCCCATTGCTCCATTCTGTCCTGGAAACAGTGGTTCAGTGCCAGGAGTTCAGGAGGGCACTAGGCCTGACATTCCAGGTCTGCCATTTTTGATGTTGCTTTTATGGCAACCTCCATGTTTCCATCGACAAAATGGGAATACTTGGTTCTAATTCTTGTCTTGGCTCCTCTCAAAATGGCCACCACAGGTCCCTTCCCTCTGGTGTACCCCACCTTGCTCTCATCAGGAGGTGGTGTTTATTCTCTTGCCACCCCTCTTGATGCTGGTCTGAGAGTGAGTGCTTTATCCACTGAATACAGTGGAAGTGGCCCAGCACCAGTTCTGGGGTGAGCCTTTCTGAGGATGGCAGCTTCTGCTTGCCTCATGAAATGGTGGCTCTGGGAGAAGACCTCTCTGTGTAGGAAGTACCACTGTTCAGAGATGTTCAGTGCTGTTGGAAGCCCACCACTGCCCCACAGAGGAGCGACACATGGATACAAATCTGAGTTCTCCCTGCTTCCATTCTCTAGCCCTTTAAACCCAGGCTGTCTGTCTGGTGACCACTCCAGCCCCCGCTTTCAGATGACCTCATTTGCTGCCACCAACTAAGTAAGTGTAAAGGCATGAGAAGCCCCAAGCACCATTTTCTCAACTCTTTTTTCAGAATCCAAGGAGATAACCAGATAGTCCAGCTCTTAGTCATGGAGTTTGGAGGTGGTTTGTTCCACAGCCACAGATAAGGGGGGCATTAATGCTCGTCTCCTCAGGGGTCTCTTATGTGGATTCACGAGATAATGACAGAAAGTAGGGTGTGGCACACAGTGAGGCTGATTAAATACCTTTTTTATTTTAACAAGCTAAATCCTAAACAAATGAATCTCGAAAACTTCCATCCATTCTCATAGGAAGAACTGTGGCTGACCAGCGGAAGGAAGTTCCTGGTAGATCATGTGATACAGCCTGGCAGGAGTTTGGGAGCACCCTCGTCACATCCCTGCTCTTCCCACCCCTCCCGCCATGCCCTGCTCCAGCCATGCTGGCTTTTTCAGCTCTTCCTGTGAGTCAGGTTTGCACATGCTGTTCCCAATGCCTTCACACCTTTCCTTTCCTCCTGTTCACCTCATTCGTGCTTACTCATCTCTAGCCCGAGCTTAATCATCATTTCCTCTGAAGCATAGCGTCACCTTCTGGACCACGTACGCACACAGCACGGGGATCACTCGACCCTGCAGTTAGAATCGTTTTGTCACCTTACATTACTGGGTGGGATTATTTGACAACTATCTCTCTGTCCCCACATGGACTCCCCCAGGGCAAGGACCACATGTTTTATGGGTGATTTTGTTTATTTTTACTGCCCCCACAACTAACAGAGCAGGCACCTCTGTCACATGGTGGCGTAGTGGGTTATGGGTAGCCAATGAAGGTGCTAAGAGCAGGATCAGCAGTTCAAACCCAGCAGCAGCTCTGAAGGAGAAAGATGAGGCTTTCAGTTACTGTAAAGATTTACAGTTTCAGAATCCCACAGGAGAAATTCGACTTGGCGCTGTAGGCAGTAGTTGTGGCAGGGGGTGAACCCGCAAGCAAGTTTGTTTCCCTTGTACCTTTCCTTCTTCAGATTAGCGTCTCTAGTTCCTTCAAGGTATTGCGTTTGGTCTTCAGTCTCTTCCTCTTCCTTTCCTTGACCTCTAGTTGAAGCTGCTAGCCCACAGTCCCTTCCCTTCTGGTTACCTTAACTGGAGAGTCCTGCCCATAAGGCCCACAATCAGTGACTTGTTTAGCTCTATTGCTATTTTGGGAAGAGGCAATTCTAGTACCAGGCAGTTCCTCCTCTACAATCTTCTCTTCGCAAGCCAAGCACTTCCTTCCTCAAACTTCCCCAGCGGGTAACCAGCACTCTGAGCCACCCTGACATGCCTCCTGGGCTACTGGCATCGTCCAGCATCCACTCACTCAATTCCCCACCCCCACTCCCCTCCAGCCTCTCTGTCCACCACCCCATTTGAAACCCTCACCCTTCACCTCTCACTTGGGATGTCATATTTCCACCGTCTCCTGTCCCTCTCCACACCAGAGTGCTTTCCACACCAGCTGCCTGAGGGCATGTCTAACTCACCATCTGCTCCCACGACTCCTCTGCCTAAAGCCTCCAGTGAAGCCTCCCCTGCCCGTTGCGTCTTTAACAAATTAATGCAAATTGGCAGCCTCTGCCCACATCTGGTTTACAGATGCCATTGGTTTGGTCTGCAGAAGTAAAATACTGTTAATAATGCTTAGACGCTGCACACTTTCAACTTGGGGGCTGACATATAAAATCCCCTATGCCCGGTTTCTCCTAAAAATATCCACGATCCAGTCACCCCAGAGAGTGGAAACAGTGTGTTGGCGCTGAACAGGAGCTGCTCTCTTGGGGCCCGTGATCTTGAGTTCGCCATGGTCTCTGCCACTCCCTAGGGACAGTCGTGTTCAGGACAAGTGGCCAGCTGCTACGCACGCACGTGGGCTTGGCTCCGCCGGCCACTGCCCCTGGAGATGGACCTTGCAGGCTTCCGTAAGCTCACTGTCGTCGCGTTGCTCCCACTCCGAGCCACCCGAGAGGAGAGCGGAGAGCGTGGGACTGCTCCTGTGCGTTTCCAAGACCCGGACTCCTGGCGGGGGCATTTCCCCGCTGACCTTTCGTAGCTCCCTGAGTCGTCCCCTCTACCTGGTCGATGAGAATTCAGTTTCTGAACACTTTGACAAGAGCGGTTGTGCGCCGGGCTGCTCACAGCTAGCAATGACCCGCGGCTGCACCGGAGAAAGAGGAGGCTTGGTACCACCCTCAAGGGTCCCGGCGTCAGACCCGGGGACAGCCCGACGTGCTCTGTGGGTCACGACGGGATCAGATGGGCTCGACGCCGGCACGTCTGGTTTTGGTTTGAAGAAGAAAAGCAAAGAGGGCGGAGACTTTCTACTTCCATAAAGATGTGCAGCTGTGGGAACCCCCAGGGAAGTCCTACTCTGTCCAACGAGGGCCCGATGAGGCAGAATTGACTTAATGGCAGCGGGTTTGCGGCTCTCCGAGAAGGAAAAGTATTTAAAAGCAACATTTTCACCAGTTCACCTTGCAGTCAAGTTCCATGTGCAACTCCCTAAGCGCTTTTTATATTTTGTTTGCAGGCGGCTGATATTATAGCTAATTCGAAATTTCTTCTTTGTGCTTCGTGATGGCTCCAAAATGTTCTACGATAGACAGGCCTTCCCTTCTTAAAGTGAGAGTGTAAGCCAGCAGTGCACTGACAGAATGTTAACTACGAACGGAAAATCGGAGCGCTGGCTTCATCTTATTGATTTACTCACATTGCTCACTCTGTTATCTAAGTAGGTCACTTCTTATCACGACACTCCCATTAGTTGATAAATTAAAATGCACTTACTTGGCTTCTTTGTTGTTGTTGTTGTTAATTGTTTTATTGAAGTAGCGTGCATACTGATGAAGCCATATACGCACCCTCATGATAAAGCTGGAGTGCATAGTACATTTTTGTAAATACATCTGAATCCTTAGTATATTTCAATGAAACGAATATATATATATATATATATATATATATATAAACAAATAGTACCTCCTTGAGAAAGCAGTTCTTGTGAACTGACAAAAGCCAAAATAATTGCCGTGTGTACTATCTCCCAGACATAGTGGGACTGAGCTGAAGCCCTTGTCTACTTTCTCTTCTCCCAGGGCCAGGGCAGAGAGGAAATGGCAGAGCCACATGTCTGGGGACCAGTGTGATGTGAATCAGATGGAGCAAATGTAGCTGCGCATGCCAAAAAACCCTTTTGCTCTTTTCATTCCCCTCCTCCCAGCTTGTCCCTCTGTCCCCTCACCTCCCACTCCCACTGCTTCCTGGGTAATTTGTCCAGTGACTGCTTCAAGTTCAGGGTGTAGCTCTTCGTGGCTCAGTTTGGAGGTAGGTTGATCAAGAGAGTCACCATGTTGGAGAATTAGAGGCCCTGATTCCCTTTGCCCTCGTCCTGGGAGCATGTAAACAGTAGCTGTGTCACTGGAAAGAGGAAATGCCACATTTACTTGATGGTAAGCTAAAACCTGTGATGGGATCCACTTAGAGGGACAGCACCGGTCAGAAATTCCCACCAACGCCCCACTGTTCTCCTGTCAAGTCCCAGCTCATACTTGGAAAGGCCCTTGGAGATTGTCAAATTCATCTCATCTGCTACAGATGGTGAATCTAATCTGCTTGCCCAAGAATGTTGTCAACCCTCACAGAGTGAAGGTTAGAAATCATTGGCAGAACATTCTTAATTTTGTGAGATATGTGTGTGTGTGTGTGTATATATATATATATAGTGTATATATATAGCATATATATATATATGCTACCTAATAGGTTGTATCTACTTCTTTGTGCTGGTTAGGTACTATGGTAGTTCCATAACCTGGTATCAACTTGAGCTATTAGGAATGTAGGAATTAAGTTTAGCCTGTCAACCAGGTCACAGCTTAATGACCTCATTTGAAGGCATGATGAAATACATAGCTCACTGGAGGCCAGACACATACTTGCTGTAAGCCATTTTCTGATGACAAGCCACATGAAGCTTCACTGATGGAGACAAAGTCCTGGAGCTGTAGGACCCAGGGGGAGACCCAGACCAGCGCTGAGCTGGTTCCACCACCACTGGATCCACATGACTTTCTACCATGTGGTCTGTGATTTTCTTGCATTTGGTGTCATTGCATGTGTTGGCTGAGTCTGAAGAGAAACTTACAGACTGGCATCAACACATGGCTAATATTGGAAGAGTGGGCTTGATCTGGACAGGACGGAAGTGTTTTCTCCATATATAAATTGTTTTTTATATAAAGCCTTTTCTTAAACACATATGAGTGTCTATGGATTTGTTTCTCTAGTCTACCGGGACTAACACAGGTACCCTACACCTCTCAATTCCAATGCTATCTCTCTATTTCAGGCTCTGTGATTCTGGGCTGGGAGTTTCAAGAGAAGGGGAAAAATCACTCACTTTATGCTGCTCTCAGGGTTCCTTAGGCAGCAGAGGACAGGGCAGCGTGGCCACCAGCTTCTCTCAGTGTTCCATACACCAGCTGTGTGTTCTTCAACTCCAAGGTCCAAACAGCAGTCGTGAGGCTCCTCCCTATTCTATGATACAATCATTAGTCAGGCATATAAACTCTGAGTTTCTGGTACATTTGTTCCCCTCCTTTATCTTCTCAGTTTTTGGGGTGGTAGCTATTGTGTATCAATTACTATCTGTGTTTCGCCAGCAATCATTTTTTTTTTTGCTCATCTGTTTTTCAACAACCATCTAATCAATTTTTATATTAAATATATATATTTTGAAATACTTAGCATGTCTTCTGTACTTCAAATGAAATTCCAGCTGGCATGTTGCCTGAAAAGTTTTACTTTCTCTTTTGTGGCTTTCTCCTTCTAACTATTCTATGATCATAAACTAGTTGGTGTCCAGTAGAAGAAAACCAGTAATCACATTCATTTATTTGACTAACATTTTTGTTGGGATATATCTTTGTTCTGGGTCATAACATTAGATAGTCTATCTATAAACTAATAAATAAATTTAATCAATGGCACTGAATTATACATGTAGAAGTGGTGGAATTGAAAAGAGAAATAACAGCCAAGCCTTGGTGGCACAGTGGTTGTGTGAGGGACTGTGGCCCACTGGTTTGACAGTTCAAATCCAGCAGCAGCTCTCCAGGAGCAAGGCTGGGCTTCCTACTTCCACCAGGGCAGTGATGTGGGAAAAAAAGTGAAGAAAATACAAGCAACAACTTTAAGTCCCTGCTGATTCATAGTTACCCTGTAGGACAAGGGAGAACTTTCCCCATGAGTTTTTGAGACTGTCACTCTTTAAGGGAGTAGACAGCCCTATCTTTCTCCTGAGGAGCAGCTGGTCATTTCAAAATGCTGACCTTGCAGCATATAGCCCAACTCATAACCACAATGACACCAGTGCTCCTTATTGCATATCTGTAAGAGGTGTAGTCTTATCAGAAGACAGGTCAGGAAACAGGCAATCATAGTATAAATTGATGAGAATTGTTAGAGATTCAAGGACAGGAGACAGTGAGCGACCATGAGATGGCTACCCGCCAGAATGAGACACGAGAGTCCATTCCACCAAAGTCATAACTAGCCTGAAAAATATCTAAACTGAAGCCCAAGGGGCAAAGAGGATTTTGGTCAAACCAATTGAGGGGCTTTCTGGAAGAGATATGATGGGAGGAATGATATCGTAACATGAGGAGGCCTGATCATGAAGGGCATTGTAAGATTTATTAATAAAAGGGTACATTTATTACATAGCAGTTTCTGTTTTAATTTCCTCACAGGTAATAATCCATTTAATTTTCATAACAAGTCTAGGAGGTGACTGTTTACATCTAACTTTGAGAGCGTAGGAGAAAAAGTATGAAGAGTCTAGATAGGTCAGTAAGGGTTAGCAATTGCATCACGTCAATGCCTGTGCTTCATAGGAATACTACATTTCCTAGAGTTTCAATGACTCCAACTTTTCAGAAGCAGATCACCAGATATTTCAAATTCTGGCTAGTACTCAATCTTCACTGTGCCAACTAGGGCCTTATCCAATGATAGCTTTACTTATTCATTTTTACCCCAGATGCTAAGTGGTGTGGTAAGCTTGTGCTTGGAATCTAGACAGAGAAAGAACCCTTAACTACTAAAGAAAACCATCACTTTTATATTATGCAAGACTCTCATTGGAGATGTGCTAAAGTTGGGTTTATCAAGAGAAGATTAAACCCTAGACTATACCTAGTTAATATTCAGCTCTAGGTGACCCAAGCCTCTAAAGCAGGGGTCCTAAACCTTTATAACAGGGTGCCAGTTCACTGTCCCTCAGACCGTTGGAGGGCTGGGTTATAGTTAAAAAAACAAACAAACTATGAACAAATTCACTGTGGCCCCAGAATGAGTCAGTTGCTAAGCAGGATAGGCAGTGGCGGCAAAAATACCAGGCGACCAGATAAATGTCCTTGGGAGGAGGGGTAGGATGCTATAGCTTGAGGATCCCTGCAAAGTAAACTATATATATATATATATATATATATATATATATATGATTTGTGAATGGATTTGGGGCACATTGTTAATTCTAGGCCCAAACTAAGAACAATCAAGCTTTATGATATGGCCCTGCTCAATGCTTTCCTTTATGAAGAGATCCATGAAGACATGGTGCTGAAGAAAGCAGATGATGCCAAGCTACCAAAACCAACAGCATCTCATGTCTTAAAGGCTTGTCTTCAAACAAGCGACTATATAAGTGAGAAGTCAACTAAATCCATGTGGAAGAAGTACACCAGTCTATGGAATCCAAGAGATAGGAATCATAAAATCCAAACCCAAGTCTCCTGTTAATCCCCTATGACCATATTTGAATAGCCTTGTTATCAGACAAAGTGGATTATAAACCCTATTGAGGCATATGTAGTTAGGTTAAAATGTAATACTTGATCATTCAATCTCCCTCTTGACTGATTTTATATTTATTCTAGTTTCTAATATTTCTCTTTTTTTATTGAGGTTTTTCTTTAATTTATTTTGTTAATTTGTTGGTCTTTTGGGGGGTGGGGGTGGTGGAAACTTTCTTCTTTGGTATGTTTTCCAGTATATGAAATCCAGGAAAGGTAAATCTATAGAGACAGGATTAATGAATTATTGGAAGTTTGAAAAGGAAAGTTGAAGGGAAATGGGGAGTTAAATAAGAAAATGTTCTGAAACTGATTGTAGTGGTGATAATACAACTCTTTAATATGACTAAACTATTGAAGTATATGACATGTGAATCATATATTAGTAAAACTATTTTTTAAAAGTTGGGCATACCATAAAATGTACTCTTTGTGGGTGTGCTGTTGTGTCTACTGTAAGACACCCATGCGATGCCATGAGTTCTGACTCTCAACCACTGCTTGAGGGAAGGCTTGTAGTGAAATCGTGACATGATGCAATTTTATTTTAGGATTGTTATCTTGGCTGTAGTTTAGAGTGGATTGGAAAGGGGCTGGGATGAAGACAGGGTGAATGATGGTGGTGTCTTGGTTCAGAGCAGTAGCTGTGGGCCCGAGAAGTAGTGAGCGAACAAAAGAGCAGAGAGGTGGAACTGATGAATCTTAGAAACCATTTCTTCTTGAGGTTCTGAGCGCATAACCCGAGATCAAACACAATATGAGTAATCCCAAGATCATTTGAGATCTCTCTCTCTCTCTCTCTCTCTCTCTCTCTCTCTCTCCAGTCCAAATGAGCTGACACACCAAGAAATAATGTATACTCATCTATTGCTACTGCCTTTGCTTAACCTGTTCTGACCAAGAGTGATTTAGCTAGACTTAGGAAAATTACTAAGCACAGTGGAATTTGAGAGGATGATGTCATTTTGAACACACTAAATGAAACTAAACAATGAAATTAGATTCACAATGAAAGATTTATTGACAAACAAACCCAATTGTCATAGAGCCAACTCCAATTTGTAATGTCTTCCTAAGACTGTCAGTCTTCATGGGAGCAGAGAGCTTTACCTTTCTCCCCCAAGGCGGTTGGTGGACTTGAACCTATCAAACTTGGAGTAGCTCAACGCCTAACACATTACACCACAAAAAGAGCACTTTGAAAACGTGTCCTTATATGTCTGACTTAAATTTGAATAATTTTCAATAGTCACTTGCCAGTCACGGACCCTGTTAAGATAGCGTATTTAGTAGTATCCACACATGTGCTTATTTTGTATTTCTTTATTCTCCTCATTCAGTTCATAGGAGGCCTTCCCAGACCATCCGATAGAAATTGTCAACATCCTATACCAGTTACGCTCAGTTTCAAACCCTGTGGGATTTTCTCCAGGGGTCTTTTCTATTTCCAAAGCTTTCCATGTTTATCCTATTTTCCCCATCCCACGTTGCCTAAATTCAAGTTCCATGAAGGTAAGGGCTGTATCTTGTTATCTTCTCAGCCTCTGACATTAGGTCTGCCTCTCAAAAGATGAGGGTGGGTTGAACAAATGACCTACTGAAGAGTCCTGGTGTTGCCACAATTAATGGCTAGGCTGCTAACCAAGAGTTCAGTGGTTCAAAAGCATCAGCCCCTCCATGATCACCTACTTCCATAAAGATCACAGCCTTGGAAACCTAAGGAGGCAGTTCTACTTTGTCCTTCAGGGTGGCTGTGAGTCAGACTAGATGCAATGGCACATAGAAAGAAGATCATAGCCCACTCTAGAAATATTTCATCGTCTACAATCTAGCCGAGCTTCTCTAATTTGCA
Organism: Nesogale talazaci; assembly: GCA_004026705.1. NCBI lineage: Eukaryota > Metazoa > Chordata > Mammalia > Afrosoricida > Tenrecidae > Nesogale > Nesogale talazaci. Next base: position 213,610 of record PVJH01000851.1, read on the forward strand.
GATGAAGAAATTAACCTAGAAAAGCAAGACCAAAACACAACACTACTGACATTGTAGATAGCTGGTTAGTGGCCTCAAGGGAACTCAATATACTTGATCCCCAACATGGACCTCGATCCAGTGCTTCACATGGCCTTCAAAGCCTCTCAATTTCTACAGAACAGGGTGGAGTAAGGCCCTGGACTTCAGAACCCACCAAAGCTGGTTTAAATCTGAAAGTGACCATTTGAGTGGGTTGCATTATTTCTCTGAACCCACTTCCCTGAACCCTAAAACATGCCTAAAAGGTTTCCTGGCTAATACATTGACATATACCTTGAAGGAGGTTCAAGTTTTCAATGGGGAGTGTGGCAAATATAAATGCTTTGTACATATTAGTCACCGATATTTCTCCTTGTGAACTTTTATGTTTGATAAGTTTCAATACTCTGTCATTTAGCATTTAGACTATGGATGACAGCAAAGCACTAGGGGTATGCTGATAAACGATGGGAAAAATAGGATTCCTCCATATGAGAAGGAGACACGTCTACGGAGAGAAGCAGTCCTCTTCCTCAGAAAGTGCTAGTCTCTTCATCTGGAGGGCATAGTGGGTAGTCTAAAATCAGGAAAGGTGTTTGTCAGGATTGGATTCATTCACCTTACTTATTCCAGCTGTAGGCTGAGCTAGTCATTCAAGAAAACTGACAGTATGAAGAAGTTTAGAAGAAGGCTTATTATCTGTCTGAAATATACAGATGAAACAACTTATTTCTTGTTGAAAGTGAAGATTTGAAGCTCTTTGACAAAGATCAAAGATGATAGTTTTGGGGATGGATTATATCTCAGTGTAAAGAGAGAGAAAAACAAGGACAAATAACAACTGATCCAGTAAGCAGCAATGTGATAAATGGAAAAAAGATTGGGGTTTTCAGGGATTGCATTTATTTGGATCCACAGCCAAAGTGCATGGAAACAGCAGTAGTCAAGAAATCATATGCCATTTGGTCAGATGAGTTGTCAAAGGCTACCTTAATGGGCTGACAGTTCCAGGGGTACTTGGGAGAGGGGGAGATGGAGGGAAGGGAGTGGGTGTTAACAAACCTGGAGACAAAGCAGCAACAAGTGACTGAAAATCGATCGTGCGGAGGAAGTAGGAGGTCTGGAAGGGCAGGATCAAGGACAGTATAGCCGAGAGGAATTCCTGGAACCCAAATGAAGGCTGAATATGATAGTGGGACAAGAGGAAAGTAAAAAGAAATAGAGGAAAGAATAAAGAATAGGAAGCAGAGGGCATTTATAGAGATGTAAACACAGGCAAATACATATGTACATATATTTATATACATCAAAGGAGAAATAGATCTATGTAAGTATATTTATAGGCTTAATATTAAGGAAACACATGGACAGTGGACCCCTACTCAATACAAGAACACTTTGTGTCTGAGATGCTCACCTTCTCAACAGAATTGCTGAAGACAAAGCGGGTGCATAAGAAAATGTGGCAAAGAAAGCTGAGGGTGCCCAGCTATGAAAATATATAGTGTCTGGGGTCTTAAAGACTTGAAGATAAACAGGCATCCATCTAGCTGAGATGCAACAAAGCCCACATGGAAGAAGCACAGCACCCTGGGTGATCACGAGGTGTTGAGGGGATCAACGATCAGACATCAAAGAACAAAAAATCATATCATTGTGAATGAGGGGGAGTGCACACACACATACACGATCATGATCCCAATTCTACCTTACAAATCTGGCTGGATCAGAAGGTGTGCACTGGCACAGGTAGAAACTGGAAACACAGGGAATTCAAGACAGAACTCAAGCTCAGTGGTGAGAAGGAGAATAATGGGGGGTGGGGTGGGGTGGAGGGATAGTGGGGTAAAAAGGGAGAACAGATTGCAAGGATTTATATATAACCTCCACATGAGGGATGGACAGCAGAGAAATGGGTGAAGGGAAATATCGGATGGTATAAGACATGACAAAATAATAATTCATAAATTATTGAGAGTTCATGTTGGGGGGGTGAGGAGAGATGGGAAAAATGAGGAACAGATACCATGGACTCAAGTAGAAACCAAGTGTTTAGAGAACGATGAGGGATACCAATGTACAAAAGTGCTCGACACAATTGATGTATGTGTGGATTGTGATTAAGAGTTGTATGAGCCTCCAATAAAATGATTTAATAATAATAATAAAAAGCAGCAATTGTGGCTAAGGTGCACATGACCCAAACCATAATATTTTCAATAAATATACCATGTTTGGTAATGTAGAGAGTCAATGAAAAAGAGGAAGAGCCTCAGTTAAATGAATTGAGAGAGTAGCTCCAACAGTGGGCCATTGTGAGGATGATGCAGGAATGGGCAGTGTTTCTTTCTGTTGTACGTAGGGCTTATGCGAGTCAGAACTGACTTGATGGCACCACCAGCAACAAAAAGGAGAATTGAAATCCATAGTGTTTAAGAAAGCAGCTCAGGTCTGATATCCATCCTATGATTCACCTCCTGAAAATAGAATGAGGTTAAGATGTCTCATGTTTAGTCTGAGTGAGAAGTTAACTTGGTAACTTGGTATATCCTCTTCTTTTTGCCCCATGACAGTAGTGGATTGCTTTGGAATTAACTTTCTTAACAGTCAGTGAATGCCTGTTTTGTGCCAGGCCCTATGGCAAGCTTGGGAAAGGAGATACAAGGCATCCTTAGGCTAAATGTTCATCAACAACGCTTGCAGCCACAAATAACCTTGAGCCTTGCCCCACAAGGAGGCCAGGATATGTTCTCTTGGCCCCTGGCTTCTTATGGAATTAAGTTCATGGCTTCCAGCTAAGCTCATGAACACTGCCAAGATTCCACTTGTATTTCTGGCAGCCACCTCCCATTATGGGCTCATGTTAAGCTTGTGGTCAATTAAAAGACCCAATTTTTTTTCACATTAGTTGACAAGCCAGTTCATCCCATCCGGAACTCGAATAGTTGATTTTATGAAATCAAGCTCAGAACTTTATGTGAACCTCAGTGACTAAGATCCAAATGGTTCCACTTATAATCCCAAGCATTTGAGTGATCAGCAACTTTAGGTCCATAAATAATTCCTTTAGCTGTAATTTCCCTATGACACCAGGACTTGACTGGAGGCATGGGTAAGCCTACAGGATACTGAAGGGTCAGAACATGTCATTATATAAAATTTTGACATTGTGTCATTGGAGATATTCTGTATTAGCTTTGGCTATTTAAAGCAGTGTGAAGATGTTATTTATCTTTTTGGTTGTTATTTTCTGTTGTGCTGGCTCAGATTCATGGTGACTTTATGTCCAGCAGAAGAAAGTTCAAGTCATCTGCATGATAGGTGATCTGTCTGAGTGCCTTATGTTGACGTGGATGTGGGTGTCACATTTAGCCCACTTTGGTTCCAGGACTTTGATAAGGATTCTGGTGGGGGCAAAATGGAATTAGGGACCAACTACATAACTGGGAGTTGGGATATGTGGGCCTTATTACTAATTACCTTGGCATTATTGAATAGATTACTTCCCCTGTCTGCACTTTAGTTTCTCCAAAGGAAAAATTATATAGATAAACTCCATATTTTAAGATGCAAGACGGTATGATGTCAACCAAACCATCGGACTAGGAGTCAGAAAACGTGACCTGTGACCTGATATCTGCCAGGATGTGACCTTTTGATCTTTGTGACCTTGGGAAAGTCACTTCCCAATCAGACAGGCTTGTTTCATTATTCACACTGGCTGGGATGGAATTGAGATGGTTGCAAGGTTCTTTTGAGCTTCCTCACTGTGTTTGTTTTCTTTTCATTGCTTACAGGCAAACAAGAATATCCAAGTACCATAAACAGTACTGGCAGCCAGGTGCTCGTTACAAGCAACCATTTTTTAACAAAGCAAGAACAAAGTTAATAGTTTGGCAGGCTGTCAAATGTCAAGAAGCAGTCTTGACAAGGAAAGAGAATTCAATGTCAAACGGGCAATATCTAGCTCTTGTTTAATTTTGAAACACCCTCAGTTGAAACTTGAGCTCCTATATTTTGCTGTTGAAGAGGAACGTGGGGAGCAGTGTACTTGTATTTTTCATCATAATGTGGAAAGGAACTTCATGGTAATTTAGTGTTATTCTAGGTAACCCGGGGAAAACTTAAAATGACTGGGAGTTATTTTTTATTCGAAAAATAAGGTCTACCATGCTCATGGTGTGCTATGAAAATCCAGTAAGGTATGAACATAAGTGAAAGGGCTGCTTAACTAGGGTTCACATATGAAATCTTATGCAAAATACCTAGGGGGTCATTTGAAAATGCATTATCAAAGGCCTTAAAAATGACTTGGGAATTCATCTGCCAGCTAGTAAACCTGGAGAACTAATGACGAAAGTGGGCAACGATGTAGTTGCTGACATCTTTATTGCATCATTCTTTAAGGAAAACAAACAAGAAAAAAAGCAAAGATTGAATAATAGAGGATTGACTGAGTACATTATCATACTTCCATTTGGTGGTGTCTGAGGCAGATGTTGAATATGAATTTATGGAAATATATTTATCTGACATGAGTAGAACATATCACTATATTAAAATGATGAAATGGCATATATGGAAGAAGCTTATTTTGTGAATATTTGTATACCTGTTAACTCTGGGCAGTAACATGAAAAGCTTTCTTCTTTTTCCTCTTTTCTACATTCTCTTGATTTTTTCTAAAATGGACATACATAATACTTTTAAAAAATCATTTTACCGGGGGACTCTTTCAAATCTTATGACAATCCATAATTGTAATAAGCACCCTTGTATATAGGTTGCCATCAACATTTCCAAAACACTTTATTTCTACTTGAGCCCTTGGTATCAGCTTCTCTTTTCCTCCTCCCTCCCTCACCCTGCCATCCTTCTGAATCCTTGATCAATTATTTCTATTTCCTGTCTTACACTCTTGATTGTTCCCCTTCACCCACATTTCTGTTATTAGTCCCCTTGGGGGGGAGTGGTAGGCTATATATCCAATATCTTGATGGGTTCTCCCTTTCCCCCTTTCCCCAATCCTAACCTTTATGATATTAATACTCCCACTACTCTTCCTGAGAGTTTTATCTGTTCTGAATTCCATGTATCCAGAGCTCTCATCTGTACCAATGTGTGCTCTCCAGTCTAGCTGGATTTGTACCTGGGCCATAGTAGTGGGCCTGGTGGAAAGAAGCATTCAGGATGTAGAGAAATTATGTATGTTTCTTTGGTGTTATACTGCACCCTGGTTCAGTACTTTCTTGTTACTCTTCTGTTGGGGGATGTTCAATTGTTTAGGTGGGGCAGTGGTTCTCCACTCCAAACCCCCTCATTCACATCCATATAATTGTTTGTTTTGGATCTTTTGGTACCTGATCTCATCAACACCTCATGATCAAACAGATTGATGTGCTTCTTCCATGTGGGCTTATTTACTTTCCTGATAGATGACTGCTTGTTTAACTTTAGGACCTTTAAGACTCCAGATGCTATACCTTTTGATAGCTGGGCATCATACTCTTTTTTTCACCACATTTGTTCATGCACCCATTTTGTCTTCAGTGATTGAGTCAGGAAGGTAACAAAGAGTGCCAGGTTATTAGAACAAAGTGTTCTTTTGTTTAGGGAGACCTCGAGGAGACCCAAAGTCTATCTGCTATCTTAATACTTTAACATATAAATGCATGTACATTGGTTTCTATCTCTTTAGTTAAAATCTATTAAAGCACATATAGACATATGCTAGAAACCATTCTTTTGAGTCTAGCAATAATAACATGCTGAAACCAAGTGAAGATCAGCAGTAATTATTATTAAGAAATGATACTTTGTGAAACCATGATTTGGAAAATCATTTTCATTTTGCTCAAATTTTCCTACCCTGTATTCCTTTGTTGAATCCCTTGCATTTATGCATTCACTGGTTGGTTCATTCACTCAGTCAGCTATTAATATTGCAAACATTTATTGCACACTGGCTATGCACCAAGCAATGGACTCACCCCTGAGGGAATGTGGGTGCATGGTGATTGCTTCACCCCTTTCTTCTATTCCTTTTCAATTTCCCTAACATCATCAGTGGCAAACTTCAGCCCCCTGTCTTCAGAGCTCTGTTTCTATATTCCAGCTGCTTGATGCCCTCTCCCACTCATCCCACCCAGCCCCACCCATCTCAGTTTTCTGATTTTATTCCTTTCTCTTTACTTTTACAACCACAGACATGGTGAAAACACAGTTGTTTTTGTTGGATCCATTCCAATTCATAGTGACTCAATTTACGTCCAACAGAAGAAAATGCCGTACTGTCCTATACCATTCTCACAGTTGTTATTATGCTTGATTCATTGCTGTAGTCAACGTATGAGTTCGCCTGGTTGAGGGCCTTCTTCATTTTCCATGACCCTTTGTTTTATCAAATATGCCGTATTGTTCAAGGAATTGGTCTCTCCTGATAGCATGTCCAAAGCATGTGAGATGAAGTCTCACTGTTCTAGCTTCTGAGGGACATTCTGGCTGTACTTCTTTCAACACAGATTTGTGTACCCTTCTGGCAATTGCTGGTACTTTCAATATGTTTCACCCTCTTCCCCTGCAATTCAAATGCATCAATTCTTCTGCAGTCTACTTTATTCAAGCACTAAACACTCCTAATTTCAGAACATCTGATTCAGCCATCTCCAAATTTTTCTTGCTCATGCCTCCCTATCTACAACAGTTTTGAGCACAAAAGTCCAACAGTTTATCAATCACACATGTGTACTCCTGGCAGTCCATGTATGAAATGCTAGTATTACTCATTTATTTTTTGTACAATATGAAAACAAATAATTGAATGCCATGATATTTTCATTCTCAAATTCAGTGGATTATTTCACAATTTCTCTAGATTGTTTAGAAGCTTCTACTTGTAAATTCTACATGGCAAAAGTGACCTTCTGATTTTTTATTTGATATGAACTTTATTAAACTCAGCAAGTTTACAATGGCCTTATATTAACCCCAAATACTCAATCCCTAGTTTCAATGTCTGTTACTCATTACATCATTGTTTTCATCCCTGAATAGGCCTTAGCTGCTTTTAAGCTGAAAGTCTTACACTGGGGTTTCCCAGTGATTGCTTTATGTGACGGTAGTTCTGAGGTCAAATAAGTTTGGGAAACTGTAGCCATCTTGAAGAATGTGGATGGATAGCCACACCCTTAAGTTCTCCAGTAAAGAGTCTGCTTATCTTTGTTAATCAGAGTATTTCCCACCCTGACTGGACCCTTTATTGTGTAACATTGACTAACACACCTTGAAACTAGTGTTAGCAGAAGATACTTTGAGGAATGCAAACTTGCACAACTTACTCACTTATGTCTAAACCATCGCATACTTTTTATTTTTTAACCACTGACAAGAATGGCTTTCTCCCTCCTGTGAACCAAACTGTCTTCATCCTGATTCATTTTTCACCCCTTTTATAAAATCATCCCAGACAAACCATGACTAGGCACACAACTCCTATTTATTTTAGACAGCACCTGGCTTTTCATAGGTGGAGGCCTTAATCAACAGTGAGTTAAATTCAGTGGAAAATGAAAATGTGCTCGGCTGTGGCATTTATTTCTGGTGTGGTGATAGAGAAGCCACTCTTCCAGTCTCACTTGCTCCCCTGCAAAATGGGAATGATAATGTACACACTGCATGTATGCATTGTGAAGATAAAACACTTAATACATGGACAGTGCATGACATCGTGGTAACTACACCTCTGTCATGACTTTTTCAGCATTAAGTTCATTGCCGAGTACAGAGTGAGTAGACGAAATGCTAGATAGTAGACTTCTTAACCCAGACATTCTCCTTTTCCTGTTTATGCTCCTAGAGCATGCAGAGTAACATATCAAAGCACATTTTCTGAGGCCCTTCTCTGAATGTGTTACTCATTAGCACTAAAAGGGGAGTCAGAGGCATGGGACTATGGACTTGAGATGGATAAGTCTAATGCAATTTGAACTTGCATGGACCATGACGACTGCACACTGACTGAGATTGAAGGGAGATACCTGCATAAGCTAGGCTTTGAAGGATGGCTTTTCCCCGTCATGTAGAGGCTCTCCAAGGATGAGAAACCCAGGAATCAAGAGGCCATGCTAGGAAAGGCAAAGGTGTGAATGGAGGGAGGAAGGACACATGTTGACAGCAAGGAGGATGGTGATGAGTCACAAGGGAAGTCATGGAGACGGATGCAGCTGGATTTCGGGAGTCCTAGATGCCAGGTGGAGGTGTTCAGATTAGACAAGAATGAGAGACCCTAGATGTGAAATGGTGAATCCAGTACGTACTTTTCAGCAGCATCCTGTGGTCATTCTGACTCTTTGCTTGCTCCTCTCTGATGGATTCTCCCCAGGGAGGCCGGAGGATTTCTTCCAAGATACAAAGTAGATCCAGAAGACCCATAAAGATCAACTCTATGTTGTGACCCAGTGTAGACATACAGTATCTGCATGCAAATGAAATAAAAGCTTCATGAAATAACTCTTCTTTTACAAACCCTGTATCTCTGTGACTCAGAGCGCCCCTTTGGGGCTGAGAAGAGCTGGCCCTGGGGATTTCCAAGGGCATCATCTTTACGGAAGCAGACGGCTACTCAACTGTTGAGCGACTGACAGGTTTGAAACACTGACCTTTTGTTAGAGAAGCTGAGCGCTTAACCACGGCACCCCCGGGGCTCCTTTCCTGACCCACTCCAGACCCCAAACTCGAACACACTGCCATCGAGTCAAGGCTGACTCACAGGACAGAGTAGAACTCCCCCTGTGCGTTTTCGGGACTGTCACTCTTGAAGGCAGTGGAAAACCCTGTCTTTCTCCCACGGAGCAGCCAAGCGCCTTCTCATGATCCACTTGTGGTTCTTCTGTCTCTACTGGAACAAAAGAAAATTAGCACACTCTGTGCTTAACACTCAGCGAGGTGTCACCCTCAGGGTGCCATGTAGACTCTCAGCGGTCTGCAGGGCCCTTTCTCTGCAGCGTCTCTCTTGTCCTCCATCCATGCCCTCCCGGAACACTCGCATTTTGGGGTCAGAGCTTCTGCATTTGTTCTTTTGGCCTGGAAATTGCTTTCTCAGGGACCATGACTTTCTGTCATTCAACATTTAGGGGCAGCAGCATCCCTCAGAGAAAAAGCCCCCATCTCTCCTCTCCTCTGTTAATCATTCTTTTATTATCCTGTTTGCAGAAGTTTGATCTTTCATTTGGGGGAGATTCCCAAATATGTATTTGTCACTATCTGCAATAATTGTATTTACTTGGTAAAGGACTTGTTAACTTTTTTCTTCTCTCACCAGAATGTAAGCCCCATTATGAGTGGGGTCCTGGTCCTTTCACTTCTGTGTCCCTACTACTCACGAGTAGGGCTAGGAGGACAGTAGGCCCACACGTATAGACATACAAAGTCGGCGTGTGGCAAAGGCGTGGAGGGCTCTTCAGAGCTGGGAAACCCTGGTCAGCTCTGGCGATGAGCCAGGTGACAGGCCACCACATCCAGCATCGGAGTGTGGTGGGAGCAAAGGCTTGGTGAAAAGCCTCTTGGAGAAAACATGTTAAGTATGAATTCATGGGCCTTGGGGACTATGAATGGGCAGCACAGACACAAGGGAAACAGGGATGCCAAGGCAGGCTCTCGGGTTTCCAGGCTACATGGGTGGGGAATGGGAATCCTGGAGGAGGGGTGTGTGTGTGTGTGTGTGTGTGTGTGTGTGTGTGTGTGTGGGGGGGGGGGGGGGGGGGGGGGGGGGGGGGGTGGAGTGGAAGAAAGTAGATGATACAGGAAGAGGAAGTGTAGCTCTGGGACTTGGTTCCTAGGGGAAGGCGGAAACAATGCGTATGTGGGAGGTTTTGCTGAACACAGAGAGGTGCTCCCCAGAGACTGTGAGTGGGGTGGGATTGAATTAGCAGTTCATTATTGCACGTGGACGATGAGTATCTTGCAAAAGGTCCCTGTGAAACACACCTCCTTTACTCCCCACACTGGCTCCGGGGCAGTTCTATGAGACCCACACTGTTTTCATCACCTCCCCTTGGCGAGTGAAGAACCAGATGGAGAATGTGAAACCCACAAAGGCCATGGTTTTCAGGGTCCCAGAGCCCCGAAGGCAGTGCCTGGACTGCAACACAGAGGGTTGAGTTCCAGGATCCCTGAGTCTTTAGGGCGCTGCCCAGGGAATGAACCCATGAGGGAGGGAGGCTAGCAGCCCTTTCCAGAGGAATCACAGACTGAGTCATAGGTTAGGAGAAGCACTGGGGAGAAAGGAGAGGGCAAGGTGCTTTGGGATAAGTTGAGGAAGTCCAGCCAAAGCACTGCAGGGAGATAAATGAAAGAAAGGAGCCATCCAGCTCATAGTGGCAGAGGGAGATGCTCATGGAGAGGGGAGTCAGGGTAGGGGTGGGGGTGGCAGGTGGTACAGAAAGGCCTGAGAGAGGACCCCTGTGGGCTTAGGGCCTCTTCCGCCTGCCAGGACAGTCTTTCATAAGCCCTAGGAAGTCTTCCCACCTCCTTCTCTAGGCTGGGTGGCTCTATTTCCTGTGTGGATAAAACTGTGCTCTGAACCCTGCGAAGGTTCAGAAGTGTGGTTCTTGAGGAAAGGGGAGAAGTTATTTGGGTGAGAAAGTCAAACCCGTTCTAGGTCCCAAGCTCAGCTCCACTATTACTAGCTGTGACATCAAGAAACAAGGAATACAGTGTACCTGTATCCATAACTGCATAGCATCGACTTCAGGAAGGTACTTCTGGAATTGGATCAGTATGTCATTTATTTTAGAGATTTACCTAATAAATCTATGGCATCCTGAAAAACAGAAATTGCAGTTTCAGAAAAAGGAAAAAATTGGCAGTGGCAGTGCAGTTGTGAACTTCTCACCATCCACATAGGAAATTCATGTTCAAATTTGGGTTTGCTCATCGAGACTTGCAGACTGCTATCGTGCTGAGCAGGTGTCTGCAGAGCTTCCAGAGTAAGACCGAATAGGAAACCTGGGAGATATACCTAAAAACACAAGTCAGTGAAAATGCTAGGGGCCAATCACATAGCTAGCTGCTATGCGTTGGGGAACGACATGACATCACCCAACTATCTGTTTGAAGAGATCCTGTTCTGATTGTTCTGTCTGAAGAGGCATTCTGCATAAGACCAAAGCTCTAAGTAATAAAATATATATATAAAGCAAGGATAACATATCCTTATTATTACTTTCTCTGAGCTAAGCAATCATTGTGTCCTGGCCCTAGATCTGTAAGTTAGTTTTTTGGCTTGCCTCTTTTGCCATTGCTGGTATTCTCTGTGAGGGTATCCACATTTCTCTGAATGGCACTTAGCAGTTCATGCGAGTATGTGTCGCCTGCCTGGGCTCATTTCATCTGGAAACCAAGCTCTGCTTTTGAGATCAGCTGACCCGAGTTTGGTGTCCTCAAGGTCACAGGGTCTCCACCTTCCCCTACTCTCTTTTTTATGTGACAGATGCTCCTCTAGCCTCACACGGAACTTCATGTTGACAAAATGACAGAAGTGGCTATGCTTGAACTACTAGGAAAAATGCAGCAGCGTGTGAGGGTTTGGGGTGGCAAAAAGGAGGGTGGAGGACTGGGATGTGGGCTCTGAGCCATTTACTGAACCTCCCCGAACTCCATTCCCTGTTCCTCATCTTCTCTGGCTCCTAAAGATGGGAGACTCGCCATCTTTACCCATAGGGTTATTGTGAAAAGTAAAAGGGCTAGTGCAGCTGGCATGGATCTCAGTTTACTAAATACTGAATTATGCATTCCTTGGCTTTTTATTTTGTGCAATCTATTATGGACCCACAGGCCACATCTTAATTGCAAGTCTCTGGCAGACTTGTTCATAGAGTTGATCAAAATATCCCAAGGTTTTGCGTTTAGTCTGGTGGCTGCTTCCAAAGTGAGTCACCTCACAGCTAGCGTTTTGCATTAGTAAGAGTCAGAGGGGAAGACAACAGAAACCAGGGGCAGGAAGGATGGGGCAGTGGAGGGATTGGAGTTCTGCTTTCTGTGGTGAGTGCTCTGCACAGATAGTGGTGCTTCCTGGATCCATTCCATTCTTTCAGTCCATTGTTGATTCTGATGTTTATCTGTTCTCTGCTCTGTGCTTTGTAATCCTTAAAGAGCCTGCTCTTGGAAACATCAGTCAAACATCCTGTGTGGCCCTCGCCAGGTCCTGCCCTTCTCTGGGCCTTGTTCTCTTTGCCTGTTTAGTGATGGGATTGTGTCCAGTGTCTCTGAAGTCCATTATGCTTGGTCTTCCCCACATGCTGGGATGATGGCTGGAGACCCAGGTGTGTTCTTTCTGGCATGAGGGGAAGAAGCAGCATACTCTTCACACCCATCTTTTCCTGGATCCTGATGCATCACCCTGTAATTTCTGCTGCCGGGGTGCACACCTCATGCCAACTAGTTCTTTTTCATCCTGCTCATTGCTTTCCCTTACTCCTAGTGCTGGGAGGCTTGGGGGTGGAGGATCAGGGTGGTGCTGGTGCTGGAGAGATTTCACAAATATCCCCTGGAGTCACTGGTTTCTTCAGGACTCCAGGTGACAGTTGAAGAGCCAGAGGACTGGTTTCAACTTCAAACAAAACCACTTGTGAGGAGTCACTTCCCATTTATGGTTGGTTGTTGGGGTTACCAAACAGACCAAGATACATAGAATTGTATTTCTCTCCCTCTCTCTCTCATTCTCTCTCTCTCATGTTTTTAATAGTGAGGTGGGGCTATTGTGGGATTAACTGAGAGCTATGAGTCACTGAGTACAGGACATGTTTCTATTTGTCTTTGCATTTTATTGTTATTCTAGAAGTATCTAAGGCCCCGTGGATACTGGTGCTCTAAACGGATCACTTCTCTTCCTTCAGATGGCCTCTGTGCCCCATGTATACTATAGATAGCCTGAGAGTAGCTGGGTAACCAATCAGCAACAGAGGCCCAGGGGTCTACACCTCCAACCAGTTTGCAGATCTATATGGCTGCAATGATTGGAGTGGGTCACAAAGGGGCAGATGGAGGGGGAGCATTGTGTTGGAAGTCAAGGGCTTAAGTTCAATTTTTGTTGCGTGGCATCGAGTGGTTTCTGATCCATAGTGACCTCAGGACAGAGTAAAAGTGTCTGTGGGGTTTTCTTGACCGGAATATTTATGGAAGCAGACTGCTAATTTTTTTTTCCATTGGAAACACTGGATAGGCTCAAACCACTGAATTGGTAATGAACTGTCTGACGTGGTATACTGAGGATTACGAGACATTATTGGGCTCTAGGGCAAAGACTTTCTGGGACAGGAACAGCACTGGGTTCTGGGAGAAGGAGTGTTAGGCTAGCAATATGTCTCAGACTCTGGGGCAAGAGGGGGGTGTATTTTCCACTCTGGCACTTGAAGATATCCACAGTTCATTTGGTTCTAAGTATGCTATGGTTAGAAATTTGAGTGAAAATAACCAATCTATTGAGGTAGGTCACCAATTTGGTTTTCAAAATGAAACTTAGGCACTGGCATCTAATTTTCAAACACAGCCACACCACTGGCAAAGTGAATATCTTTGGGGCTTTCTTTTCATGTAATATATATGTTAGATCTACTTTAAAGTTCTGAGTAATAGCAAAAAGATTCCCAAGTGATCATGGATGAGACTTACTCCTTAATTTTCAAGAGAATTAAACAGCATTTAAAGACACATTCTTAAGCTTCTTTCTTATAGTTTCATAATATAAACTGTACAAAACAATCCACTCCACTCTTTGCAGTTATTTATTCATATTTGGGGTGTGTGTCTGAAGGGGCTAAGGAACACCGCTAGCCATAAATTGTAACCAGTCTTTGAGAAAAGTAAATGATGTTTGGAGACAGGGAGATGGAGCAGGTTGCTCAGAAGTTGTGGGAGTCTCACATAAACCAACAGAAGTTTTGGGCTGCTAAAATAAATACAGTGTGGTATTTGCATAATTTGTTGTCATTTTGAGACTTATGAGTGAATGAGGTGGAGTTTAGCTAGTCAATCAGGCCGCAGATTGACGACCTCATGAGGTGCTAAGGAGATAAATAGCTTTTTTTTAGGGGAGGTTGTACACAGATGCTCACTCCCTGGGAGACATTGCAGCTGACAAGACACATGTTGCTACCCTACTGCCCTGAGCTGGAGGAGCTATGCAGAGACCCCCTGGCAGCACTGAGATGCTTCCTTTGCCACTGGATCCACAAGACTTTCCACTAGCTGATCTTGATCTCCTGCATTCGGCATCATTGCATGTGTTTTGTGAGTCTGAAGAGGACTTTATAAATTGCTGTCAGATATATGGGCTAATATCAGATTTATGGACTTGATCTGGCCTTGGCTGGGAGGTTTTCTCAATATTCACTTGCTCTTGTATATATAACTCTTTCTTATACACATGTGAATGGCTATGAATTTGCTTCCCTAGTCCACCCCGACAAACACATACAGTGAATGTAAAATTTCCTCACAGTCTTTACCTGCCAGATTCATGGACAATTGTATTTACTTGTGAACATCACATAAGCAGGATTGTGAGATGTTTGAAACCAGGTGGAGTTGGTGCAATGGGAAATTAAGGACATTCACCAGAAAGAAAAACCTTCAGGGCTGCCCAGAATCAAGGCACAAGACCAGCATGTTGTTAGGGGAAAGAGAAGGACATGATTGCTTGGTATTTTCAATGTGGAGATATCTTACTCAGTGTGAATCTTTCCATGTATTCTCTCCTATATATTTTTTTCATGTATCGCTATAGTTATATAACTTTATAATAATCTCTTTTAGGGCGACATGGTATGCCACTACTTCAATGTACCATGGTTGACTCTCTCTCTCCCTCTTATTAGGGGCATTTGGGCAACTTCCATTTTGTCATGATGAATTACATGACCATATGCCATATGGCACTTGTCCTCATCTGTACCTGCCCCACCTCCAGAGTCCACAGCTCCAATGTTCCTTTTCTGCACTACAAACTTCTATCTTACTTCCCTCACAAATGATCCAGAAAGCCCCACCAATCTGCTTTTTCTACTATAATCAGCTGCATGGTTTCTCCACTGCAACAGAAACGACTTGTTACTGTACTATATGTGCTTTTCAGCAATATCACAGAATGCTGAAGACATGTTCGCTGTGATCTTGAGTATTGAAAAACATCATTCATATCATAAGCAAGTCAAAGGATTATCACTGTGGATGCCAGATAGATCTTGATGGAAAGCATAGGAGGCCAGTAAGATATTTGCTTGCATTTGTTGGTGTTGTTGTATGGTGCCTTAGAATTCAGTTTGCGATAGAAAAATACAGCACCCAGTCTTGCACCATCCTCACATTGGGGCCATTTCCACAAGAATTGTTTCAACCTATTTTGTGGAAGGTCTTCCTCTTTTTCATTGCTCCAACCACTTTACCCGTGCTTTTATGACTATGCAAAGATGTTCTACTGTGTATATCATGACACATTATGGATAACACTGCAAAGAATGGGAATTCTAGAACACTTAATTGTGCTCATATGGAACCTAAGAAAGGTGTGCATCAGGGTTGTATTCATTTACCATACTTTAATGTGGGCATGGAGCAAATAATCTGAGATGAAATATTAAGCATCACCCTTGCTGGCTGAAAGCAAAGAGAATTTGAAGCTCTTACTGATGAAGATTACAACCTGCAGTAGGGATTGCAACCAGTGCAGAGGAAACAAAAATCCTCACAACCTGACTGATAAGCATTCTTCTATTATGATAAATGGGGAAAATATTGAAGCTGTTACGGACTTCATTTTACTTAGGTCCATAATCAACATCCATTGAACTTCAATCAAGAATTCAAAGAACAAGTCAGGTTGGGGGAATTTGCCACAAAGGACACACACTTTTAAAGTGTTAACAAGCAAAGATGTGACTTTGATGTCTAAGGTATACTTCATGCAAACCAAGCTATTTTCTACTGCCTCACATGCCAGTGTAAGCTGGACAATGAATAAGAACACTGCGTTAGGCTGGGTGAGTGGAGAACAAATCCAGCGTCACTCATATTTGTGTAAGAGAGAGCTTTCTATCAAAAAGTAATACACACCAAGCGAAGGTCCCAGCCCTGTCCAACTCAAGTCCTAAAGTCCAACGTTAGCTGATAAATCCAATATTCATCCAAAAATCCTTCTTCAGGCTTATGCAGTCACATGCAATGATTCAAAATGCAGAAAGATCCTAGACTGGTGGATGCACAATCTTGTGGATCCAACAGTGATGGAAATATCTCTATATCTCAATGGGTCTCCTCCAGCTCTTCAAGCGTGGTTCTTCAGCAAGAGAGAGAGAGAGAGAGAGAGAGAGAGAGAGTGAGAGAGAGAGAGAGAGAGAGAAGTTCCCAGAATTCTCATGAGAAGGCCTGGCCGACAACAAGGAGGCACTATCAGGCTGTGATTTGATTGACAGGCAGACTCTACCCCTACACTTATCCATCAAGTTGACATGAAATTATGTAACTTCCACAAACACCAAAGAAGAATTAATGCACCAGAATGAGGGTGTTGGCAAAGAATATTGAATATACGATGACTAGAAGAATAGTATGTAAGTCTGTGTTGGAAGCATAGACAGAATGATCTGTTGGGACATTTTATCGGAAGTAACTTGTCCATGGAAATGAACATTATACTTGATAAGGTGAAATTCAGTCCATAAAAAGAAAGCTATTCACTGACATGTGTGCACACAGTGGCAGCAACAAGGGGCTCAGATATAGGAATGGTTGTGAGGGTGAGCATTATTTCCTTCTGCTGGACACAGAGTTACTGCAAGTCAGAACCACCAGGATGTCGCCTAACAGCAATGACAACAGCACTGCTCAAGGGAGTCTGACTCGTAGGTATCATTCAAAATGTATGTATTCAATGAAGGAATAATTTTAATACTCTTTAATATTTATCAGTATTCTTCTGAACATTAAAGAAGAATTTATTTTGCTCCATTTTTAATACAAAGCAAATCACAACATGAGTTCCTGGAGAACAGAAACATATTTTTAAAATTGATGTTTGCATTCCTAATCCCAGTCTGGTTTCTGTAAGAAAATCGATAGATTATTTTAAAGTTATTTTTTATGGTTTTCACTTCATTTATTCTATTTGTGTTTTTCCTGTTTTGTAATTGCAAAAATCACCTTACCTTAGCAAATATATGAACTGTATTTGCTTAGATATTGTTTAGAGCAATCCCATAACAAAATGGATTCACTATTTGTAACTTTAAATATGGGCTTTCTTTTGTAAAAATTGAAATGAATCTACCTATAACACAAATTATCTTTGTTCTGGTAGCAATTAATTTCTTCAGAATTTTTGGCACACCTTTTCCTTGATTTGTTAGTCCACCTACATGTATATTTCTTCTGAAGTCATTTTGGTTGTATAGTCATTTTGACACATAAAAATGAAAAGCATGCAAACTAAAAGACCTTTATCATCAGCTAGTTGTGTGCTTTATCCTTTTCTTGATAGAGTCATTTTGGTCATGACCCATCTAAGTCACTGATATGTCAAGAATATTAGCACAACACTGAAAAATAAGAACAATAATTTGGTAGTTATTTTCAAATTAATAATACATGTTCTTGGCTTAAATGTTCAAACTACAGTTTATATAAAAAATAGCAATTGCCTGCCACACAATACCTATATCTTAGTTATATTCACCAAAGTCAACCACATTTGACTATATCTTCTGCTATTTCAATATTTTAAAATAGTTTTCTTATGCCACAATTATTTATTGAATTTTGACTCTTTTATGTACTCCAGATATACAATATCTTTATTATTCAGAATTCAAAATATATAAAAACTTTTGGAGAAAAAAATTATTTTCAGCCCTGAACCTTGGTCAACTAGTTGTCTACAATCAATTTCCACAATTTATTTGGCAGTTTTCTAGAGCTATATTATGCATGTGTGCATCAAAACATACATTTTTTTACTTTTGCCCACTATATGTGGAGTTCTGAAATTCACTTTCTCCTAAGAACTACTATAGCTTAACATATATTAGAGGGCATTCCTTATCTTCATATGAAGAGACATCCTTTTAATTGCTATACAACATTTCATAATTTATTTACATAGTCCTTATTAATGGTCACTGTATTTTGCTCTTCTTTTGAGTAGTGCTTTAATAACTGAACTTTTTCTTAGCTCATTTTGCAAATCTGTTAATTGACCTGTAGGATACAGTGGCAGAAGCAAAATTTCTGAATCAAAGAGTATATGAGTACATGCAGTAGCAATTTTGCTAGTTGTGGTAGTTATATAATTGTCAATTTAAGGATTAAGCATGGAGAGGGGAGAGTCTAGCCTGTAAATCAAATCATGGCCAATGAGACCTCTTTGTGGGCATGGCCTTCTCCTAAGAATTCTGGGAAATTCTGATTTTTCTCCTAGGAGGTGTGAGAGACTTTCTCTCTTTACTCTTTCCCTGTGAGACATCCCTGAGAAGTCACATGGACCTACCCTGATTCATCCAGAACCCTGCACTTGAAGAGGCCACATGAAGACCCCTGTCAATGCTGAGACACTTACAAGGCCACTGGATTTACAAGAATTCCCATCTGCTGGCCTGTGATCTTTCTGTATTCAGTATCATTGCATGAGCTTTGTGAGTCTGAAGAGGACTTGTTAGATTGCTGTCAGGCATATGGGCTAATATGAACTTGATCTGGACTGGCCTGGGATGTTTTCTCAATGTTCAATTGCTCTTGTATATAAACCTCTCCCTTATACACATATGAGTGTCTCCATGAACTTGTCTACCCAGACCAACACACTGGTCAAATTGCTGCCTGATCCCCCCAACATATTTTTCCAAAGTCGTTTGTTTTGGAAAAAATATCATGGGTATTTCTCTTAAATAAGTGATGGGATCATCTTCTCATATAATTAAGAACCAATTAGATTGTTTTTGGTGAACTCAATACTCTGTCCATCTTTCTAGGGGTGTTGGTCTTATTTTGCTGCTTTGATGGATCTCTTTTTAGACAAACAGCATATGGTCTAGATATGGGCTGCATGCGTCTTTTCCAGTGTCTCATTGAAGTTTGCATGCTTTTCTTTCTAAATGTCAAATTTATCAAGTATTTCTTTCGAAGCTTTCAGATTTCACATCCAAAATACTAAAGGTTTTCCATTACCAGATAATTTAAAAAGAATAAAATGATAAGAACTTTTTATTCCCTCTTTTATTCTTTTATTTTAAAATGTTTAAGTTTGCATGTGTTTGGAATTTATTCTAAACTTTGTTATTTCAGATGAATAACCAAAAAAGTCTTGGTCCCAATATCATTTTTTTATTCTCTCCTTCCTTGATTTTAAATGTCACCATAATATGTATTAAACATCCATATTTGAGGTAATTTGTGTATTTTTTATTCAGTTTTCTTGATCTATCAATGCAAATGAAAGCTCTAAATTATTGGGATTATTATAATTTGCTTATTTTCTTAGAGAGAATTCTCATTTATTTCTAGAACATTTTCAGTTGGGTTTGGCATTTTATTTCTTCTGATGACCTTTCTCATCAGCCTGTTGTATGCTCTACCTTTTTCTTGATTGCCATTTTTAATAGGACTACTTGGTATTTGAAGATTAATTTAGGGATGATTTACACAGTTTTCATACGTTTATTTAAATGCTTTCTTGTGCACATTAGCATTTAAAATAACTTCTTAGTCTTTAACACATTTCTTGCAAAGTGTATTCCTAAGATAATAAAACAAATAAAATAATGACTTTTTAAAATTGGGGGCTCATACAACTTTTAGCAAAAACCATACATACACCTATTTTATGCCATGCACATTTGTACCTTTGACGCCATGGTCATTCTTAAAACATTTTCTTTCTACTTGGCATTGGCTCCTACTTTTTCCACTCCCTCCCCAACCCCCACTCTCATGAAGCCTTGATAATTTATAAATTATTATTGTTCTGTCATATTGAACACAGTCTGATGTATCCCTTCGTTCACTTCCCTGTTGTTCATACCCCAGGAAGGAGATTATAAGCAGATCCTTATAACCAGTTTTTAAAACAAGTTGGATAATTTTGAACTTATTATAACTTAGGTATATGAGCTATTTTTCTATATAATCAATATATAATATCTTACTGATTTATTATTTGTAATGTTTTCTAAGAATAGATTCACCTTGGTTTTTCAGTTTGTATGTTCATTCAATCAACAGCAAATAGCTAACATTAAATTTATCTCTTTCTACCCAAGTTTTTTATTTCTAATTTTTTCTCTTGTGTAATTACTTTGGCTGATACCATCATACACTGTCAAAAACATAGTGACTTTAAACACTTGCTTTTGGATTTTTAAAAATATTTCTCATGGTGTCTGATTTGAAGACATTTATCTTCTTTAGAATAGAATTTGACAATCGCTTCATACCTATATCATCTGCTCTTTCAATCAAGAATTTGGTTCTTGTTTACGTGCTACTATTTTCTTATTCTCAACATTGATTTTATTTTTCTTTCATTTGTTTTTCCCCAAAATTGGATAAGTCATATATCAGAAAATTTAGAACTTATTGTATCAGACAGATGTTATTTATTTTGCCATAAACCATTCCAATTTTTATAGGTGAGTTATACATTCATTACTAATTAGTTATTTCATCTATAATCTCTGAATCTCACTTCCTAAGCCTGTGGGGAATGCTTTACTGGTATTATTACCTTTGTTAGAGCTATCAGCTTCACAGATTTCCCTGCAGGTCCTGAAAAGACTTTCATGATGAGAAATTTATATTTACTAACATAGCCCCTTGCCTGGGAAATCTCCTGGCTCAATTAATAGGTGATAGGTAGATCTTTTTTGGTTTTGTTTTGGCAAGCCACATTGAAACCCTTTATACCTCTCTGTGGAACTTCCCTGCATTGCTTCCAAGCCTGAGCCTTTCAGGAAACCATGTTTGCATGCACAGACAGTGCCTGTTTATTGTTGTAATCTCCTCTACAAGCTGTGATAAAAGCAAACCATCAAAAAGCAGGTTTAATTTTCCCATTCTAATAATTCTACAATTAGTCTTACTGTTTGTTTGTTATCATTGATTCAGTCCCAATTCATGGCAACTGTTGACCATCATTAAAATGGTCATCATGTTTACTCCAAGAACTAGACAAATAGACACAATTTCTCTAATAGACCCCATAGTTGTGAGTTCTGCATTTGAGTTCTGTGTAGCCAGTACAAAAAATTATCAAACCAGCAGAGAAAAAAAATGGTGTGTGAAGGTCAACTAGTTTCAGCATTGGTAAAGAAAGCTGGAGAATGGAAGCCTGGGTAGAGGTTGAGTCTGATTCTCCTTTCCCAGTTGAAGTCAAAGGAGGTCAGATTCCACCCAAATGCTATTTTTACGTGTCCTATCCTACTACATTATCAGAGATGCCCTGTATCATGCCAAATTGAGCACTCAGAGTTTTCATACTACTTCCACGGAAACAAGAAAGCAAACCATTCGTGCATTGGGATACCTTTCAGTGTGTTTCCATACATCGTTCACGTCACCCAAGTTTCAGATACACTGTCAAACTCCACACCCAATCTTGCTGTCTCTCTTCACCCTTCTTAATCCATGGTCCATATAAAAACTATGCCGAAGCGTTCCTGATTTAGCCTTTATATGTAGCACCAAGATTTGGGGGGGGGGAAAGTTTATTTTTTGTTGCCATTCAATAACAATATTTTTTGAAACCAGCAATGTTTCCTTTCAGACAACACTTAGTTGCTTAATTAACTAAGCTCAGGGATTAAGCATTTTGCTGCTAACCCCAAAAAACTGCAGTTCAAATCACAGGCTGCTCCACAAGAGGAAAATATAGTAGTAGGCTTCAATAAAGTGCAGCTTCAGCTCCATAGCTGTAACTTTGTTTAATTATAGAATATGCACCCTGGGAATGACAGCTGGTTACTTGAAGTAATAGGAACTGATTTAATAATTTGGAAAGCGTTATTTCATTTAAAACATCCAAATGATCAAAGCAGTTCTTTTCTCCTAAGATCAGATCCCATGCAACCACTCTCTGAGCCACTCCATATTTTAAAAATCAAAGGACAATGCAGAGGTAGGAGCTGAGGCTGGGTCAGCCTTCACTGAGTGTCATCCATGCCCAGGTGCTGTGCTAGTAGTCTTACTGCTAATTATCATTGAGTCAGCCCCAATTCATGGCAACCCAATGTACAATGTAAGAAGATGGGATCCTATCCTCTGACATCCCCTTGTTGAAGAGCTGACTGCTGTGGCTCATAGAGTTTTCCTCTTTTTTCTTTTCTTTTCTTTCTTTCTTTCTTTCTTCTTTTTTTGCTGCCCCTCTCTATAGATCTAGAATTGCCCTCAGGAAAATTGCCCTCTATTGGCTGATAATTCATTAGAATTTCATGATCTGACAATATTTTGATGCTATCCATAAGTCTTCCTCTGGCTAATTCCTCTGAAATGGACAACTTCTACCATCTTCATAGTCTGTTCTTAGTCTTCAATTTGAATGATTCTTTTGGTATTTGAAATAGAAAGACCTCTCTTCCAGTATCACAATAACACAAAAATCACCACATTACAACACGCCAATCAATAGGCAACTGTGATGATTAGGAATTTTATCTTCTAGGCACACCTAGGTAAGAGAAGGGTTGTAGCCCAATTTATCAATTGGGTCACAGATTGATGACACCTGTTTGGGGTTATGGCCTTTGTGTTAAAAAGAAATCAAGTAGACTTGAATGCTCTTTGGACTTTCACCTCTTGTTGGAGAGGAATATTGAGCCTGGTTTCTCAATCTCCTGTTGTAACACCTGCTGATTTCAAGAGCTGACAGAAGACTACTGATGGTGGATCCTTTCTGCCTGCTTCTGATTCATTTATTTCAGTTTCTGCCAATCTATGCCTCTTGCCACCTTTGCTTTATCATCCTTCTCTCTACTTGTCAGCTTCCATGAGTCAGGAGAAGAAATAGATTTGAAACAGATTGGACTTACCCTATTTTTACAGCTATGGGAGCCATTTCTTGATATAAATCTCTTCCTATATACAAACACATACAAGCATCACTGATTTTGCTTAACATAGAAACTGAATGGAGAAAAGATTAATGCTGGCAATCTAAAAAAATCAGGAGTTGCAATTATAATCTCTGAAAAAATTGATCTTAAGATGCAGGAGATAACAAGAGTTAAGTATAGTCACTATATAATGCTCAAGGGTTCAGTAGACAAAGAGCCAGAAAGCGTAATAAATGTATATGCACCTGTGTTAGGTTTCTCTAGAGAAACAAAACCAGGACACTAATAACTGTCTCTCTATATTTACATAGATAGAAGTATATATAACATAAGAAATAAAAAGTTAACTAATCTATAAAGCAGTACAAATGGCTCGGTGCAACTCACTTGCATAAGACAGCTAGTACACTGGCAGTGCTTCGAGTCTTGAGGACGGCCGAGTAGTCCTCTGTAGAATATTTCTGGCTATCCAGCCACAAGCAGCAAACAGCAAAGAATATCACCAATAATCACCCAGATGGCAGAATCCAACAGTCCCCAGTTCAAGACATGTATATTCCAGGAAGATAACGAAGCAGGGCTTGAAGGAACCTCCACTCATAGCAACATAGTCGGTGGATTAGGGGTCCCACAGATAGAGTAGCATGGAGATTGAGACACAGGACAAACAGGGCAGGCGGCTGGTCCGAAGATCCAAGAGCAAGAGAGCAAAGGTATGTCTCATTGAGCCATTTATATCTCCATCCTTCAAATGATCTTACGTGTGTTCATTGGCCATTTTGTCACGACAAACCTGCCTATCTTCTTTGGCCATGTCGGCACAACAAGCCTACCTATCACAGTGCCCAATGAGTGATTTACTAAATTAATCAGCCAAACCCTTCAAAAGATGAGATAAGAAATCACAGGTTCAGCAATCATAGTAGGTAACTTCAATACACCGCTCTCTGAGAAAGATAGATCAGTAGGAAAGAAACTCACAAGAAGGCTACAGAACCAAGCTGGACAATTAACCAATTTGACCTGAGAGACATATTCAGAGCTCTTCACCCAACTACAAAAAAATTCACATTCTTTTCAAGTGCACATAGCACATATTTTAAAACAGACTTCATGCTCGGACACAAATCAAACTTGAGTAAATTTGAACATGTAGACACCAACCAGATTTCCTTCTCTGACCACTATGCCATAAAGCTGGAAATCAATAAAAGAAAGCTATTAAACCAGGGCAAATACTTGGAAGATGGATACCTTTCTTCTTCAAAAGCAATGAGTATTGGCCCAAAGTAGAGCTAAAATCAGGAAGTTTCTAGAAACTATTGGGGATGAGAGTACAACATACCCAAACCTAGGGGATATAACAAAGGCAGTTTTCAGTGGATGTTTGATAGAGATAAATGCATTTATTAAAAAGTAAGAGAGAATAATGGTCAATACTCTATCAAAAAACCTTCAGCAGTTGGAAAAGGGACAATAGAATAATCTTGATAGCAAAAGAAAAGAAATAATCAAAATCAGGGCAGAGATAAACAAGTGGGGAAACAAAGATATAATGCAAAACATCAATGTAGTAAAATGCTGGTTCTTCAAAAGGATTAACAAAATTGACAAGACATTGGCTAATCTAACCAAAGATAGGAAGGAACAGACTTCACTATACAGAAGGAGGGATGAGGCAGGGGAAATTATAATGCATGTTAATGAAATAAAAAGATTAATTACACGGTATTGTGAAGACCTATATGCCATTGAATTCAATAATTTGGAAGACATGGGAAAATACTCGGAAGAACAATCCCTCCCTATATTATCTCATATAGATGTTAAGAACCCAAACAGACACATAGCAAAAGAAAAAATAGATAAAGCTATCAAGGAATTACCAACCAAAAAAGTCTTAGCCTATATGACTTAACAGGAGAATTCTACAAAGCAGTCAGGGTAGAGCTGACACCAATTCTACACAAGCTCTTTCAGAGCATAGAAAGGGATGGTAAGCTACCAATCTCACTTTATAAAGCAAGTATAACACTAATACCAAAACTGAGCAAAGATGTCACAAGAATAGAGAACTATAGACGGCTATCTCTGATGAACATAGATGCAAACATCCTTAGCAAAATTTTAGCTAATGGAATACAGAAATATGTAAAATGAGTAATTCATCATGACCAAATGGGATTCATACCAGGGATGCAGGAAGGTTCAATATCTGAAAATCCATCAACATTATCCACCACATTGAAAAGAAAAAGGGTGGCAATAGATGCAGAAAAAGCATTTGACAACATTCAGCACTCATTCCTAATTAATACACTCAAGAAAACAGACTTGGAAGGAACGTACCACAATATAATACAAGCTACATATGAAAAACCAACAGTAAGCATTACAATCAGTGGAGAAAAAGACAAAGACATTCTCACTGAAAGAGGAGCTCAGACAAGGGTGCCCCTATCTCCACTTTTATTTAACATTCTCCTGGAGGGTCTAGCCAATAACATAAACCTACTGAAGGACATTAAAAGTATTCATCTGGGAAAAGAAGAAGTGAAACTATAATTATTTGTAGATGATATTATTCTATATAATAAGACCCAATGGTTCCTCAATGGAGTGCTGAAAACAGCATAGGAATATGGCGCAAGATACACAATTAACAAACGGAAGTCAATTGTATTGCTGCATACATCAGATGGGATCACAGAAAAATATACCAAAAAGGTATTACCCTTCACAATAGCCAAGCATATATTTAGATATCTACGGATCTACCTAACCAAAAAAACCCCCAAAAAACCAAAAGATCTGTACAGGGAAAATTACAGACCATTACTACAAGAAAACAAAAGAGACCATCACCAATGGAAAAATAACCTATGCTTGTGGATTGATAGACTCAACATTGTACAGATGCTGATCCTACCTAAGGCACTATTATAGGTTCAATGTAATCCTGATACAAATTCCAGCAACATTTTTCAAAGAAATGGGAAACCTGGTTACCAACTTCATAGGGAAAGAGAAGAAACCCAAAATTGGCAAAGAGCTCCTCAAGAAGAATAAAGTGGGCAGGCTTGCATTACCTGACTTTAAAACTTATACACCCACAGTTGCCAAAACAGCATGGTACTAGTACAGTAATAGATTCTCAGACCAATTGATTAGAACAAAAAATTCAGAAATAAAAGAAGCAGAATATAGACAACTGATAAGCGCCCCCCCCCAATCAAATGAGAAACAGATGCCCTTTTAACAAATGGTGCTAGAAAAATTAAAATCAACCTACAGAAGGAAGTAACAAGACCCTTACCTCACCCCTCATACAAGGACAAATTTAAGGTGGATCACTGACCTTGCGGTAAAACTTGAAACAATCAGGATCATCAATGAAAAAAAAAAGAACCTTAATTCAGGGACTATATGGACTATCAGCAATAATGATGAATACATACCCAGAGGGAGAGAGAATAAATGTGTGGGACATACTTAAGATAAAACACTAATGTATATCAAAAGACTTCATTAAGAGAGTAATAAGAGAGACCACAGACTGGGAAAAGATATTTAGTAATGATATATCTGACAAAGGTCTTATTACTAAAATCTCTATAGCTCAGCAACCTTACAAGAAGAAAATAACACATAGCTCACAGAGTAGGTGGGCAAAAGACTTGAACAGAAGATTTGCAAGGGAGATATTCACAAGAGGTCCATACTGAAAGTCTAAAGGTGTGATGGAGGTGGGTGGTTGGACCACATTAGACCACACCATCCTTGACTATAGGAAGACCAATGGGGTCTCATAGAAGGGGTGCTCCTCAGATATTAATGCTGAGGATCTTACGGGTGTTAAGTGCTCTTAGGTAGCAGGTCCTGGAACATGGATCCCTGAAATAAAAGGGGATTGGATCTATGGATTATATTGGGCCTGCTCACTATTTAACAGAGGGATACTCATCTACCATGGGTCAGGACAACAGTTAGAGGTGGAACTATTTGTATAGTCTTTTTTTTCTTTCAGTTTCTATCTATACAAGATAAGCAAGATAGCAATGGCAAGAATACAGCAACAGGACTGACTGTTCTGGGGAGACGTGGGAGAGAAGGAGGTAGGGGAGGGGAGTGATGAACCCATAATGACAGGGACAAGGGAATAGCAAGAGGTCAAAAATTGATAATGAGGATGTTTGAACAATTGAAAGGTATCCAAGAGGAATTACTGAGAGGTGAATGATGAGCAAAAATTATAGTGTGGCAGGAGGAAAGAACAAGAAAGTAAGAATTATACATATAGGTATAAAAATAGATATGCACATATGTAAATAAATGGATATATAAAGATATGTATATATAAATAAGGATGCAGATAGACTTTGGACCTCTACTTAAATCTTACATCAGTACAAGAGCAATTGGTTTCAATAATGTAGTAATAAATGATACTTTCCTGACACGATCACTGAAGGCAAAATGAATGTATAAGTAAATATGGTGAAGAAAGCTGATGGTGCTCAATTAATAAAAGCATCTGGTGTCTTCGAAACTTGAAGTTATACAAGCCACCATCTAGCAGGGAAGCAACAGCGCTCACATGGAAGAAGCACATCAGCCTGTGTGATCATGAGGCGTTGACCAGAATAAGTATCTAAATTTAAAAAACAAGCAATCAAATTGATGTGAAGGCGCATAGGCAAAGTGGAGGACAAAGATAATTGGACAGTCCCTTAGAGAAGAGCCTCATAGAAGGGACAATATATCCAGGGTGCAGTATGGCACTCAAGAAATTCATAACTATCCTCCAACTCTTTAATATTTCTTCCCTTTGTTAGCATGGTCTTAATTTTACCTCATCAATCTTGCTAGACCTGCATATGTTCATTTGTATAATTTAAATAGTTTGAAGCATAAAATCCAAAATAGAAAAACTCTTCAGGAGTAGTAATGGAAGTAATTATTCTCTTCCCTGAGGGTAGGAAAAGAAAGGTGGGAGAAGGGAGAACTGATAACAATGACTCTATAACCCCACCTATAGGGGAGTGAGTAGTAGAATGGTAGGTGAATGGATACATTTGATGATATAGGATATGGCAAATAATAACAATAAAATATTTATAATATAAGAATAAGGGTTCCTGGGGAATTGGGGGAGGGAAGAAAGACGGAAGCAGTAATCAGGGTTCAAGAAGAAAGAAAATGCTTTGAAAATGATAGTGGCAGCAATTGCACAATGATGCCTTATCTAATAGAATTATGGATTGCTATAATATCTGTAAGAGCTCCCCATAAAATGAAAATAAATAAATTAAATTACCTTAAAAAGAAAAAAAAACAGTTCTCTTAGACAATA
Organism: Nesogale talazaci; assembly: GCA_004026705.1. Taxonomy (NCBI): domain Eukaryota; kingdom Metazoa; phylum Chordata; class Mammalia; order Afrosoricida; family Tenrecidae; genus Nesogale; species Nesogale talazaci. The sequence goes on from PVJH01000851.1 coordinate 242,074, forward strand.
AATATCCACTATGACCATGTGATTTCTTGAGTGAAATCTTTTATACCTGGTCCAGAAAAAGGCCTTCATTCCACTTTGCCTACCTTAAACTGACCAAGAAGGAGAGGTATTCCAAATTCTTCCTTAGATTACTACATTAAACTAACCTAAGCCAAACCAATTATCTTTGAGGTGATTCCAATTCATATTAACCTCCAGGGTTTTCAAGGCTGTGATTGTTTATGGGAGCAGACTGATGCATCTTTCTCCTAAAGAGTGGTTGATACAATTGAACCAGCCTTCTTTTTAGCTGCTAACCAATTTAACCATCACTGAGCCACCAGGGGTCCTTACTGACTACAGAGTTGCCACATACCACTGTGTATAAATGCCTGCTATGTGCCAGCCACCCCACTAAATCTGAGGCCAGTCTCTGTGTCTTTCACTCTGCTAAGATAGGACTTGGCACATGGCAGAAGCTCAGTAAATATTTGTAGGATCATTTAATTCCACTGGCTTTATTGCTGACATCTGAGATGTGTCCTTTCAAAAATAGCTGGAAGGAGTCTTTTTTTGGACTGTACACAACTGCATCTATAAACAAATACATAAAAGAGAAAAGGCAGCAATAGAAATGCACAAGAACCCCATATCAAGAAGGATGAATTATGTGCAACAAAATGACCATCTTGTTTAGGCAAAGAAGTTCCTAGAAATCCCAGTGCACTTCTCAGAATGGGATTGTGTATTTCTAGGTTAAGCTTAAAATAACATATCTTGCAAGCTGTGCTAAATAACTTGTCATTCTACACTTCGTTCTAGGATAGGCCAGAAGTGTTGGTGCCAACAGTGTAAAATAACTGGTTCTCCAAATTCAGCAAGTTTCCTTCATGAAATGTTTGTCAAAATACAAGAGACATACTACAGGTGAAGTATGAGAGGCTTTTAGAGGCACGCAGATGTTGGTTGTTGTGATTGTTGCTGTGTACTATTGAGTCAATTCTGACTCAGTGACCCTAAATGATAGAGCGGGGCTGTCCCACAGGGTGGCCTAGGCTGAAATCTTCATGGAAGCAGTCTGGCATGATTTTACCCATTCCCATTTAGCTGCTGGATAAGTTGATTTGAAAAACATTGTATTGTAAGTAATAGTACAGGTCATGGGAGAAAGCAAGAAGACGGGGCTTAAATAATTGAAGTATGGGATGCTCAACTATAGCTCGATTTTGGAAATAGCAGTCATTTCCTAGTTTGCATACTTCAGTAGTGGATCACCTGCGTCAAGATGCAGTGGGTTAGACTGAGGTGATGAGTACCTTTTTCTCACCAAGGGTTGCTTTGTCCTACTGGAGCAAGTTGAGGGGTGGTTTGGGGGTGCCAGCCAACTCTCTGTCCAGTAGAATGATTGACTGCCGCCCTCCAACTCAGGAGCTGGTGGGATTCTGGCCCACATGCTTTGGACAAGTTCACGCCTGTAGAGTCCTCATTTGTAAAATAGACGCCTTTGTCCACACTTTTCCATATTGATTCCTTAATCCCAAGGTCTCCATATTTCCAGTTTCAGCATATGCTTATTTTCATAAGATAATTATAAATAAGTTTCTCTTTTATTTTGTTCCAGTTTTGACTGTAACTTCAAAGTACCCTCTACTGAATGCCTTCTGAAAATACTAGAGTAAGGGCAGAAATTGGGATCAAGGAGAGGAGCATGAGCAAGTACTTCTTGGGAGTCCTTCATTTTGCAAATAGATATATCCATTAGGGTTCTGTATAAAATCCCATATAGAAGAGGAAAAGTGAGGGATTCTCTTTATTATGAAGCTGTGACACAAAGCTTTTTCCTTTAAAACCTCTGAACTTCAAGTCCTTTCCTAGCTGTAGTTTAGATGGTGGATGTTAAATTTATTCAGTCCCTGTAGGGTGGGGCCTGTCTTTGAATAAGAGTGCTTTGATTTGCATCACTGTTTGCAAAGTCCCAGGAGGCAGGGACTTAACTTTCCACATCCAGCATCAAAAGAAACACTAACAAGACATTAGCCTGTTGGCTATCCTCTCCTAACCCCAGCCCCTACAGACTGAAGACTTATGCAGGGGGGCAATGGCCTTCTTCCAGAGAAAAGCCAGAAAACACATCCTTGTAGAAACTGAGATCCTATCATGATTTAGGGAATAGACCTTTTTATGGATTGGTAATATCTTCTCAAAAGACATGTTGAAATTCTACCCTTAAGCCAATAGATGGGTTAAGCATTGAGCTACTAGCCTCAAGGTTGCTGATTCAAAGGCACTCCAAAGGAGAAAAAGAGACCGACCTGCTCCAGTAAAGACACACAATGTCCTATGGGACCACTTATGTCCTATGGGGCCACTGTGAGTTGAAGTGGACTGTAAGGCAGTGGCAGTGGTATACCTGTAAATATGACCTTGTTCGGAAAGAGAGGTTCTTTAGTTATGCTAATGAAGTCATTGTAGGATAGGTTAGAATTTAATCTCATTGGTTGTGTGCTACTAAAAAGAGCAGAAAAGATACACGCCCTCACACAAGAAAAAGAGGAAGGCAGATTACAGACAGAGATAAGAAATTCTAAGAGTTACTAGTTAGTTACTAGAAGCTGAAAAAGACAAGGGAGGACCTTCTAGAACCATGCTCTGAATTTGAACATCCGTGTACCAGAACGATGAAAAAAGAAGCTCCTGTTCTCTAAAAGTAACCCCTTATGGTGTTTCTGTTATACCAGCAAGAGGGAACTAAGACAGAAATCCTGTTTTAATATTTCCCGTTGGCTGAAAAGCCATTGTTGTATTTCCCCTGTATTTCACAAGTCTCAAAGAATAAAAATATAATCATGCTAACAATCACAGAGCAGTATTTCTCTGGCTCTCCCCCTCTTCCCTGTAGAAATACTGCTTTCCCTCATTTCCACGTAGAGTTGGGTATCTCCAAGGTGTTTGTCACATGAAATCCAAAGACTGGCTCTCACACCAAAGGGGGTGTCTGCCATTTTCCTTGCACGGTTGAAGGCTGATCGCTGTCTGTCAAGGGGAGGCAGCAGTGCTCCTGAAGAGGCTCCAGTAGAATCTACACATCAGCTCATGGGCCCCACCCATACACATGACAAAGGGTGTGGGCTCTGGTTTTAAATTGCCTGGACCAAATATTAGCTTTGGAACTTGCTGGTTACTCAAACCCTCAGAATCTGTTTCCAGAGGAATAATAATCATATCTGCTCGATTTTTTAAGGAGATGATGCATGTAAGGAATTTAGTATTTGCTTCAAATGCATGTTAATTGTTTCTCTTATTGAAGTCATTATCTCCCCCACTTTTTTTGCCCCTCTTGCCTGACCCAGGGCCATTTCTCAGGAGACTTTTTTACTGTCCTGTGCAGACCAGCCCCAATACTCTTCCCACTGAATCCTAAGGAAAGCACATTCTTTTTTTTTTTTTTGAAAAGCACATTCTTGATGTAAATTCTAATGGTTTAAAATTTGAGATAATTATGTTTTATAATATATATCTATAGAATTCATGAGCAAGTGTCTTTATCTATATTATTGTGCAAACAATAAATGCACAAAATAGACCTGGAGGCACAAGGCACACAATTTTCCCATGTTTGGAGACAGGGAACCTTTCTGCTTCAACCAAGAACACATGGCATGCAGAATTTTATTTAATATAATTAAAGATTGGATTTTATGATACATGCGTTAGATGCCAATAAAACTGATAATTTGAAAAAAAGAAAAAGAATGCATTGGTTAGGGTTTGTAATAGTAAGTGCTCCACACAGTAAAACTTCTGGAAGCATCTTTGCTATGTCATCTCTGGGAAACTGTCTTTTTAGGTGCACTGCTTTTGCTTTTTACTGCAAATTTCTATACCTTTGGGGGATACCCATTAAACTCCCCTAGTCTTAAGAGACTTGGGTGAAGGTTATCATCTCTTTAGTCAGTAACTTTTGATTTGGGCCCTAAAGCCAAGGACTATAGACAGTCTTGTAGTGTGACAGTTCCCTAAGGCCTTTGTGTAGGAAGGGAAAGATATGCTAGGAGCAAATACTACAAACACAAAGAGGCAGTGCTTGATTTCAAGTAGCTCCCTGTCTACTTGACAGTGAAAAGAAGACAAATGAGGGGTTTTAAACAGCTCGAGCTAAGCATTGGCATAATAGCTTGCCCAGGTTACAACAACACTTAGTGGGATCTCTAAGACAGATGTTGGAGGGTGCTGGTGTCTATAAAAAATCTAAGATTTCATTTAAAAGTTAGACAGAAAAAAATAGCATCTGGGATCTTCAAGGCTTGTCTTCAAACAAGTAGTCATCGACATGAGGTGTCAACTAAGCCCAAATGGAAGAAATTTATAAATATATTTATAAAAATATATTTATATTCATAAATATATTAGTATGTATTCCAAAGAATAGTATGTATTCCAAAGAATAGAAATCATATCCATATCTGAAGGAAGGAGTGGTGGTAGAGCTTAAATTGTGAATACCTGATTTGCAGAAGGTGATGGAGGATGGAAGCCCCAAATCCATTTTAAGGGCCCACACATGCATTTAGCCTCTGGAAAATCCCCCCGACCATGGCTGAGGGATGTGAATAATCTTATTATGAGACAGAGAACATTGTGGTGGCAATGAAAGTAGAGTTAGGTTAAAATGTCATATCTTATTTAATCTCTTTTTTGACCCACTTAAAAGTAGTTCCAATTTTTATAAAAAGTAAAGGGGAAATAGATGCAAATTAAACCTCTGGTGAATTCCCTCTGTCCATTCAAGAACGTGAATAGCCTTGTTATCATACAGAGTGCATTGGAAAGTGGATTTTGGTAGTTGCAGTGAGGTTAAAGTTTAACATCTTATTAGATCTCCCTTTTGACCCATTTTAAAGTTGATCTCATTTTTAATATTTTCTTCTCTCTGTCAAGATTTTTCTCTATTTAATTTTGCTATTGTTCTTAGTTTTCTTGTCTCTTTGTTTCTTGTTTTTTTTTTTTAATGTTTTTCCTTATATGAAAGCAAGGATGAGTGAATCTATAGAAACAGTAGCTGGACTCATGGCTTCTTGTGAGTAGGGCAGGAGAGACTGGGGGGAAGTGGGAAGCTGAGAATAGTGAGTGCACGGAGAATAAAATGTTCTAAAATTGATTATGGTGATGATTGTTGATATGATTATAGTACTGAATTATATGATATGTGCACTATGTACCAACAAAACTGTTTTAAGAAAAGATATGAAATAAGCCATGAGTCCCCCCCCCCCAAAAAAAAAGATCAGAGTCAGTATTGTGTAATGTGAAGCATTCATATGCTAGACTTATACAAACCTGGGCTAGAACCCTGGCCCTTGATTCCTATCAGTTATGAAGCACTAGACAAATGACGCCCCTATTCAAGTTTACCTGCAGCAGCAGCATCTGTGAAACAAAACAAAAGAAAATCTGCTGGCTTGCAGAAGTAAATGGACAGGCCATCCTGCCAATGAGACTTCTGGGCCGACTGGAACATACACACTTTCAGTCGTTAGCTGAGTGCATTCATTATATGCCAGGACTCACTCCATCGTCCATAAAACTCAAAGCCACACTCACTGCCATTCAGTCCATTCTGATGCACAATGACTCCCCAGGATGGAGTAGAACTTTGGGTACATCTCTATAAGACCAGAAGAGTTTACCTCTTTCCTCCAGAGTGGCTGGGGGTGGTGACTGGGTGGTTAGCAGCTGAATGCATCACCACTAGGGCTCATTATCCTCTAGAAAGTAATGGCATTGTGCTCTTTGAAGAATTAAATAGGAAAGCATGCACAACTCTTAGGCCATTGTCTGAAACAGATCTGCTTCAAAACCCATTCACTCTTACTTTCACTGCTATTGTTGTTTTATCAGTCCATGCAGTACTCCGGTTCAGCTCTTGCTCCTCTTTCTACACTCTCAGAAATAGCTCAGAGGGGTGACCCCTCGGGCTGCTCACTGCAGGGTTGAAAACTGGAACACAGCAGTGGCTCCTTGAGAGACAGATGATACTTCCTGCTCCTGTCAAGACACGAAACTCCAGAAACTTGACATCAGGTGGTTGTGATTTGGAAATGACTGGAAGGCAAAGAGTTTGGTTATTATTTTGCCAGAGGAGATTTTGAAATAAAGGCCACAGACACATTGGGGTGATCCAGGAATACCTGGGAAGGTGCCAGAGAGAGGCCATGGAGGAAGGAAAGCTAGCTCATCTGGAGTTTTATTGGGAATCCTCCCTATAGTTTGGAAATAAAGCCAGAATCCAAGGTGGGTAATGATGGGACCTTTCCACCTCCCTCAGTGTATCACATCTCTTCCCAGCACAAATGCATGGTGGTTTCAACCGTGAGGCAGATTCTGATTCTGCCTTCTCTGGATGACCTTCTTCATCTCCATAAATACACCAAGTGAAAGGATGGAAGGAAGAGGTGCATGGGCACAAAGTTATGAAACAGGTATCATTTAGAATTTCTGGCAGCAAGCATATTTTCCCTTCTGTCTGGGGGTTGGGATAGGGGCAATTATTTGGACATTTTCAAGATGTTAGGATGAACATTTTATGGATATCAAAGACCAGTCTGCCTAACTCATTGTAAAACAGTAGCAAAAGAAACTGAGACCCAGATTCTGGGATGGTGAGAACTGGAACTGATCTGGCAGGCTGCTTAGAAAAGAGGCAGGAAGACTGAGAAAAGGTGAATAGGTGGCAATAGCAAATTCCGGTTCCATGAAGGGATTCATGTTCTAGGTTGTTCTGAGATAAAATGACTTCTATGGCCAGGCAGCCCTTTACCTAATGGGAATATTTCAAAAACTAAATTGAAGTAGGTGAAGAAAGAAGAGAAACCCCACCCTGAGCTTCTCATATCTTATGAAATAACCATTCAAACCAAGTTAGGATACTTACTCTATGGTAATTTTCATGAATTTGTTTTAGGATACTTACTCTATGGCAATTTTCATGAACATGTTCTAGAGATGAGAGCCAGTTAAAGAAATGTATTTGGGAGTTAAGCACCAACATCACCACTTATTGTTTGAATGCTCTTAGGTAAACCACCAGATACGCCTCTATGTCCTCATCTGAAAACAGACAGTGTGGTGACTGAATTAAGATACATGTGTGAAAGAAAGGGCTTTGTTAACCTGTTGATATGCTTCATAATATTTAGAGATGGAAAATAGCAGTGAGGTATTGAACCATACAGATAAGGCCCACCTCTGTATTTTGGGACTGTTTATAAAACAATTACTTCTCATCCGTGCACATATGGAGCATAACTAGAATCAGAAATGATTCATGTGTCACATGTGTGCACAAACCTGAGATAACCACGATACTGCCCAGGTGAAAAGTCGTCCCTAACTAGGAGACAACTTCATGTATATGGTTTGTATGTAAGTCACCTTATAAGGGAAGGCAACTTTGAATAGGCTCAAGCATGTCTGAGGCAGAAAATACCTAGAAGTTAAGTTGACTATGGTCTTTTGAATTGACTTACATGAATGTGACATTGGACAATGACAAAGAATGGCACAAGAACTGACATTTTTGTTGTGGAAGAATAGTGAATAGATCACTATAGACAGTCAAAAAATCTGTCTTGGAAGAAACTCCCCAAAACTCACTTTTATAGAGCCCATTTTGGCTCACAGTGACCTGGTAAGTGCAGGGTAGAACTGCCCCCGTGGATTTCTGAGATGACAACTTTTTATAAGAGTAGAAAGTTTTGCTTGTCTCCATTGCAGCAGCTGGTAGTTTCTAACTGCTGACCTTGTGGCTATAGGCCAGTGCCTAACCACTGCCACACCAGGGCTCCTGTCTCAGAAGAAGCACAGCCCACATGCTTCATAGACCCATACATGTAAGACTTCATGCCATGCACTTTGAACATGTCCTCATGGGAAGACCAGGCCTGGGAGAAAGAGATCTGGGTTGGCAAAAGAGAGGGTCAGTGAAAAAGAAGAAGGCATTCCATGATATGAATTGACACAGGGGCTGTGGCCAGGGTCTCAAAGACAACAGCAATTGTGAGGAGGTGAGGAGGTGTCAGAGAGGGAAGGTGTTTTACTCTCTCATACATAGGTGGTGTATAAAGCCGACGCAATGACACATGGCAAGAGCAATCCAACACTTCAGAGGAAGGGTCCTACCTGACCATGAAAGCTTTCTGGAGATCTACGCTACCTCAGAGTAGATGCTTCAACTCTGAAAGTTAGTGTCTTTATCTGGAAAGCAAAACGTTTTTAGAGTAGTTTGTGGCATCCGGTAGTCATAACATATAAATGGTTATTGGTATTTTTTGATGCACTTGTTTGTTGGAGTGAGTGGGTCCCCAGCACTGGAACAAGTCCTCAGGAGTGACTTGGAGATGGTGGGAAATGTTAAAGACAGTCAGACAGACAGACACAGGGGCTCTTCCTCCCACATCAGGACTGAGAGAGAATGCATTTTCTAATGGGTGTATATAATGGGGCTTGCAGATCTCTCATAAGGCAGGCATGACATACAGCAAACATAGTACGTCAAGGGCTCATATCATAAGTGAATAGCATAGTAAATAAGCAATGAAGTGAGTCATGTCTTGACCTAGTGCTAGGTGACCGCAACCCCATCCCCAGGCCCCCCCCCCCAGGGGTAGTGGTTTCAGATCAGTATCAGCAAAAAATGTCAAAGCAGAGCTGGCTACATTTTATGGTGGTTTAGCTATAGAACCTGATTGCTCTTACCTACAAATTACCTCCAGGCATGGTCAAGTAGGCAGACATAGAGATGATTCAACTTGTACGGCAGCTCCTTTAAGACTTCTTTTTTGTGGAGGGCTATTGCGGAGGGGGTGGGGCACATTACTCAGCCTGAAAATGTATATTTGAGAACATTTCTATCTCAAAACCATGGAGGCCTTTCTCAAGAGGACTAGTTTTCTATGGCCATAGTTGCAAATGTAGCAATAAGGCCAAATACTTTCTACCAAGTCCTCAGTTGACCACAACTGTTAATTTTAATATTAGAAGATAAGTGGTGTCCAGAAAGAAGACTTGTTCAAGATCACACAGCAAATTATATGCTGTTCCCTGGACTCAGATATTTCCTTTTTCAGACTAGTGCTTTTCCTGTAAAAGTCCCTTTGCTAATCAATCAGTCATCCAACTACTAGTCAAATGGCCCAATCATGCCACCCAATTTCTACCAATCTCCACTCAGACAGTGACATCTGTAAGAGCCAGAAGGCGATTGATCACCTTGTTTTTCTGAGTCCAAAGAGCTCTCTGCTTTTGACTGTGTTAAATTTACCCCTTTTTAGTACTAATTTTAGTGAGAAATATTTGAATTCTCCTTTTCTGGCAGGTCTACCCCTTACACAGGGTCTGGCTTTCAAATTTTACTGTCTACAATCCAAACTCTTACTCAAACTTCTCAGCGCATCTTGAGACCTGCCACTACCTAGAAACTCTACGTTACTCAGAGAAATATTGACCACCCTTCACTTAGAAATAGTAATTTAAAAACAATTTCAAGACCTTTACAAGACTTGTCACTTTCCCTATGTGGAGTCTTATTTCCCTATTTGTTAAAGAGGAAGAATGAAGAAGTCAGTGAACAGTGACTGTGTACAGTGAGGAGACTGGGTGGTGTGCTAGATGATAAAATTAAAGGATGAAGTAGACCTCCTTCCCCTTGGAGACTTTAGAGCTTACTGTTAGAGATGGGTAATAAATGTGAAGTTGTGAGGTATTGTAAATGAAGATCTCAGCAAATATTAAATTCTTAAATTTCTAATGCACTGAGAACATGAGGGGGGAAAATTGGTATGAAGTTCTCTTAACGGGAAAAGAAAAAAGGTATAGAACGCTGCATAGCATGTCTGTAAAACATCAAGGAATAGATTACGGCGATTTCTGGTGCTGCTTTTGGATAAGCATTGAGCTGCTCACCACAAGGTGGCTGGTTCAAGCCCACCAACCATTCCTCAGGAGCAAGATGAAGCTATCTGCTCTTGTAAAGTTTCCCAGGCTCAGAAACCCACCTAATGTCACTGTGAGTGGGAACCAACTTGATGCCAATGGGTCTGTCTTTGGTTTCATTTTGGCTATACAGCAAAAAGTCTTTGGATTGAAGAAAATTTAAGCATGATAGGTACAGAGAAGGTAGTAGAGGAAAGTTAACTTGAAGCTCATCTTATCTCCCCCAGTAGACTTTTAGAAATGTGAGGACAAGGATGTCCATCAAGGAAATCAGATAGAATGCTGATGCTACCTTCTGGGTAAATTCCTGTAGCAGTCTCCGGCAGTTCCCTTCACTTCCACTCCAGTCTCCACATGGTGGCCAGAGAGTCCTTTCTAAAACAAAAATAAGACCTTCCTTGAAATCTTTTAAGATCTTGTCACTACTTTTGGAATAAATACTAACTTATATAACATGACTTACTTGCCCCCAAATGACCAGGGTTCTCTCTGACTTTAGAGGTTTTTGCATTTCTGTTTTTGGTGTATGAACAAGTCCTCCTCCCTTTTATATACTCTGGGAGAAGCCGAGTTTTTCGGCACATTTTTAATGCAGTTTTTCTGGTAAAGTTATGTGCCTCAGCTAATCTTCAGGAGCTTATTCTTGAGTATATAGTACTGCTTCTTTGTGGATCCATGGCCAGTTACCCCTTTCATAGAAAAACTGTCCCATATATTTCCCATAATAATAATAAAATATAAACACATGATACTTACCATTGATTCTGCCTCTATTCTAGATATTTCTTCCAAGGTGTTTTTAAAAAATGAATTTACTCATCTTATCATTCAAAGACTCAATGAAGAATTGATTCTAACTACATTCAAAACCACAACAAAACAAAACAAAAGAAAAACAAATTAAGTACCTAAAAATACAGACTCTTATTCATACCTAATGCTTTTCTTTCATAGCTTTTTCTCAAAATCATAATTTCATCTTTATATGAATAAGTATTTTACTTATGCCTGCCTTCCCTCATCAGAAGGAGGAATCTGTAGGTGTTGGATAATGGAAAATTAGATAAGGTTAAACCAATCCCTCCTGAGATAACAATTCCAGATTCTGAACTAAAAATTTTAGGAATCTGCCTGCCAGCACCAAAGAGTGAGTAGAAATAAGCAGAAGCTATACAGGAGTCTACTTTGGAAAGAAAGCAAGGAAAATTGGTAGTTTTCTCTGTTTAGATATTTTGCTCTCTGAGAGTAAACATCAATAGCAGTAAAAAGAAAGTAGATGGCTAAACCACATGAAGAAAAACAAATATATCTCTCTATATATTTTTAAAAGTCATATGTATATGCCATAATACAGGAACTGGAGTGATTGCCTACATTTAAAGGGGAAACTTGGAAATACTCCAGAGAGAGACAATACCAAATTGTGCAAATAATCAGTAGCTTAATCTTTGGCTGGTTCCTGTAACATCCGTGTGCAAGAACCAAACTTAAAGCAAGGAAAATAAACCTAAACTGCTACCAGTGATAGAATGACTAAGTTGGGGATTTGCGTGTAGGCAAATTATTTGACTATCAAAATGAAAATATATTCCAATTCAAATCAATACTAACAAAGAGTCATAAAGGAGTCTCTATAGTGCAGAATTTGCAATATTCTTGATATAATTCCAAATTATCGACATTCAAAGAATCCAGGAACTGAATCATGGTTAAAAAGAAAAGTCAATGGAAAGAGATTTAAATTAATTCAAGGGTTGGAATCAGCAACCAAGCACTTTAAAGTTACTATTGATTTACACTTGGAGGCTAAAAGGAAAATAAAAACTGAACAAATATAGAATATTTGTTAGGAGGTAAAATAAACTTTAAATTTTGAAATTCTAGGGCTGAGCCCTGGTGGCGTAGTGGTTGTGCGCTGGACTGCAGCCCACTGGGGCGGAGGTTCAATTCCAGCAGTGGGGCTGGGCCTCCTACTCCCACCATGGGAGAGCAGTGATGCCCCAAAAAACAAAAAACAAACAAACAAAATTTGAAATTCTAGATAAAATTAGAATATCATAAATTTAAAAGGACTGGATGAACTTAACTAATAGACTAAAATAGAAGGAAGAGTCTGTGGTCAGCCAGAACAATATACGCAACCCATTCTAAAGAACAGAATATAACTAAAAGACAAAGAACTAAACTAAGAACTAAAACTAACTAAAAGGCAAAACTCACTACCATTGAGTCGATTTAGACTCACAGTAACTATAGGGTAGGGCTGTGCTTCTGTGAGTTTCCAAGACTAAATATGTACAGAAGCAGAAAACCTCTTTTATACAGGAGTGGCTGGTGGATTTTAACTACTGACCTTGTAGCAACAGTTCAGCATATAACCCAACTACAGCTCCTTAAAATAACTGAAGACTAACATAATTGAGTTTCACTGAGCTGTGTAACCATAACAATAAGGTCAACAAAGGTATACGTGTAATTAAAGAAGAAAAGGAGAGAGAGAATGGAAGAAAATCAAAGTCTTTGAAAAGGCAAACATACAGAGTAATTAAAAACCAAAAAACTGGTAAACCCCAAGTAAAAGAAATAAAATGAAAATCATACTCTAGAACATTGTCATCAAATTATTGAAAAATAAAAAATAGCAAATATCTTGAAAACAACCCGAAATCAAAATGATGCTTTTCATAAAAAAATAAACTTACAAATGACTTCTTTTAAGACAATATGGGTACAGGAAGAGAGTAAAACTACATCTTCAAAGTGCTGAAAGTAAAAGAAGAAACGATGGAATGAAGGGAAGAAGAAAGAGATGGAAGAAAGAAAAAATTTTAAAATGAATTTTCTGACTGAAAATTCTATATCAAATAAAGAGGCCCTTCAGAAATGCAGATGAAATAAAGATGTGTCCATCTAGATGAAAATTAGAAAGCAGTAGCAGAAATCAAAACTATAAGAAAGCTGAAACTAGTTTTTGAGCTATAGAAATATCAAGACAGATTGAAACATGACTCTTCATTAAGAAAGAAAATCAGAAACTTTAGATACATAAATATTTTTAAAGTCTTATGTCCCGGCCTGTGGGTCTGCAATTCGCAAGTCCTGGAAGGAGGAGCGGGAATTGGGGGGACAGGAGACGCGAGAAATGGAGACAAGACAGGATTCTGATCAAGTCTCGTTTATTTGGGAGAAGTAGACCAGTTTTATAGGGCAGGCAAGCTTGGGCAATTAGCATACAGTTACTGACAAGTGAAGGTCAACAAGTCTGTAATCAAGCTTCAAAAGGCAGGGCTGTTAACAGTTACAAAGGTAACTACATACCTCAGGCAACAAACTGCAACAGAGTTCAGGCATATCTGGCCTGTATCCAGGTCAAGCATGTCCGCTGGATGGCTCCGAACAGGTCCCCCTTTTTTATTTTTTTCAAATAAAATCCTCCCGGGAACTCCGCCTGTCTTAGGTTGTCAGGACACACACTCAGTCCTTACCCGTCATCGGTCAATGGCCTTCTAATGTGACCATGGCCTATCTTAGGTTGGTAAAGAGTGCTCCTGATCTTACCCGTCATTGGCTGTCAAGTTCAGCTCACGGAGGCAGAGGGTCTTATCACATTCTAGTTGTGTGCCACTCTGTTCAAGATCGCTCATCTCCAAGCGATAATAATGAATTTGAAGGGGCCTTGCTTGAATGGTCTCAATCTGTTTCTTAATAAATGCCATGAGGTTGTTGAATAATACTGGCCATAATGAAGGCAAAAGCAATAAACTAACTAGGGGGCCCAAAAGTGCCAAGACGTAAGGCAACAGTCCATTAAGCCCGGTCCACAGTGGAATGATGGTCAACTCCTTTCTTCTCTTTTCCATGTCTTCTTGCAGCCGCTTGATTTTTTCTCTTACGATTCCAGATTTGTTGACATAAAAACAGCATCTTTCCTGTAAAGCCAAACAAATACCTCCCTGCTCTGCAGCAATTAAATCTAAACCTCTTCTATTTTGTAATACTACTTCTGCTAAAGAATCT
>PVJH01000852.1:0-139238 GCA_004026705.1 Nesogale talazaci
AATTTGCAGACAACCAATGAGACCTCTGTGTGGGCATGGTTTTTTGCTCCAAGAATTCTTAGAAATCTTATACATCCTTTTTGGAAGCAGGACACACTATCTCTCGGCTCACTCCCTGGTAGGCATTGCAGCTGACAAGACACATATCAGCATGTTGAGCCCTGGAAACTGGAGAAGTCACGGAGAGACCCTTGCCAGTGCTGAGATGTTTACAATGCCACTGGATACACAAGACTCTGCACCATTGGTTTGTGGTTGTCTTGATGTCATTGCATGTGTTTCATGAATCTGAAGAAGATTGGTATCAAACGTGTGGGCTAATATTAGACTTATGACCCTGGAATTAACTGAGCTGGGATATTTTCTCAATGTTAAATTGCTTTTGTATATAAACCTGTTTCTTATACACATATGCATGTATATGAATTTATTTCTCTAGTCTACCTGGGCTAACAAAGAATTCTTCAAGGAAAACATCCCCAACTTAATAAATGAAAACCAGGTAACCATTAAGGGGACTGAAAGACAAGAGGAATGAAACATTGAGAAAGCATCCCAACACAGTCCAGTTCAAAATCATAAATTCGATATTAGCCCATATGTCCGATATCAGTCTATAAAGTCTCCTTCTGACTCATGAAGTCACAGACCAGTTAGAGCAGCGTCCTGGCTGTGGCAGGGGTCCCTTCATGGCTCCTTGTTTCCAGGGCTCAGGGTCCATCAGCAGTATCCATTGGTGATAGAAATATCTCAGTGCTGTCAACGGTCTCTCTGTGGCTTTTCTAGCTTCAGAGGTCTGGTTCCATCAGGGTAAGGCTGTGTGACTTCTCCTCTGGCTCTTTTGGTTCCTCGGACACTGCCATCTTGTCTTGTCAGTAGTTCATCATCTCAGAGACTGACTCCCAACAACTGGGGAGATGGCCTCTCATCCTCATCTCCATGAGGGAAATATCACGAAATTTCCCAGAAGTCTCAGGAGAATGCCATGCCCACACAGAGGTCTCATTGGCTACTCAATGGCTATCTCCAGGTCAATAGTCTAAACTCCACCCCTAGACTTCCAATCATGAAATTGACATCAAGCATATGACTGCCACAATAATAATAATTTATAAATTTTCAAGGGTACATGAGGGAGAGTGGAGTGGCGAGAGAGGAAAAAATGAGGAACTGATATCAAAGTCACAAGTAGAAGGCAAAGTTTTTGAGAATGATGAGTGAAACAAATGTACAAATGTGCTTGACATAAAATGGATGGATGCATGAATTGTGATGAGTCGTATGAGCCAATAAAATGATTAGTAATAATAAAAATAAATTGACTCTAAGTATACTGGTCCTTCCACATTAACATATTAAAGACAACCAATTCCCAAGGGGAATTAGAACCACATGTATCCAGGGCAGGCTTTACACCCTCATTTTGGAGGGCTGTAATTTAATTCATAAATCCAATTTAGTATAGCCTTTCTCTAAATTCATTTAAGGATTACTTTTCAAAAATGGGCTACAATAATCCAAGTTTGGTCTACTAACTTCAGAGCAGAATGGAATTATTACTTTGTTTATTCTAGAAGTATTTCTTCATTGTAGCAACAACATTACTTGAAAAATAGGCACACGAAGGAGTCATCCTTTCCTGCTATAATTGCTATATAACTACTCTCCAGTAGGACCTTGTTCTCACATTTGTATTGTACTATTTGGGACTTGTTAATATGATGATTTATTTAGTAGAAACACTGGAAGATATTGGAGCTTCTCTACACTGAAATAAAAACAGGATTGCAGTGTATGTGGTTTAAAAAAGTGTATAGCAAAAATCAGTATTTTTCGGTAGGGATTATTGAGGCTGTGAATAAAGCTAATGCACTTTTAGGTTGCTACAGTGAAGAAATACTTATAGAGGTTCAGGCTGAATTCAGAAGAAAACATGGAACAAGGGATAAAATTGCTGATGTCAGATGGATCTTGGCTGAAAATAGATGTGGTGGCCATGTATTTTCATGTCAATTTCATGATTGGGAGTGTAGGGGTGGAATCTAGTCTGTCAATCTGGAGATAGACAATGAGACCTCTGTGTGAGCATGGTTTTCTCTGAGAATTCTGGGAAATCTTGTGGTATTTTTTTTTTTGTCTTGTGGTATTTTTCCCTGTGGAAGTTAGAGACTATCGACTCCGTTCCTTGGAGATACTCTACCGACAAGACGAGATGATAGAATGCTGGTAGAGTCTAATTCCTGGAGAGTGGAGTAGCCAGAGGAGAAGCCACATGGGCTTACCCTGATGGAACCAAACCTGTGGGGCTGGAGAAGCCATGTGGAGACTCCTGCCAGTGCTGAGATGCTTGGAGGCCACGGGGAGACCCCTCCCAGCACTGAGATGCTTCTACCACCACTGAATACTGCTGATGGACCCTGAGTCCTGGAAACAAGGAGCCATGGGGAGACCTCTGCGAGCACCACTATCCTTCTACTGTTTCTGGATACACAAGACTCTGCAGTCACTGGCCTATAATTGTTCTGGTGTCATTGCATGTGCTTCGTGAGTGGAAGGAAGACTTTATAGACTGGTATGATATCATGCATTTGGCTAACTTATGACCTTGGACTGGACTGGAATGGGATGTTTTCTCAATGTTTCATTCCACTTGTATATAAACCTTTACCTTCAATCCAGATGCATGCTTACGAATTTGTTTCTCTAGTCTACCCAGACTAACACAATAGAGAGTACCAGAAAGAGGGGTATTTACATTTTATTGATTATGCAAAGGCATTGGACTGTGTGGATG
Organism: Nesogale talazaci; assembly: GCA_004026705.1. NCBI lineage: Eukaryota > Metazoa > Chordata > Mammalia > Afrosoricida > Tenrecidae > Nesogale > Nesogale talazaci. The sequence goes on from PVJH01000852.1 coordinate 2,795, forward strand.
ATAACAAATGATGGACAGCATCAGAAGAATGGGAACTCCAGAACACTTTATTGTGCTCATGCAGAACCTGGACTTTTACTAAGAAGTAGTCATGTGAAAAGAACAAAGTTTTAAAATCTAGAAAGGTGTGAGTCAGGGTTATATCCTCTCACCATATGTATTCAAATTGTATACTGAGAAAAAAAATTCTCTGCAAAACTGCACCATATGAAAAAGAATAGAACATCAGAATTGGGCTTACCATCAGCCTGTGATGTGGAGTTAAAACAATCTTAAATTGAGTAAGAGTTGAAGCATTTGCTGAAGAAATCAAGGATTTCTGGCTTCAGTATGGATTATACCTTAATATAGAAAGCAAAATCCTGACAACTGAACCAATAGTTAACACTATGATAAATAGGGGAAACATTGACGTTATCAAGGAATCATTACTTGGATACCCAATCAATTTTCATGGAAACAGAAGTACAGAGATCAAGACACATTCCATTTGGAAAAACTTGCTGCACAAAATCTCTTAAAATTGTTAAAAAGCAAAGATTTTAGCCTGAAGACTAAGGCTCCCTGATCCAAATCATGCTATTTGAGTTGCCTCATATGAAAGTTGGGCACTGTATGAAAAAGACTGAGGGAATGATGACTCTGGATCAGGGCTTAGAGAAACAATATTGAGAATATAATATACTGCCAAAAGAACAAACAAATCTGTCTTGTAAGAAGTATAGCCAGCATCCGCCTTAGAACCAAAGAGGATGAGAAGTCATCTCATGTACTTTGAACATGTTAGCAGAAGAAACAAGTCTCTGCCAAAGGACATTGATCTTGGTAGAGTAGAAGAACATCAAAAAATAGGAAGACCTAGAAATGAACTGACACAGTGGATGCAACAATGGGCAAGAGTAGACAGTTTCTTGCTCCATTGGCCAGTGGAATGCCCTACATTCTGAATTTGTGGTATCCTTTCACCTTAGGCTCCCTAACTCATATTTTCTATAAATTTAATAGTTTGGTTACTCAGGTGCAGCTTTTTGGAAAAAGATATTTCAAGGTAGTTCTGTGTACTTCCTATTCTAATGTATCAGAAAGAAACAATCATCAGTTGTCTAATGTTAAGGAATTATTTCTTGGCTATTGTGTTTTTCCTTTTTGAATAAAAAAAAATATGTGGAATTTGGGCATGCACTTATATATCTTTAGAGATGATCATATGATTTTAATAACTAAGATTAAACTAAATGATGAACTAAACAAATGGACTTTATAACACTAATGTTGTTTGTCATTCCCAGAATAAATTTCACTTGATGTGATGTATTTTTTAACTGTGTTTAATTTACTAATATTTTATTTAAGATTTTCACATTGATAGTTACAATCTTGGCCCCTCATTTTCTTTTTTAGACATGGGGAATTTACAACAGACCCCAATGAAATTAATAAGCTAATTACAGAGTACTACAAAACCTGTACTCCAATGAAGTCAACAACTTGGAAGACATGGACAAATACTTGGAAAAGAAATCCTTTCCTAGACTCTCCCAAATGGATGTCAACAACAGCAACAGACCCATAGCAATAGAGGAAATAGACAAGCTTATCAAGAAAATACCAACTAAAAAATGCCCTGGCCAGATGGCATTACAGAAGAATTCTACCAAGCAACCAGGGAAGAGCTGAGACCAGTCCTGCACAAACTCATCTACAGCATAGAAAAAGATGGCAAACTCCAAACATTGATACCTAAAGTGGGCAAGGATCCCACCAGAATTGAGAACTACAGACCGATCTTTCTAATGAAAATTGGTGCAAAAATCCTTAACAAAATACTGACCGATAGAATACAAAAGTTTATGAAATGAATGATTCACCATGACCAAGTGGGATTCATTCTAGGTATGCACCAATGGTTCAACATCTGAATGTCCATCAGCAATAGTATTCACCCCATTGACAAGAAAAGGGATACCAACAACACAATAATATCAATAGATGCAGAAAAAACATTCAACAATATCCAACACCCACTCCTGTTTAAGACACTCATGGAGATAGAAATGGAAGGGAAAGTCCTCAATATTATATAAGCTATGTATAACAATCTAACAAACAACGTGGTAATCGATAGGGAAAAGATGAAAACAATCCCACTGAAAAAGGGGACCATATAAGGATGCTACTTGTCCCCATTTCTATTCAACTTCATACTTGAGGTCCTACTAACAACATAAGGCAAAGGAAAGACATCAAAGGTAGCCGCCTGGGAGAAGAAGAGGTGAAAGTATCGCTACTCACAGATGATATGATGCTATACATGGAAAAATCCAAAAAATTCCATAAGAGGAGTACTACTGGAAGTGACAGAGGAATTTGACACAGTGGCAGGATACAAGTCCAGTAAACAGAAATTTATTGAACTGAAATATACATCACTTGGGTCTACAGAAGAGATCATAAAGGTAATACAATACCCCAAAAGCAAATTGAAACATTTAGGTATGTAGTTAAGCAAAAAAAGCCCCCAAAGATTTTGTGTTCTTTACTCTTTGCTCCTTGCTTTTCAATTTTTATAATGCACAGAAACTTGAAATTTTAAAAATGTGCACAGAGCTCCCCCCCCCCAAAAAAATTAGTATGAGGAGAACTACAGAACACTATTACAAGAAACCAAGAGTGATGTCCATAAATGGAAGGATAGACCACACTCATGGAATCAGAAAATGTAATACTATAAAGATGTCAGGTCTCCCAAGGCACTATACAAGTGTAATCTGTCCTGATACAAATAGCGATATCCTTCTTCAAAGAATCAGAAAAATTCCCTCCATATGAAGAGGGAAGAAGTCCAAAATTAGCAGAGACCCCCTCAAGAAGGACAAAATTGAAGGGCTTGCTCTACCTGACTTTAGCACCTACTACACAGCTACAGTGGTCAAAACAGCATAGTACTGGTATAATGACAGATATTCAGACCAATGGAAAAGAATCAAAGACTCAGAAAGGAAACCACTAGCATACAGACAATTGATCTTTGTAAAGGGCCCCAAAAATATCAAATGGGAAGTGGAAATCCTCTTCAACAAGTGGTGCTAGGAAACAATGGATATCTACCGACAGAAAAATGAAGCAAGACTCTTATCCCACTCCATGCATAAGAATAAACTCAAGGTGGATCACAGACCTTGGGGTAAAATCCCAAACTACTAGAGCCATCAATGGGAGAATTGGGTCAAACAAAAGAACTTTAGTACAGGGAGTACATAGGAAAAAAGGAAAGACACAAACATAGAGGAAGCACAAATTGACAAGTGGGACATACTGATGATAAAGTGCTTGTGCACGTTGAAAAACTTTACCAAGAGAGTAATAAGAAAATAATCACAGGTAGGATTGAGGGGCTGGCCCCACCACGAGGCAGGACACCCCCTCACCAATCCACAATGCTAAGAGGCACAGCACTGAAGACAAAATAAGGGTACTGTGCCCATTCTGACCCTCTGCTCCCACCCCTCTCACCCCCCCCCCACCAGAGAAAACACAAAGGGAGCAAAACAGGGGAGCAAGGGAAGCAAAGCCATGAAGTCCCTGAGGAATTCTAAAAATAGACTTCACAATTGGTGGACAGCATGTGGCATTTTACCAGATCTGATTGGAAAACAATCAGAAGGATCAGCAGACAGATCTGGAACTATTCATAGACTTTTTTTCTTTTTTTGTCTTTTTTTCTCATGCCTATCCATATATGGTAGGCAGAACAACCAATGCCAAGGAGAAAGCTACTGGGCCAACCTCTCCAGGGGCACATGGTAGAGGAGGAAGTGGGAGAAATAAGTGGGGAGCCAACAAATCCAGGGACAAGGGAATAATAATAGATCTCAAATTGATGCCAAAGACGGCATAGAATACCTGGTGGGGGTTGATCAAGCACAAGGCAGCTGAGAGACAGTACTGAGAATAGAATGAAGGACAGATACGATAGTAGGGCAGAAGAAAAGTAAAAGGAACTAGAAGAAAAAACTAGTAGGCAAAAGACACTTATAGAGGTAAAAATATAGTCATACATACATGTAAATATATAAATATATTAATAAAGCTATAGGCCTATGTACATATATGTAAATGTTAAGCACTAAAGCAGCAGGTGGACCTTAACTGGGTCTCTACTCAAATACTCTCTCAATGCATGAACATTTCGTTCTAATACTCTGGCATTCTGTGATACTCATCTTCCCAACACAATCCCTGAAGTCAACATGGGTCTATCAGAAAATGAGGTGGAGAAAGCTGATGGTGTCCACCTACTAAAAGATAAAGCATCTGGGGTCTTAAAGGCTTGAAGTTAAACCAGCGGCCATCTAGCAGAGAAGCAACAACCCCTTATGGAAGAAGCATACCAATCACTGTGATCATGAGGTGTTACTGGGATCAGGTATCAGTCATCAGAAAACCCCAAGCAAACAAATATAGTAATTCAAATTATGTGGGTCGAAGAGAACACCTAAAGTTCATCTGTAGTCAATTGGACATTATCTCATAGAACAGTCACAAGGAAGGAACGAGTCAACCTGGGTGCAGCATACCACCGAGGGAGGACACTACATTCCTCTAATTCTTTAATGCTTCCTTTCCCCATTATCATGACCTCAGTTTTACCTTACAAATCAGGCTAGCCTGGAGCATGTACACTGGTACATATAACAGCTCTCAACATATGGAATCCAGGACAGATAAAACCCTCAGGAACAATAATGGGAATACTGATACCATGAGGATAGGAGACACGGAGATCGATCTACAACGAGCAAGGTCTAACTTCTCCATCTCCCATTCTAGGGGTACAAATAACAGAAATGTGGGCAAATGTGGGCAAATAACAGTGAATGGTATAATTTATGAAAACAATAACCTATAATTCATTAGGGGTTTCTGAAGGTAAGAGGGGGGAGGGGGGGAAAGGAACTAATACCAAGGACTCAAGCTGAAAGAAAATATTTTGAAAATGATGGCAACATATGTACAAGTGTGTTTAATACAATTGATGTATGAATTGTTATAAGATCTTCAAGAGCCACCAATAGAATGATTTATTAATAAGTTTTAAAAACTTGTCATATTGTTTCTGGTGTATTTTTTCACCTGTACTTTGATGAATTTACAGTTCCAAAACCAACCATGATTCAATTAAACAATGACATTTAGACAATTTTCTAATTTGTCAATGAGACAAATTAGAAGAAACAAACAAAGTACAAACCCCTCACCGCCTTGGAGTCATGTTGGAGTCATAGCGACCAGAGCAGAGCAGAGCAGAGCAGAGTTGCTTCTGCTTATTTGCCCACAAGGCTGGAGATCTTTACAAAAGCAAAAAGCCTCTTTTTCTCCCATGCATTCCTACTGCTAACCTTATACTTAGCAGCGCACCATGCCCTAGGGGAATAGTGGGTTAGAGAGCAAAGCAAGCCTGAAAAACACAGACTGTGTAATATGCAAATAAAGGATAGAACAAGAGGATCCTGGAAAGGATATGCCTACTTATAAACTTAGACGAATAAGCACTGTAATCAATCATTGAGTATTATCGTCACCACATTTTCTTCACAGTACTTTAAATAGATATGATCATTAAAGACTTATGAACTCAAATGTGTAAAAATGAAAAAATGTGAACAAAATGAAGTGGAGAAATATAGGATGTGGGTCCCTTTAGTATACTTTGATATGTCTCTTCTTTCTTCTAGAGCAGCCTGGGGAATTAGTGGTGTTATTTCTCTTGAAATTAGGTCAGAACATACACCGTGTGTTTTGACAGAGCAAAGCTAAGAGCTCAAACCAGTCTCACTGCCATCCAGTTGACACATCTCAAGGTGACCCAACAGGACAGAATAGGGCTGATCCTGTGAGCTTCCAAGGCTGCAAATTTTTTTTTAAATCATTTTATTGGGGGCTCATACAGCTCTAATCACCATCCATCCATCCATCCATCCATCCATCCATCCATCCATCCATCCATCCATCCATTGTGTCAAACACATTCATACATATGCTGCTGTCATCATTTTCAAAACATTTTCATTCTACTGAGCCCTTGGTATCAACTCATGTTTCCCCTCCCTGTCCTACCCTCCCTCCTTCATGAGTCATTGATAATTTATAAGTTATTATTATTTTCCCATTTCTTACACTGGTGAATGTATCTCTTAACCGACTTTTGTGCTGTCCATCCCCCAGGGAAGGAATTAAATGTAGACCATTCTCCACCTTCCCCTTCCCCTCCTGGTATGGCTACTCTCATCATTGGTCCTGAGGGTTTTAATCTGACCTGGACTCCCTGTGCTTCCAGCTCCTATCTGGATCTGTGTACATGCTCTGGGCTAGTTGGATTTGTAAGGTAGAATTAGGGTCATGATAGTGGGAGATGGGAAGCAGTAAAGAACCAGAAGGAAGGGGTATGCTTCATAGGTGCTATACTGCAAAGGCTACACAGTTTTATGGAAGCAGTCAGCCTCATCTTTCTCCCAAAGAGTTACTGCTGGGTTTCAATTGCTGATCTTGTGGCTAGCAGTCCAATGTGTAACACAATATGCAACCAGGGTGCCTGAACTAAGAACATGGGGTAGCAAATGTTCTAATATTTTAGAGAAATCAGGCACAAAAATAACCACCAAGAGGTGATCTCCTAACCAGTTCCTGGAACCCCTAACATCACCTTCCTGCAGAAATTATTCCAGTCAGGGTTGGTGAATTATTTGTTAAAACATTGTCTGAATCCTGTACATCCGTCCCCTCACCACCACCTTCCCCAGCATTGCTATGTGTCACCGAGAACAAAAACAGATCATTTAAGGAGTTTCATTGGCATCCTAAGTTCCCAGCTCTAGAAGCTGGGTGGACTGTGAGCTGTGCCAGATTCTACTCTGTTACAGAGTCAAGTCACCTGGCTCCCTGGAGAGAAGAGGAAACAGCTGGATGGTGTCTACACATGGAGGTGTCTGCACAGCCAGAATTTGAGGGAGCAAAAATACCAAGTTTGGCATTGCCCTGCCTGAAGTTAGAGGGCCAGAGGGTCCAGGTGCAGAACCACCTCCACAGATCCAGCATTCTCATTCTACATCTGGATATACTGTCCAAATTCTCCAGCAGCACCCATGGAGGGGTAGTGCAGTCTGTGCATATTGCAGTGCTAGACACAGGGATCATCTGGGAGTGATGTCATCTACAGTGCAACAGACTGACCATCAAGCTGGTCACTTTCCATGAGGATTACAGATTCACTTTAAGTGTTCCCTCCCACCAGGCTTCCCCAGTAATGGCACCCTGCTGGTGGTCATGAATGAAAATGCCCTCTAACTGCAAAGGGAAGAGCTGCGATATCTGCCATTGTCACCAAGTTTTCAAAACATCCCAACAGTGGAATTTTGTGCATCTTTGGGGCTGGAATCAAGCCTAAATCCAGTATGAGATCTTCACAGAGACATGTTCCTCTAAGGAAGTGAATGAGGCTGTGGAACCACTGAAAGGTGAATGCAGATAAGTTTACAAATATAATGCAATGGTCTAGAAGACTGTGACTGGCACCAAGGTGATTATTGCAGTCACCATCGCAACAGAACCCATTCTATTTGATGAATGGTTGAAACTGGGGGTTCACATCAATTCCAATGAAGCCAGCAGACCCAACTGGAGAGAACTAGATGATGAACTTATGAAATGAGTTGTACTATATGTGAACCCCAAGTGATCTGCCCTAAAGAAGCCTGGGGATGTCCTTCTGTTGGGGGCAGAGAGCTTTCCTAAGCTGGGAGAAGTGGTGACAGGTGTGAAGCCAGCCCAGTGAGACATCACAGGGTTCAAATCTTTGGGAATGATGGTGGAGGACATAGTTGCAGTCAAACAAAGGTGTGGTTCCTAGTTATCTGGGAAATGAAATAAGTAAAGCTTAAGCTGAGATGGATGGTACTGTTCAAGGGATATTGTCATGATAATCTCATAAATTTGAGATAAATGCAGTCCAGTGGCCAATGAACTTATCACATCTTCTTAAGGAGTTCCCCATCCATGTCCACAATGGGGAAGCCCTGTGATGTCCATTTCATATGTCATATCAGGGTAGGGTACATGCTTTTTCCTACTTTTTTCATTCCTTGGAATAAAGTATTTTCAATTCTAGGGGGGTGGGGATATCATTTATTTCTTGTAGTGGATTAGAAGCTAGAGTGCTAACCACTAGGTCAGCAGTTAAATACAATTACTGCTCCACAGGAGAGAAGTGAGACTTCCTGCTTCCATAAATATTAAGTCTCAGAAACCTACAGGTGCAGTTCTGTTCTATCCTGTAGGGTAGCTATAAATTGGAATCAAGTGAAAAGCAGTAAGGATTTGTGTTTTTCTTTGTTGGAAGAAGAGACAATAGTTAGGATAACTATGTAACTATGTAACATAGTTACAGGCATTGTGTAGAATAGAATTAGGCTTTTCCTCTTGGTTATACCAAAGTTATCTAGTGTGATACTAAATTAAGGCCCAGGTTTGGGCACTAGGGTAGGGTCTGGGCCTCTGAAGTTTCACCAGGTCCTCTCTGTGGTTCTGATGCAAAGCAAGGTTTGGAGAAGAACTGGTTATGAAGCAGTGGTCCTCAAAGATGGCTATGTGTCACAATCTTGGAAAGTTATTAAAGCACAGGTGCTTGTTCATTCTCTTATATTCTGATTCAATTAGTCTGGATGTTGTAGCTAAGATATCAGAGGGCTTCTAAAACTCTCAGATAATACTTTATACAGCGAATGACTGAGAATTAAGGTACTAGAAATCAAATCAGAGGATGGGGCAAAACTATTTTAGTTCAAAGTCAACTATCAACAGTATTAAAAAGTTGTGCTGTTCATAGGCTAGATATCCCCACCCTCCTTGTTTTGGTCTTCACTCTCTGGATCACTGTCGGTGGGATCTTGTATTTAATTCATTTCATTAAAGACATTCGAGGGGGAAAATTACATGAAGATAGAGATCCTGGTTCTAATGGTATTTGACAAATTCTAAAACTATGCTGTAAGAGTTCAAAGAAATAAACAAGCTTTGCAAAATAAATACTAGTCTCTAACATACATGATTCCTATAGGAGCCATGTATCCAAAAGTTGAATTTTAAAATTTACAAGGAGGAAGAAGGAAAGTATAATGATAGATTAAAATAATGGTCTGAAGACTTAAAGAAGATCTTCATTATACGCATCCTCTCTTTTGAGATTTTTCAATTAATAACAGCAGAACATTGGATAAGAATGCTTGAGGAAAACTAACTACACAATCTTAGTTTATTTCTAGGCTTCCAACCCTTTAATGAGAACATTATACTATTCGTTTTCCCTTTTTCCCCTTCTTTCTTCCCTCTCTTACTTTCTTCTTCCTGGAAATATTAGGCGACTACAGTATGGTCAAATCCGCACCATACTTCCTTTGTTGTTTCTATCATAGCACATTTTGGCTCACCTTTTATATAAAGCTCAGAGGTTTCTAAATGTTGGTCTGTTTACCTGTCTACTAATGAACTCCACATCTTTCTTATTTATAACCATATTTTAAACATATGGATCCACTCGTGTTGCTTTGACCTCCATGCCTGAACTCGGCTGCCCTAGTTTGAAGTCTTGATAAGAATGGACTCAATAACGAAACACTATAAGATTAGAAGACTAGCCTACATTTGAATAAGAGATAGTGGCCTGAATATGTGTGGCAATTGAGACAGATGAGGACACTTGGTATATATAGAAAGGAGATAGTGTGGGAAGGGAAGGAGTGAAGGAAAGGGAGACACTTCAAGTATCCTTTTGGCAACTGTTATCAATAGTGACTTCCTCTTCTGAGTACCAAAGGGGAGCCAGTTTTTTTTTGGGGGGGGGGAGATGACAAGTTAAGTTTGGAGAATGCTGAAGTACAGAGACCTATGAAGTAATACCACTAATATCACATGCAACAGGGAGCTCTCAGAAATTCAAGCGGGATTCAGAAGACAACGTGACGTGAAGGGTATTATTGCCAACATGGGATGGATCTGTAGAGTATCAGGAAAAATGTTTGTGTTTCACTGACAATGAAAAGGAATTTAACTTTGTGGATTTTTTGGGGGGGGGCATCACTGCTTTCGGTGGTGGGAGTAGGAGGCCCAGAACTTTGTGGATTATAACAAACTATGTATGACATTTAGAAGAATGAGACTACTAGAACATCGAATTGTACTCATGTGGTACCTATACAAAGATCAAGAGACAGTCTTACAAACAGAATGAGAACATACTGCATGGTTTTAAATCAGGAAAAGTGTGCATTGGAATTGTATCCTCTTACCACACTTATTCAATCTGTATGTTGAGCAAATAATATGAGAAGCTGGATAACGAAGAATGTGGGAACAGATTTGCAGGAAGGTTTATTAACAACCTGTAATATGCAATTGATAGACTGGTTGTTGAAAGTGAGTAGGACTTGAAGCACAGGTAAAGATTGTGATAGTTAGGTTTTCTGTGCCATCATGGCACCTGTAAGAAGATATGAACTTTTGCCTGCCAACAAGTCACAGCTTGATTACCTCCCTTAAAGGCATGACTGAAATTTATAATGCTCTGGAGTTCAGCTTCTCTCTTTTCCTACCTGTTTGCTGGCATTCCAGAAAGGTGCTGGGCCCTGTGAAATTTCCACCGACCTTAAATCCACACGATTTTGTACTCACCTGCCTGTGATATTTCTACATTCTTCATCATTGATACAGGTAGCACTGTATGAGTCTGAAGAGGGCTTTATAGACTAGTATTGGATTTATGGACTTGAGTTAGACTGGCTGAAATGCTTTCTTGATATATAATTTCTTCTTGAGAAAAAGATCTTTTTTAAGGAGAACAGATTGCAAAGGATCAACATATAACCTCCTCCCTCGGGGATAGATAGTGGAGAAGTGGGTGGAGGGAGAAGTTGGAGGGTGTAAGATACAACAAAACAATAATAGTACTATTCATAAATTATCAAGGGTTCCTGGGGGAGAGGGAAGCAGGGAGAAAAGAAAATGAGCGGATACCAGGGGCTCAAGTAAAGAGCGAATATTTTGAGAACAATGAGGGAAACAAATGTACTAAAGTGCTTGACACATGGATGGACACATGGATGTTATGTGTGGATTGTAACATGAGCTGTGAGCCCCCAATAAAATGATTTTTTATAAAAGCTCTTTCTTACACATCACTGAATTTGATTTTCTATTCAACTGGAGCTAAAACAAAGTTCAAAGACCAGCCTTCGGTATGAACTAACATTCATTGCAAAGAAAACCCAAATCCTGACAACTGGACCAATAAGTGGCATCATAATACATGAAGAAAAGTTTGAAGTTGTCATGGACTACAACAATGGGCTCAAATATAGCAATTGTTGTGGAGGCCCATGACTTGACTGCACTTCTTTCTGTTGTGCACAGTCACTAAGAGTCACATTTGATTCAATGACACCTGACACCAACATGTTATTTATAGTCCTGCTGGCAGGACTACCTGCTGGCAGTGAGTTTGATTTGGTTTTATAGGATTACCCTGCTGGCAGTGAGTTTGATTTGGTTTTATAGATTTACTGACACCATGATATGTCTAACAAGCAACTCTATGGTTGTGCTAGTCTGAGTTGACAAACTCATAGACATTCATGTGTGTATAAGAAAGAGCTGTATATAAAGAGTAATCGTGTACTAAGAACACATCCCATTATGGCAACAAATATACAAATGTGCTTGACAAAATGTGTATGTTTTGTGATGAGTTGTACAAGCCCCCAATAAAATGGTTAAAAATTCTCCAGATGCCAATAAATCTAACCTAAACTTCATGCTGAAACCAAATAAAGATATCAAAGGAAAAAAAACAAATACATCCCAGGCCAATATCAAGTCTGATGTTGGGACATATGTCCACTAACAGTCTATACATTCCTCTTCAGACTCACACAACACCTGCAATGACACCAAATGCAGGAAGATCACAGGCCAGTGGGTGGAAAGTTTTGTAGATTCAGTGGCAGTGGAAGCATCTCAGCACTTGTATGGGTTTCTACACGTCTCTACCAGTTCCAGGGCTCTGACTTAATCAGTGTAGCGCCATATGGTTTTTCAACAGGAATGTCTCACAGGGAGTGTGCCGTGACTCCCAGGAGGAAGATAGGAACTCCCAGAATCCTCAGAAGGCAATGCCCTCAAAGAGGCCTCAATAACTAAGACCTGATTAGACTCAATAGCTAAGACCTGAATAGACTCCACTCTTTCATTCAAGTCACAGACATTACCGTATACACTCAACTATAACCCAACCTGAATGTCAGCTGAGGCACCTAATTTTATCATGAAAACGGCAATAAAAATGTACTGAAAAACTCAGCTTATACACAAGTATATAGGGTATATAACTGCCACAATGGCCAAATTTGAATACAGTATCTCCAAAAGTGAAGCTACATTGCAGGTATGAAAGATTGATGATGAAAACAAGGATGGGAGATGAGAGAAATATTTGTCACCATGAACAAATTTACTTTCTACAAATGAGAATTCTAGAACATTCCATTGTTCTCAATGGGAGACTCTTTGCTATTGTGAGAAAGGACTGTGACATTTTGAGCTACACAGCCTGCTGCATATTTTAACCTTGGTCATGAAATAAAGTCACAGGACACATCTGATTTATTAGGATTACGTAAGATGCAAACTGTGTTCCAGATACAGAAAAGGTGGGAGTTCACCTCCATCACTTGGCCCCAGGAATTGGAGAAAATGTGATCTAAGCATTCCTTTCCCTGCAAAGGAAGTGCATGCAGAGTGTAATAAGCTTGCCACCTTTCAGCCCACAGGTGACGACCAGAAGCCTGACTGTCTCAATCCAGAGGAGGCAGTCCTGGCATTCTTCCTTTTCCTTCATAAGCAACGACCACAGATGAGCACAGAGTCAGGCCCTCCTCAGAGCAGCTTCCATGTGTTTGCAATGACAAAAGCACCAAACAACCATCATTCAGGTCCCACTCGGGGAGACCTCCTGTGTGTCTGAGTGGATCTGTGCTCCAGAGGATTTTCAAAGGTGGTTTTTTTCAGAAGTCGATCCTCAGGCCTTTCTCCTGAGCTGCTTCTGGGTGGGCTCAAACCTGGGTGGGCTCTTTGGGTTACAAGACAGCAGATAACCATTTGCACTACTCAGGGCCTTGAAACTACAAATAGTTTAAAAGTACAAACTTACAGACCCTAGACCATGGCTTTCATAAACACATACAGCAAACAAAAGGACCATACACCTCACTCTTTTAGTCATCAATTTATTTAAATTGTGTACAGAAATCTATGATTCCACTGAATCTAATGTGCATTTTGTGCATTAGTACCTTAGGGCAAGGGATATATATATATATATATATATATATATATACTATATACACATTATCTTAGTATATTTATATTTCTCATTTTTTACTTCACACACACACACACACACACACACTTTGACCTATGCATGTTGTTGTTGGGTGCCTTTGAATTGGGTCTGACACACAGTGACCTTCTGTGAAACAGAACAACATATTGTCCAGTCCTGTGACATCTTTACAATTGTTGTTAAGCTTGAGTCCATTGTTGAAGTCACAATGCCAATCCATTTCATCGAGGGTCTCCTGTTTTTTCACTGATCTTCACTTTACCAAGCATGATAGGCGTTATCATTCATGCATAGGTATACATAAAAATACAGATAACTGAGCAAAGTTTTAATGTTCTAGCTTTTTATAGTTTTTCTTAAGGCTTCACAACCAGACACACACAAATAGGATGAATACATTGCTTTGAAACGCACAAGGAAAAATTCCATTGTCTTTTAACTCCATTTTTTCCACTAATTTTTAAAGTATTTCATGTCATTCAAGTGACATGAAATAACACACGAAAACAAATAAAACACCCCACTGTGAAATAGAATGTTGTAACTCATGTGTCACCGTTATCTTATCTTCCAGCTCTTGAAGTCAGGAATATTATTCCTACTTTTGTCATGTGACACAGAATGAAATTCTAAGGGTTTTCTCAACGAGTATACTGACAGAAAAGCAGTAATCAAGATTTTGTGTGAGAGAGATTGAGATTTGGTGCAAGGACTTTTAAATGCTCTTATCTATTTAAATGATAACTTCTTGCATCTATACTAGAAAAGATACATTCTTTAACTCTAGTGTCTCTCTGTGTGTGTAGTACATATTCAAAGGGAAAACAGGACTGGATTAGAGTAGAAATACTTGTAGAAACCATCACTTTCTCATTTATTTTATAAAGCACTGATGTGTAGTATAGTTCATCATTATTCTTATTCTTCACAATTTAAAATTACAATTAGACAAATAGCATAATAAATTTTAATTTGATAGTTAGCCCTTTCAAAAAAAAAACCATGCTATGGTTTACAAACTTAATTGCTCTTCTGATTAAAACAATAAAAATATTTCCCATATAGGAGTAGTAGTGGTACTTAGATTTTAAACAAGTCAAAATAAGCTTAAATTACTAGATAATAATCCTCACCTGTATGACACATTAGCGACATCACATTGATGTTGAGTCAGTTTTTGTTAGAATCAAATAAAAATTATTTGGCTCATAATAGTAAACATAGTACACTAGAATAGTACACTAGACACTGAAGTAAACCAAACTGCCAAAATGATCTCCTGCGATCGACTTAGAAAGGAAACAGGAAACATTTATGTAAAAATCCAGTCAAGAATCTGCAAAATACATAGAAATTTAATATGAGACCTTTAGTAGTGTTATGAGAATATCATGATAGAGAGTATAAACTTTATTAGTCATTTTGCATATAAAAGGTAAACTAATTATAAAGACTAAGGATAATAATTCATTTAAAAGTAACTTTAAGGAACATTAAGCTACATGCTAAGAAGTCCTTGCTGAATCATGAAATATGTTCATATAGCTCTAACAAAACCATCTCTAATAAATACAAATTTAATGAAGTTACAGCCAGTCTGGAATTAAGGCTGTACAGCACAGGTCAGCAAGTTATAGCCAGATCTAGTCACTCGTCTGTTTCATTACAAATAAAGTTTTATTGGAATACAGATACATTCATTCATATTTTTATTGTACTGTAATTTTGCTTAACAACAGAACTGAGTCAGGCAACCCACAGACTGGGAGAGGATTTTTAGCAACGATATAACAGACAAAGGACTTATTACAAAAATCTACAATATCCTTGTTTGCTGCAAGAAGAGTAGAAGATATAACCCTTTGAAGAAATGGGAAAAAGAAATGAAAAGAAGTTTCACTAGGGAGGAGGTCCATATGGCTAATAAACACATGAGAAAATGCTCCCGCTCACTAACCATTAGAGAAATGCAGATGAAGACAACCATGAAATATCATCTAACACCTTTGAGGCTAGCCCAGATCAGAAAATCAGAGTGCAACAAATGCTGGAGGGGATGTGGTGAAATAGGAACACTTCTACATTGCTGGTGGTCATGTAAATATGTACAGTCGTTATGGAAAGCAGTCTGGCGATACTTAATGAAAATGGAAGTTGAGCTACCCTATGATCCAGCTAGCCCACTATTGGGCATATATCCAGAAAAGGCAAGAAATAAACCACAGCCAGTGGTATGCACGCCAATGTTTATTGCAGCACAATTCACAATCACAAAGAGTTGGAAACAATCTAAATTTCCATCAGTAGATGAATGGATTAATGAACTCTGGCACATACACACAATGGAGTACTATCTCAAAAGCTCTGATGAGCACGTGAAACACATCTTTTTGTGGGAAGGCTTGGAGGGAATTATGCTAAGCAAAGCCAGTCAATCACAAAAGGCATGAGCCCCCTGAAGTAAGTAGAAACAGTATGGTAAGTATAAAAGAGAAGACTCCTATACCATAACAGTTGGTCCAAGATGTAAGGTAAGGGGAGCAGGGAGGACCAAACATAGGGAGGTACACGCTGGGTGCAACACAGTAATGGGAGAAGGATGAGGGTGTGGAGAGAATAAGGAGATAAAAGGCAGTTCAAAAGTGAAAGGATAACAGAGGGAATGGAACACTAACCCACCCAGGGGGGGAATACTGGTCTTGTCTCCACAGAAACCAGAGTGGGAGAGCAGTTCCTACCACGAAGCACCCAATCATGATGACAGCGTAGACACATGGAAGTATGCAAGAAGAGAGAGAACTAGGGAGCCAGATGCAATCAGTCAGATGGACTCCTTTTCTAGAAGTGGGCGTGGCAGAGAATGGGCTGGGGGAGGGGCCATTATCCCACACCCACAGGGACAAAGACAAGAAGGGAGGAAGAGGAAGAGAGCTGGTCCAAGCTGCACACTGACACATGATGCTCAGAGGAATACATCCCTCTGGAGACCCAATGCGCCACAGAAAGGACTGGGCAAACTGATTCCTGGGAACACGAGGGAGGGTTGGAGAAGGGGGTGTGGACAAACACATGGATGGGGGGGTGGGGAGCAACAAGTGATCTGGAATCTATGGAAAGGTGGGTGTGGGAGGCCTGGTCAGGAGTAAGCAAGGACAGTGAATCTGTGAGGAAACACTGAAATGCCAATGAAGGTGGAACATGATGATGGGACAGGAGGGAGATGGAAGGAAATAGGGGGAAGAAGTAGAAGGAAAAGGGCACTTGCAGAGGTCTAAACATAGGTATGTCCATACATACATACAACTATCTAGTATAAGGTGGGAATAAATTTAAGAACATATCTATAGGCCAAGTACTATGGTAGCAAAGTGGACCTTGGGCCCTCACCTTGGTGCTCCCTCAATGCAAGAACACTTTGTTATATGAATCTGGTATTCCTCGAGGCTCACTGGCCCAACATGATCACTGAAGTAAAATGGAAGAAATGTGAAGAAAGCTGATGGTGCTCAGCCATCATAAGATATATCATCTGGGGTCTTAAAAGCCTGAAGATATACAATAGACCATTTACTTGGGAAGAGACCACACCCAAACAGAAGAAACATAACAGCTAGTGTGGCCACACAGTGGTGAAAGGTCTAGGCAAAACACACGTATCACTGTGCCCACTGAGAACATGTGTAGATCATGTGGTAGCATGAGCCATAGAAGAAGCCCATTTGCCTGTGTGATCATGAGGTGCTAAAACAATCTGGCATCAGGTATCACAGAACAAAAACTAAAATCAGTGGACCAATTGACTCCTGATAATGCTGAAGACAAATGGATACAGAAGCAAACAGAGTAGGAGAAACGATGGTGCCCAGCTACCAAATGATTGAATGTCTGGACTCTCAAAGACTTGGAGATAATTGAGTCACCATTCAGCACAGAAACAGCAAAGTCCATATGGAAGAAGCACACCAGCATGTGTGATCAAGAGGGGCCGAAGGGAGCAGGTATCGAGCATCAAAGAACAAGAATCTCATCATTACGAATGAGGGGGAGAACAGGATGGGGGCCTAAGGCCCATTGGTGGGTTATTGGTCACTCCTTTACAGGGGAGTCATAGGGAGGAGACAGACCAGTCGAGAGGCAGCCAGGCATGATGATGCATACAAATTTCCTCTAGTTCCTGAAGACTTCCTCCCCTCCAACCATCATGGTCCCAACTCTATCCCACAAATCCAGATGGACTGGAGAGGGTTTACTGGGGATGTGAGGAGACCAAGATGGTTGAGCCCCTTCAGCCCAGTGGTTGGATTGGAGCTGTTGGAGGGGTAGAGAGAATGCAAGGGTGAATACCCTCTGACCAAGGATGAGGAATATGAAGAGGCTTGCAGAGGGCATTGCAAAGTGTATCGTTGAAAATACAATGATTTAACACCTTGTCATTTGATTTCTCTTTTTACCCATTTTAAATTTGGTCCAGGTTTTTTAATCTTTTCTACTTCCTTTTCTATTGAGGGTTGCCTCTGCTTTATTTTATTATTGTTGTTAGGTTTTTTTGGTATGGTTTTGCTTTCATCTCTTATTGTTTTTGCATGTTTTCTGTATACAAAATCTATTATAGGTACATTGTTAGAGACAATAAATGAACTAATAATTTCTTGGTGGTATGGCAGAGGAAGTTGGGGGGAATAGGGAGTTAATAACAACAAGAACAAGAAAGAAGAAAATGTTCTAAAATTGTAGTAATGATCATAACACTCATAACTGTTGAATTGCGTGTTATATGGATTATGTGCCAATAAAAGCTTTGTTTAAAATGAAAAAACAAAACAAAAAAAACCACAACAGAACTGAGTAGCTTCACAGAGGCTGGGTAGTCCTCAAAAGCCTGAATGTTTGCTATGGATATTTTAGTGGGGGTGATGGTGGGGTGGGGCCGATCCCTGGGACAGTCAGCTGGCAATCTAGCTGAAAACCAAACCATTCTGTACATTTGAGGCTTTCTCATTACTCTAGAATTCTGAGTTTTATACACAGAAAGTCATGGGATATTATATTTATCCAATTGATTGCCCATGTGTAAAATTATCTTTAGTTAGTAAGTTCTCATTAAAATGTGAGAATTGACATTCAAGTGAGTCTGTACTGTGAGGCCCTGGAGCCCCGAGTCATCTGGTCTACCTTCATCCAGAAGCACCTCTTCCTGTTCTCAGAGTCACACACACTCTTTTGATCTCTCGTAACTGCCAGTCAAGTTGAATTGAGGAACACAAAGTGACTTGGTTAAATGTTAACCAGAAGTAGGATGATCATTTCAGTAACCCAATGTGGTCAGAATAGGGTACTGTTTAGAACACTGCCTTTTTCCTTGACAGAAATGTAAGTCACAAGATATACATCCAGGTTCCAATTCCCTTCCAGGTCTTACTAATATACTCCAAGTGCTCAGTTTAGTCAGAGTTGGACAAAGGCTTAGCAGGCGTAGATGACGCTGCTGATCTTGCAGGCCGTCAGAGCACAGGCTGGAGTGGCTACTTCCCTGCATGCACCCTACAGCTCAAGCCAGACAGGGCGGGGTGGCCTCCAGACCTCTTAGTTTCTACATCTAGCACCTTTTTCTTTGCTCTCTTTTTCCTCAGAGTATGTGAAACAGTTTTGCAAATGCTATACAATATAAAAAATATATGTTATTCATTATCTAATGTTCTCTATGGACCTTTACACAGATTTCTCTTCCATAGTCACAGAATTAAAAAAAAAAGAGAGAAGTAGGGATGTCATAATAAGAAATGTACAGGTACCAAGTACATAGTGGAGACAAAGAAAATATGTACAGGAATTTTTAGAGTATATTTTATTTCTATGCTGCCTGTACATCTGTACCTAACTAGGAGAACCAGTTGTGCTTGCTACAGTAGAGCCTGCTAGTGAAAATTAACTGTCAAATTACCATTTCTCAACAGGAAAATAGAAACTTTACTTTCCTCTGTAGGACACAAAAGAACAATGTTAGATATGATTAGTAAACTGGTTAAAATGAGTGAACAACAAAGAAGAATCTGCTGCCAGGGAGTGGATTCCGATTTACTGCGGTCCTCTAAGACAGAGAAGAACAGCCTGCATAAGGTGTCCAAGGTGGTAGACCCTTCTAGAAACAGGCTGCTTCACCTACCTGGAGGATTTGAACCACTGACCTTTAGGTTAGCAGTCCCAAGTTACTGCACCACTAGAGAGCTCCTTTCGTATGACTAACAACAACAACAAAACAAGAACAAAAGCGCCCACTACTATCAGTCAATTCCAATTCATGGCACTACTAGACAGGGTTTCCAAGGCTGTAAGTAGGTTACAGAGGGAGAGAGCCCTGAATTTCACCCGTGGAATGACTGAGTTTGAACTGCTGGCCTCGAAGTCCATAAGCTTGTTCTTAGCCAATAGCACCTTCAGGGTTCAATAACAACATGAATATTCAAACCTATAACCTTCAGGTTAGCGGTCTCATGTTTACTCTACTGCCTCACCAGGGTTCCTTTAGTATGAATAAAAAAACACACTTTATCTCCAGCCACATCTACTATGGCAATGCCCTGTCAACCCTCATCTCTCTCAGGTAGTAGTCCAATGTCTACCCAATGAGGCTACGAGAGCTCCTTTTTCATATGCATAGCCTTGTAAAATCACTGATTTTTTTTTTTGGTGGGGGGGCATCACTGCTCTCTGGCGGTGGGAGTAGGAGGCCCAGCCCCACTGCTGGAATTGAACCTCCGTTCCAGTGGACCAAAGTCCCGCGCACAACCACTATGCCAGCGGGGCTCAGCAAAATCACTGATTTTTAAAAACAGGTGATGAGAAGATGAAGAGAAAAACAGTCAGATGGAGAGAAAACAGAATCTACTGTCCTACCTCATTCTCTGAGGGATATGAAACCAATCTGAGTACCAAAGTTCGCGCCATCTCGCACATGGGAGAAAAACTTGTTGGGATGGCAGGATGTACAGAGGTTGAGGTCTTGGTTCTGGTCCTGAATATTCTGTGGAAGAATTCCTCCCCGTTCCAGAAGAACCCTTGGGTTAAGGATATTTCAAAAGGTAATATGAGTTTATTTTACCAATAGCCCAAACAATATGAAGAAATAAGAATATTGGTCCAAAACAGTTCAGGGGTGGGTCACCCTGGAGCAAAGTAAGCGGCTCTTCAATCCCGTAGACTAGTCAGGAAATGGGATATTTTCTTAACCCTGATGTGGCAATGTGGTGATCATGTATCTGATATGCCAATTTTATGATTGAGATGTAGGGGTGGAGTCTAGCCTGTTAATCTGGATATAGTCATTGAGTAGCCAATGAAACCTCCTTGTGGGCATGGCTTTCTCCTGAGACTTCTGGGAAATCTTACGATATTTCCCTCTTGGAGATGAGAAGCTATCTCTCCAACTGTTGGGAGTTAGTCTGAGAGACGATGAATTATGAATAAGACAAGATGGCAGCATCTGAGGAGCTGAAAGAGCCAGAGGAGAAACCACACGGCTTTACTCTGATGGAACCAGACCTCTGAAGCTGGCAAAGCCACGTAGAGAGCCCTGCCAGTGCTGAGTTGCTTCTACCACCACTGGATGCTGTTGATGGACCCTGAGCCCTGGAAATGAGGAGCCATGGGGAGACTCCCGCCAGCACTGGGACTCTGTACCCACTGGACTGTGACTTTGTGAGTCGGAAGGAGACTTTATAGACTGGTATCGGGCATAAGAGCTAACATCAGACTTATGACTTTGAACTGGACTGGGTTGGGATGCTTTCTCAACATTCCATTGCTCTTGTATATAAACCTTACCCTTATATCTATTTGCATGTCTATGAATTTGTTTCTCTAGTCTACCCGGACTAACACACCTGATCTCATTAGTCTTACATGCAATGAACATCATTCCATGTTGTGGCAGATATGAAACTGGGTACAGAGAATTTGATAATTAACATCACTAATCATCAAGTGGAGACTCTGAGAGTGGTTTCTAAATGTTTGTAGGCAAAATTCACTTGTTTCAGAGGTAGCCAGCTCCTATCCCTTTGCTTCCTGTTAACTCTGTTTTCCGTGGAAATCTGCTTCTTCATAAATATTTCACTTGTGAATTTTGACTATACATTAGTGGTACCTATTCAACAAGTCATTTTAAAAATGACATGTGTACTAAATGAAGCCGAATAAGTCCAAGGTTTGCTGACCAGAACTTTCCCCCAAAAGATATTAATAGCAAAACTTCATAAATTCAAGAATGTAAGATACCATGAGAATGTACCTCCAAGTTGATTGTTTTTATGCACCTGATACTTTATTAAGAAGTATAGCCTTGACTTAGAGAACAAGAATCATTTAAAATCATTAGTTTCATATGGCTTATTATAATTAAGAGAATTTAGCTGATACATGATTATAAAGTAAAGTACCTGCTAACTTTATCCATAACTTAAAGTAGATCTAATACAACTATATTCCAACGGTTTCTTCCTTTACTTTTGTCACTGAGATATCAGAAAATCTGCTATTCAAAATAAAATGTAAATACTTTCATGTATGAGGACAAGTCAAAAAGCACTGGTACAGAATCATAGAAACTTTCAATACATAAGAATATCATAATTTGAAGCTAAGGTTTTTCAATATCTCTTGGTCAATCACTTCTGAAGGTGGTGTTCCAATCCCTGGAACTCTCTCCTACAGAATCTCTGCTCTTCGATTTACACTATAGGAAGTCAGCTGCTTGGGTATCTTCCATAGTGTCAAGTGGTGTTCCTTTGAAATATTGAGTTTGGTGAACCAAAAACTGTCTGGAGAAGCAAGATCAGGGCTGTAGGCTGGACAGGTTATCCTTTCACAAAGAATGTAACATAGCAAAGGCCTTGCCACTCTCGAAGAGCAAGCAATTGCACTTCCACGATGGAAAAAAATTCTTTTAGAGTCAACTTCCCTGGCCTTTTTCTAACAAGGTAATTTATTTCCTTCAGATTTCTTCACAATAAGCTCAGTGTTTTTTTAGAAAAATCTATTAAGATGACGCCTTGGGAATCCCAAAGAACAGTTACTAAAACTTTCTGCCTTATTTTAACTGCCCCAGGAGATCCTCTCAGAAGTCACCATTTTGGTTAGACTTTTAAAAAATAACCTAACTAAACTTGTGTGCAGCCATCCACTGATCACCTAGACATGTTTTCTTTGGAGTACACTTGTACTTGTATGAACCAGAACTCTAGCAGTAATACTCTATGATTTCTCCTATAAAGTGGATTTTTGTAAATGTGTGGATGCCAGCTACTTAAATGCTTACCACTAGAAGTTCCTCTGGTGTTACTCAAGATTTTCTAAAATGATTTTGACCTGAGCAGCAATAACCCAAAAACCCAACTTGCAGTTCTAGATGAAATCAAACAAACCTGGTGGCTTTACGGATGTCAACGTGGGGATTGGGTGAGTCAAACTGTCGCACACATTCGGGATCGAGATTATGAAAAGCTTCTGCTGATTCTTTTGGAAGAGTAAAACAGCATGGACCCACGTTAGGGCCCAGTACAACGATAATGTCTTCCAAACTACAGCCGTATTCTGTCATCATAGCATTCACTGTAACCATAGCAACACCTAGCAAAGTACCTTTCCAACCTGATAAAGAGGAAGAAAAAGTGGAAAGTTAGATAGCATAATATTAGGTGAAATGTAAGCTGGGTGAATTAACATATCTTTCTTAAAAATGAACATTTGCTTATATATTTTTCCAAGTCCCAAAACAGGATATACACCACCAAATTAATCATCACATTATAGTTCTGGGTTTTAAATAAAATATACTTTAAAAAAGAGACCTTTAGTGAGATTTCTTTTTCACTTCTTTTTACATATATCCTATACTTCAAGTTTCCTCTGGAATTATACCTTCTTCATCTTCTCTTCAGCCCGCTTACTTTTTACAATAAAATAACCCTTTCCTATTTCAATTAACAGTCCTTTTTTACACTCTCTCCATTCATTCAACTTTCCTTTCCAATTGGCACCATGATTGTTTTAAGATCAAGCTACAGTCTGTAAACTTACTCTTGTCCAGCTATCGGAGAGACATCTAAGAATAGGTTTAGTAACAAATAGTATTCCTATTTTATATCCAGGAAATGAGATTCAAATTTAAACTAACTTTTGACAACCTCAAGAGGCAAATCCAACTCATCATATAAACTTTGATAAATCAAAAGAAAAATGCATCACTATCTTCCAGATCTATGGTCTATCAAGCAATGTAGGCCTATGTTTACAAGCAGAAAGGAATCAGAGAGTTTATCCCTCATTTAAAATAGAATCATGTACACTTGTAACTTAAATATCATTTAGACATGCATACAGAAAAAATTCTATAACTTTAATATGCTATAAACCCAACTAATGTTAAGCACCCACCATGCGTCTGTCACCTTGTTCCACTGCTATGGCTTGTGTGTGGCAGTGCTGATGGAAGCTCTCTCACTGGCAACTCAGTAGGGGCATCCAAAGTGAAAAGCTTTCAGTGGGCCTTCCAGACTAACTACAGACTGTGAAGAAGGAATCGGCTGCCCACTGCAGAGGACTTTACTGAAAACCTTATGTGGGACATGGAAACACTGGCAGAGACTGAAGGCCTAATGAAAAGAAGCAGAATACTGTCAGAGAGTGCCAAGCTGAGCACCTCAGGCCACAAGGGGCTCAAAAGAGGAAGAACTGCCTCCTCAAAGAAGAGTCAGCCATAGCAACCTGACAGGCCCGGAGACTTTTCTTTGCTGATGGAGCATGACTCAAAATAAGAAGAAACAGCTGTAAAAATCTATTAGCAGGCTGAGCCCCAGTGGCATAGTGGTTGTGCGCGGGACTGTGGCCCACTGGGTTGGAGGTTCAAATCCAGCATCAAGGCTGGGCCTCTTACTCCCACCACCAGAGGCCAGTGATGCCCCCAAAACAAAACAAAAATCTATTAGTAATCAGGGCTTGAAAGGTATGTCGTATGGAATCTAGAAAAACTGGAAGCCATCCAAAAAGAAACAAAAAAATAAGATATCGTGAGCTGGAATGAACTAGCATTGACCATTCTGAATCAGAAAATCATATGGTTTACCAGGCTGGAACTGGCACAGTCAAGAGGAATGGTGCTGCATTCAATTTCAGAAGGGAATATTCCAAGATCTATATTGAAGTACAATGCTGTCTATGATAGGATTTTACCAATGTCTTTATTGTGAAACTGATGAAATATGCAATCAAGATGCATTGATAATTATTGGTGATTGTAAGGCAAAGGTTAGAAATGAAGAAGGAGTAGAAGCTGACAAAAAGGGCCTTGGTGATAGAAAAGAAGCTGATGATAGAATTTTGCAAAATAATGACTTGTTCACAGCAATATGGACTTCTTTCTCAAATGCAATCCCCAGAAATCCAATTGTGTTGGAATCCACAAAAATCATTTGTGGACAAGATGCTGGAAAAGCTCAATATTAGCAACTAAAACCAGACCAGAGGCTCACTAGGGAACAGACCATCAATTGCTCATATCTAAGTTCAGGATGAAGCTAAAGAAAATTTAAAAAACTCCATGATAGCCAGATTACAAATTTGAGTAAACCCTATTTGAATTTAAGAACATCTCAAGAATGGATTTGATGCACTGAACACTAGTGACAGAAGACATGATGAACGGTGTGATGACATCAAGAACACCATTCAGGAAGAAAGCCCAAGGTCATTAAAAAAGACAGGAAAGAAAGGGAAGATGAAAGTGGATGGCAAAAGAAACCTCGAGACCTCTTCATCATAGACTACCTCAATCAAACAGAAGAAATTATAAAGTCAGAGAGCTGAACAGGGCATTTCAAATGCAGCTCAAGAAGACAAAGTAAAATATAATGACGTGTCCAAAGACCTTGCGCTAGAAACCTCAAAAGATCACACTTGGCCTATCTTCAATGTAAAGAACCCAAGAATAAATTCAAGCCTGGAGACACAAAACTGATGCTGTAGCTAAAAACTTTGCTACCGGAAGCATCAGTAGAGGAAAAAATTCAGTCACTGTACCAAAATGAATGCATTGACATTGCACCATTTGGGGGAAGCAGTATACGTGCAAGAACCAATGGTGCTGAAAGAAGTGCAAGTTTCATTGAAAGTCTCCACCACAAACAAGGCTTCACAAATTGATGGAATGCCTGACTGAAATGTTTCACCAAGCTGAGGACTCACTGGACGTCTTTATTCATCTATGCCAGGAAATCAGGAAGACTGCTGCCTGCTTCTTCAAAGGGAGGATGGGTACCGCGTCTCAAGTACTTGGTGTGCTGTCAAGAAAGACAAGTCCTTGGAAAAGGACACCACCTTTGTTAAGGAACAGTCTCATGGAGAAAGGGGAAGAGCCTCTATGAGATGGACTGGCACCGTGGCTGCAACAAGGGGTCCAAGCCTAACTATTACAATGATGCACCCTAAATAAGCAGGCTGTGCCTCATTCTGCTGTACATCTGGTCTCTATTGTGAGTTGGAGCCAACTGGAGAGCACCTAAAAACAAGCAACACTCCCTTAGCTTCTAGAATAACAAAGGCCAGGCAATAAAACCCCTCTAAAACACAAAGGAATGTGATCTGCTTGACACAATGCTAGACTATGACCCCTTTGAGGTACTCAAAATGCAGTGTCTGAAACTCAAACACCCCGAAGACTGAGAAGATGGTGCAGTCACCATGAGCCAAACTGTCCTGGAATCTAGAAACAAGATGTTGTTGTTGTTGTTGTTATGTGCTGTCAAGTCAGTTCTGACTCACAGCAGCTGCTATGTACCACAGAAAGAAAAGCTGCTCAGTCTTGCACCATTCTCTCAATTGTTCTTACGCTTGAGCCAATTGTAGCAGTCTCTGTGTCAATACATCTCTGTGGGGGAATTCCCTCTACTTTGCCAAACATAATAGCTTTCTCCAGGGACTGGATCTCCTCACATGTTCAAAGTCTCATGATTCTTGCCTCTAAGGAGCTTTATGACCATATTTCTTTTTTTTGACCGCATTTCTTCCAAGACAACTTTGTCTGTTCTTTTGGTAATTTACGGTCGGTACTTCCAAGGATCTTTGCCAGTAGCACCATTCAAAAGCAATTGATTTTCATAAGTTTTCTTTATTCAATGTCCAATTTTCACATGCATATGAGGCAGTAGAAAATACCATAGTGTACTTTAGTCCTTACCTGCTTGCTTTTCAACACTTTAAAGACATATTAAGGATATACTGGCTAGGTCACCTCTTATGTGTCTGTGATACCCATGGAAAAGAAGCTGCAATGAAACGCGTGACATCCAGAACTCCACTGAACTGTCTTATGTGTGCTGTTCTTTTGAGAAAGGTTTCCTCTTTATACAGCTTCTAGCTTCCGCATGTTTACTGTATAATTTTTCCTGTATTATAGAAATTAGGAAGATTGCAACTGCCTGTATATACTTACCAGAGTGCGCAACCCCACAAGCTTTTTTGACAGGATCTGCAAAAACTATAGGGATGCAGTCAGCACCAAGAGCTGCTATCGTGACTCCTCTCTGATTTGTGATTATTCCATCATAGGATTCAGGCTCCTTCCGTCCCATAATCCAGATGTCATTGGCATGATCAGTCTAATACCAAAGATATGTATTAAAAACACCTTGAAAGTGAATTTCATTACATAGTTGTTGTTTTTTAACTGAAAGTGTACACACACCTGTTCAAAATCATAGGACCATTTTAAGATTCCTCCCAAACTCAAACTCAATTCCATTGAGTTGACTTTAACACTGGTTAAATACACCACTCTCACATTAAGGTACGAAAGGGATCCTGGGTGGTGGCGTGGGTTGAGCTGCTAACTACAAGGAGTTCAAAATCACTAGCCTCTCCACAGAAGGATGACACTTTCTGGCCCACTGAAGATTTACAGTCTCAGAAACCCACAGGGACGGTTCTACTCTGTCTTCTAGGGTCACTTTGAGTCAGAAATGACTCCGTGGCAGTGAATTTGTGTGTGTGTACATATGGTAAGAAAGGAACCCTGGATGCAGTGGTTAAAGGGGCTTGGCTGCTAACCGAAAGGCCAGTAAGGTCAACTCACAAAGGCCAGTGATTTCAACCTACCAGGAGCTCCAAGGGAGAAAAGAGCTTGCAACCCATTCTTAAAATTACAGTATGAGGAACCATATGGGCATTTCTCTTCTATCCTATAGGGATGCTATGAGTCAGAATTGACTTAATAGCACCCAACACCATAGGGTAAGCTATCAAGTATACTTAACATTTAACGTCTTAAAGTTTTGACGTTATAGTCTCTGAATATTTTATTCAAAATAAAATAGACTTTACCATTTTGAATTCCACTGTGACCTACCATGAAAACCCCACATAAAACTACTGCCATCAAGCCCATTCTAATTTGTAGGACATGCCAGAACTGCCCCTGTGGTTTCTGTGACTATAAATCTAGGTTATAAATCTGGGTCGATAAAAGGTGAGCAGAAAGTCTCATCTTTCTTTCCCACAGCAGCTGGTGGGTTTGAACAACTGACCTCATGTTTAGCACACTAACGAGGAATCAACTATGCCACCAGAGCTCCTTGAACATTCTACTCTCCATGAGTAAATTTCCACTGGCAACACTTGCATGAAACACTACTTGATGCAAGGACAATAAATTAAAGACCAGGTTGGGGTATATCCCTAACTTTCCCCACATTCACATAAATCAGAATCTCAATCTCCTAGTATTGTTAATAATGACTTTTCACTGTTCAATACCTTCCCTTCTAAATCAAAAAGGCCAATGAGAATTAAGTGGGTTTGGGGTAAGAAATGAGGTGGATTTGGGGTAAGAAATGAGATGGCTACAGGTGAAATATACATTTTACCAGATGATCTTTAAGTTACGGGGTACAGATAAACAGAATCATGAATATTATCTAAAGTGTTTAAATAAAACACCAGGTGAAAGGCAATGATAAGCCTCCATGTAGCTGATGACCAAGTCAAGAATGCACTTTAGACCTTGCACAAACCTAACACTCAGACTTACCTTTATTTGGTAAAACTTCTCGGCATTAAATCCTGCAGCATTGGCCAACCTTCGAAGATTTTCTTGAACAACTGCCTTGGGATCTCTCCGTTTGGAACTACTGAAGAGATTTAATGAGCTGAGAGTTGGGATGTACGATATCCCACCTGCTCTTGTAGTAAATCCGTGTATGAAAACATCTATTGGAGCGTAAGTAGTGAAGATGAAAAAGAATGCCACACAATGGACAGCACAGTATTTAGCACACAAGGCCCTCAGTAAGACACTCCCTGCTCACTTCACTCTGCACTTCCTTATCTGGCTTCCGTGTTTGACAGCACTTTGTTCCTCGGTGTGTTCTTTTTATGTACTGTTTTGTGTTTGTCTTACCTTCTCTATGGGATTATTGCTCTTGAGAGAGAGAGAGAGAGAGAGAGAGAGAAAGAGAGAGAAAGAAAGCATCTGTCCCATTTGTCTTTATATGCCAACAGCATACAGCTCATAGTAAATGTCTTAGGGGAAAAAAGAATGAATATTGTAAATTTTGACCTTTTTAAACACTCCGATGAGTCTGCAAGTCAGAATTTCTACATGGAAACTACTCAGGGTCGTAAATCTAATTTTAAAAGTGGACTGAGGAATTTGGCTTAAAGCTGAATTATTTTAAGGAAATAAATGTATTTAGGTAGTGTGGTTTTGGAGGGTCTGACGACCATTCAGACCTTACCCGTTAACACACCATGTGCTAAACCAAAAAAAAAAAAAAAGAAAAGAAAAGAAAAGAAACCAACAGAAAACCACACCCTCACTGTTATCAAGTCCATTACAACTCATGGGCCCCACACTACAGATGATGCGAAATCCCACCTCAACAATAATTAAGAAAAGGAAGAAGGGAAAAATGAAGGCAAACTTCTTTTTTAAAGTGGATTTTTTGATAGACATAGTAAAGACAATGGACAGTGTGTCATCTACCTGGAATTGAAGGCGATGTGACAATGGTTAATTCTCCTTTCAGTGGGGGCAAACTTCCCAAATAGGTTTCTATTTCATTCTTGATTTCTTCATATTCTTGAGTAGGAATTATATTTATTTCAGAGGATTGTTCCGAGAGGCCTTCCTGCAAAGCCATGTGCAAATCTTCAAACTCAAAACTGTAAACATCAGTGAAGAGTTGATCAATAAAAGCCTTCAGTAATGACTTCCTGTACGCGGGTACAAGTACCTTAATACTGTTCAGGTTTTTTGCATCAATTTTCTGTTTAATGGTGTACAGAGAGGCAACCAGGCTGGAATTGCTAACAGTCTCGAATTCTCTCTCCAGGGCCAGTAACCCATTGGTTGTCTCTAGTTCACGCTTATCAAGGTCACCATCCCTTTCACTGCTGTTACTGCAAGACATTATGCAGAAGAACTTGGCATTGGCAGCATGGGAGGACTGCCCAGAACTCAATGCTTCCATTAAGGTCTGGTGAGGAGAGCTTTTCTTCGAGGTCAGCTTCCAGGCAGACAGATCAATCAGCACTGCTTCTGCCATCCTTCAAGACAGTAAAAACAGTTCAAGGAAGATGCCTGTTCCAAGGAGGTTGCCTGTAAGAACAATTGGCACACATAAGAATGTAAAATGGTATCAATCTGCCTTTGGATAAAGCAGAAAACTGTGACTGCTTGAAAATGAATTGCACTGATCTGAAAATGTGACTTATGAAATACAAATTTTAGAAAGCACTTCTCTCTCCCCAGAACCCAGTCTATCATTTGTCAAAAGTCATACCATTGAAAGGAAAGTGATGGGTGAATGTGTTTTGTGAGTGTTCATACATTTTTCCATATCACTAACACAAACGTGCAGAGATAGAGAGATGTGAACAAATTTTAAAGTCATTACTTGTTGACTTACACAAGTACTGCATTAAAATTTGAGGGTGTTGTCCCCAGCAACCCTACCGCGACAGTCATGTTAGGTACCGTCCAGTCATAGGAAATACCAAACCCAAACTATACTCGCTGCCATCTAGTCAAGCAAGGCTGACTCATCGGGAGCCCCTGTGGGTTTCCAAGACCCACTGTTGACAGCAGAAAACCCAGAATTTCTCCTGAGGAACAGTTCACTAGGTTAGTGGAGCTGCGGATGAAAATGGCTTGTTCACATGATTTACACAGAACTCCTCGTGGTGCAAACAGATCGGCATTCTGTTCTGCTAAACAAGGGTTGGAGGTGAGGACCCACTTAGCGGTTCTCCGCAGAGTGTCCAGGCGCCACTGCCCTTCCAGGAGGTTCCTGTTGAAATTCACTTCCCTTGTTTTGAAAATCTCTGCGAAGTCAGCTGGGGAGTGGGGAGGGTCTCCTCCAATCCGTGTCTTTGCATTCTAAATTCCCACAAAATGGGACTGCGTTCTGCTCTTCCCTTTTCTCTGACACTGCCGCATCCCTGCTTCTCCAGTGCGGTCCGTGGACACAAATCCCCACCCCCCCCACCCCCATGGACGCTCCGGGCCGCTGCACCCAGCGGCCCTCGCCTTCTCGCACTGCCCAGTAGCAGGCGAGCGGAGCTCTGTGGCGATAATGGGGTCCTTGTCCCCCCCTGTCTCTCGGGGGCCCGAATGACACCTGGGTATGGCCAGTGGGTCAAGTGTGACACCCACCCTCGCCCACCTCACCGTGGACGCAGCCGGCATGGACCCAGCCTCCGCTGGGGCTCCCGAGAGGAGAGCGGCGGGCGGCGGCCGGGAGCCGCACGCAGGCACAGAGTCCCGGAGACGCGGCCCGAGCCCCGTGCGCGCGCTCCGTGTGGCCGCCGAGCGTCGAGCCCGCGCGCCGGCGAATCCCGGGCTGGCCCCGCCCCTCCAGACCACGCCCGTGCCACGCCACGCCACGCCACGCCACGCCCCCGCCGCCGGCGCCGCAGTTCCGGTCAGGGCGTCCCTGGAGCCTGCACAGCGCAGCCCGGAGGCGCGAAGAGGAACTGGAGCCCCCGCGGGCCGCTGAAGGTCCCTCCAGCCAGCTCGGGTCGCCCCGCGAGAGTGAGGGTTGGGGAGCGGGGGGCGGCGAGATGGCGGCCTGGGAGGGGAAGAGTGCGCAGCGGCGGGCGGGAAGAGAGGTTCCCGCGTGAGGGGGGCGGGGGCGGTGTGGTGACGACGCCTCCCCAGGCCTGGCATCCCACCCCAAACTCCCTTCAGCCAACGGAAACTTCCGCACCAACTTTGTGGAAGCTGCTCGCTCGCGCGGCTCCGGGCCGCCAGCACTGACGACAGGACCCTGGTTCGAATCCCCGGGGCCCCAGACCCGCGAAGCTCTTCACATGGTCCGTTTGTCCTACCCAGGGCTCCCTCTGGGCACGGACCTCAGACTTGGGGGAACACAGTGCTTTTGGGGGTTTGGTGGTGACGAGATTTTTTTCGGAGCAAGTGGATGGATTCCCCATGTTTTATCGCTGTTTTTGCCACTCTCATCAAGATCAGCGCCCTCGCCTTGCTTTGACAACCACTGCCTCCTTGCCCCTTTGTAACCAGGTGCCACTAGTGACGGTGAGCAGTTAAGAAGGTCCCAAGCCTTAGCACTGTGATAAGGGTGCAATTTCGTTCCCCAAAGCAAGTGTACAAGGTCTATTTCTTTCAAAGTGTCCAGCCTGCAGGGGAGGCAGGTGCAGTGGGAAATGCCCATTTTTCCAAAGAATGCTTCTTCCTCTCCCACCCTACCCCACCTGCCCCACTCCAGTGTTCTCACGTATTTAAGAGTCACTAATTTAAGACAGCCCCACCCCACGTAGGCATTGAACCAGAATCGCTGGGAGTTCTGCATGGGCATGCCTTACTTTGTTTTGTTTGATATTAAGCTCCATAGATGATTCATTAGATTCAAACCAAATCAATCACTACTGCATTCATTCCCAAGCCACCCAAACAAAAGGACCGGTCACATTTCATCCTCTCTGTGTTATTCCCCTACCTGGAATCCCCTTTTCTTCCTCAATGCCCTTTATCTGCTACTTGAGAGTCAAGATCTTAAAACATTACCTTGTCTGAAAGGTATCCCGCCCCAAGCATAAGTATGGGCTGCGGCTTTATTGCTTCATTCCTCCAGAAGAAATCTCCAGTCAATTGAAAAGGGCAGTTGCATGTGAAATTGTACACTTAATAAGAGTGAATTTTATTGTTTATGAATTATATTATATGAAGGTTTTTTTTTTTAAAGTAAAAAGGGATTGGATTGTGGTCATCCAGAGAACTATGAAAAAGTATGTTATTATCCTAAATACTTTTTTATTTATAAGATAAATGATTGTTCACTCATTTGCCAAACTATTGAGAAAGAAAGGCCAAGGCCTTTACATGGTTCTGTTGAGAAGAGTTCTGCATTTTGTCTCCAAACCATTTAAGATTTCCCCAGAGTTGATTTCTTTAAAAGGAAAATACCTTAAGGGCACTTTTGAATTGGAATGCAGATTTCTTCCCTTTTAAAAAATCATTTTATTGGGGGCTCTTAGAGCTCTTAAAACAATCCATACATCAATTGTATCAGTCATATGTGTGCATATGTTGCCATCATAATTTTCAAAGCATTTTCTTCCTACAGAGCCCTCGATATCAGCTCCTCTTTTCCCCTCCTCCTCCCCCTCCCCCCATGAACCTTGATAAATCATAAATTATTATTACTTTTATATCTTATTTCAATCACTGTTTCCCTTCACCCGTTTCTGTTGTTTGTCCCCCTGGGAAGTGGAGTGGGGGGCTGCTCTTTAATCTCGGAGGGGGGGAGGCATCAAAACTTTTTTGGAAAAAATGGAATGGAATTTCCCATGAATTTTTGAAGCTCCCTATACTACACACACAAATAACTCCCTTTTCTTAAGTCTTTAGGTCTTTGCCAAATATTACTAGTCTTAAAGAAACAAACTCTCTTCAAGCTATTTCACTGGTTTGCATATAATGTGAAATATCATGAAAGCAAATAAGTACTGCTGGCATAAATAAGTTTGAGAACAAGCACAAGTAATCCACTTTAAGGATGTATCAGTCAACTGGTGAGGCAGAGTAAGCTGACTTGATGGGGGGCACAAGTAAACAGCTCAGCTGAGCATTCAGCATGATGGGGGTCATTCTCCACTTAACATTTAGAAAGAGACTAATTCAGGCTAATTGAGAGAGTAAGAGGAAGTTGGCTAAAGAGCTTTTAGTGTTCTTCTCCTTTTCAATTACTTGACTGTACTTCTCCCATTTTAAGGGCACAAACTCCCTGGCAGATAAGAGGGAACTATTGGGGGAAATCCCAGGTTACCCTTTCAAAAAAATTGTTTTGTGATTTTGAGAAAATTTGCATAGTACATTGGAAGCTGACTTAACAATTTCTGCACCACTACAGCCAGTCCCTGGATTATGAACAAGTGCTGTTTCTGTCTTTAAGACAAAGAAAACCCAGCAAAAGTCAACCAATTAAGTATAGTACATATCTGTTTTGCCTTAGTATAAGGGACATTGTGTATCCTTTTGAATTAAAATAAAAACATTAAAGAAATACTTCCAAATCTACTAAAACATTGTTAACCTAAGAATACAAGAATAATTTTGTGGCTTGTTTGTAATTTTCATTGTGTTTTTTGTTAAAGTTTACAGAAGGAATCAGTTTTCCATTTGTCAATTCATGCATGCCATCGATTGCAGTCCACACAATGTTGTAGTATCCATCCTACTTCCTCCCTGTGGCTCCATTTTCTATTTGCTCCTTTTTCCTGTTCCTGCCTGCCTTCTGTGCGTTATCCCTGAGCAATTGCTGCCCTTCTGATCCATGGTTGATGGTTCAAGAAAGTATGCTCACTAGTGTTATTGTTCCCCTGACAGACCTGTCTTGTTTGGCTGCAAGTCCCAGACCTAAAGGGTGTCTAAGAACATAGTCTCAGTGTTCCACCAGTCTCTGCCCTGGTCATTTTTATAATTTAGAGTTTTGTTCCACATTGTTCCCCACTCTACCCAGAACCCCCTATTGTGATTCCTCTCAGATGGGTCAATAGTGGTGCCTGGGCACCATCTATTTCTTCTGGTCTCAGAGTGGTGGAGGGTGAGATTTGATCAGTCCATTCATCCTTTGGAAAGTAGTTCCTATGTATCTTTGATTTCCTTCACTCTTCTTTGCTCTTGATGGGGAGAGACCAATAGGTGCACCTTAGATGGCCACTCCCAAGCTCTTAAGACCATTGTCACTACTCATCAAAATAAGAATAAACATTTTGTAGACTATGTTGTGCCAATTGACCTTGATATATTCTAGAGGCCTGGTGACTCATTCCCTCACATGTTTGGTTATGACAAAGAGGTTTCCTAACTTTGTTCCCTGTATGTGCTACTATATTCTTATATATATATATATATATATATATATATAGCATATGTAAAAGCATGTGTAGGAATATTCTATCCAACCTGTATTTATATATGTAGTTTCATCGGCCTGCCGTCTTTTGGCTTTTAAAATCTTTGCTACTATTTTTTCTGTTTTCCATCTCACTGATCTCATTTATTATCTTTATTATTTTATTTTTTCACTTAGTTTGTGGTGAAATTATTCTTATTTTTACAGTTTATCACAATGGGAGTTTAAAGAACCCAAGTATGTTAGTTAAACTTGGGCTGCTAACTGAAAAGCCATATGGGAGAAAGATGAGGCAGCCTGTAATCCATAAAGGGGAAATTCTTAAAACCTTTTTGACCAAAGCTGCAGGATTAAATGTACCTCGAGTTTTGTGAAATGGGCCATTCTTTTTATCCAGAAGCCTATTTGGAACCAAATATTTGTTACCTAGGTAGGTGAATAAGTAGGAGTCATAAATCTGAGATGGTAATTTCCCTCTCTGGTTAAGTTCTAGTGTGATGGAAATAGATGTTCAAGCAGGGAATCATCTTGACACTGCTGTCTTTTGTATCAAGTGGGTCAAAGGAATGTTTCTTCATAACAAAGATGCAATTAGAGAGTTCCTTGAAAGGGTCTTGAAGCTGAGCTGAGCAGAACATTCCCTGCCCCCTTAAAATCTTTGATGAGTAATCTATTTTGGGGATTTGATACCCTAATGTCAAGATGAAGCTTGACACACCTCTGAGAAATATGGCTAAAGTTCTGTAAATTCCCACCAGTGATGCTTTATGTCCTACATGAAAGTTGTAAATCTATGATTGAGAACTCTATTAATTTCCTGAATCCATCACTAAGCTCTCTATGTTCAATCATCCAGTTGAAACCTGTTCCCAACTCTAACTCATCCTTCTTGATACCTTAAGCAAAGTTAACAAATGATGATTTCATTGTTTCACCAACTATATATATCTGTGTTTGAAAATTTTGGTTTATCATTTCTCACTTTTGTAAATCTGATGTCTTTCTTCAGACATCATAGTGTTTTTTTTTTTTTTTCTGTTTCTAGAAAAGCTATCTTTTTGTTTTTGTGGGCCTCACTGCCCTCTGGTGGTTGTGGGAGCCACCCAATGCCGCTCCTGAGAGCCGCCGCTGGATTTGAACCGCCAAGCCCTCCGGACGCAGTCCCGCACTCAACCACGTACGCCACCAGGGCTCAGCCCTAGAAATACTATCTTTTTTAAAGACTATATTCTTATTGGGATATACTTCACGTGTCATGCAATTTAATCCTTCAATTACAGTAAAAGATTTGTGCAGTCATTTTCTTACACTTTTGTTGTTAGCTCTCCATTTCCCCTCGCCCTTCCTTGCTAGGCCTCTCTGTGATTATCAATCCAGTTACTCTCTTTATAGATCTACAGATCCTGGGTTTCCTTGAAAATCATATGAACTACAAACAGGGAGCACACAACAAACAAAAACCCTCAACAACATAGGCAAGACAAAACAAAAACTTATTCAAAAATTTAAACACTGAAACAACTTTAAATGTTTCAAAAGGAAAATGCAATGTTAAAGCTTTACATTTAGCCTCACTACATCTGCCATAATTGACTTTCCAGTACTCTCAGTCTGATACATCAGGGCTCTCTACGTGCCTTGGCTATGGTCAGAGAGGATTTACTGGAGGCTTCAGCCATGTAGGGATCCTGAAAATGGATTTGGGGCTTCCACTGTTATCCTCATCTTCTGCAAAATGAATGTTTACAATTTTAAGTTTTGTTTTATACAAACCTTGGATCACACAGACTGGTGTTCTGCTTCCATGTAGACTTAGTTGATAACCTTATTTAGATAGCTGCTTGTTTTAAGACAAGCTGGATAAATTATCTCAAATTAGGCTTTTACAACTGAGTGGATTCTTCTTTATAGCATCCCATAAAGACTTAGTCTCAGAAGGCCTTTGAGCACTTCTCATGTCTATAGGGCCCCTATTAGTCAGACTTAATCATAGAGGGTTTGATTTTTGTGATGGGAGCTTAAATAATTTATTTTAAACCCTTTCTAATATAGGCATTTTGTTTAGCTATAAATTCCCTCTAAACATTACTTTAGATGTGCCCCACATTTTTTGTTGTTGTTGCTTTCATTAAATTTAAAATCTTTAAAAAATTTTTATGGTCTCTTCTTTGACTCATAAGTTCTTTAATAGGTATTTTCTAGCTATAGTTTTTAATGTCTACTTAAGTTCTGCCGTGATTAGAGAATTTCAAATTTCAAATTCTTTGAAATCACTTCCTATTACATTGTGTCAACCTTGGTGAATGTTCTTTGAGTATTAAAAATAAAATATCATGCATCATTATGTGTTCTATAAATTTTCATTAAATTACATTGGTACATAAGTTGTTCAAACGTGTAAACTTAATTTTTCTCTCTTCTGTTGATTTCTGCTTTTGAATCTTGAAGCTAATGGGTATTAGTGATGTACGCATTTAAGGTTTTTATTCCCTCATGATGAAGTGACTGACCCTAACTGTTTTAGTTGTCTATATCTTTATCTGATACTTTTGTAGGTTATTGGTATAATCATAACCAGCTTATAGCCTTTGGTCTGAGAAGATGCTTTGTTGTATTTTAATGTTTTTAAATTTACTGAAGCTTACTAAATGGCATAAAATATCCGGGAAAAGGTTCCATGTATACTGGAAATTGATGTATATTATATTATTGTGTTTCATATTCTGTAAGGTCAAGTCGATTGATTGTGTCCATCTGTGTGTTTTAATTTTTTTCGAGTTTCAGCTTAGTTGTTTTCTTCACTGAAGGCAATGTATTGAATTCTCTTACTAGTATCTGGAGATGTTGGGTTTCCTTTCAATTCTGTTAAAATTTGATTTATGTATTTGGGAGTGTTTTTGTTGGGTGCATAGACACATGTTATGACTCTGTTCTCTTGATAAATCAACTCTTTAATCAATAGTGCCCTTTATTACCACTTGTGCTTGTTTATCAGAATTAGTCTTGCTACTCGTTCTCTTTTTCTGATTGCCATTTGCTTCAGAAGATACATTTTACCATCCTTTGGATGTCTATCTTATTTTTGACAGCTTATCAATAGGACTTGTTTTGTGATCTAGTCTACTCTTCACTATCTCTTGACTAGTATATTTAATTCACTTATATCCAGTACAATTATCAGTATTTATGAATTTAATGCTGCCATTTAACTGTGTTAGGGAAATGTTATTGATTTCGTTCTGTGTGTGTTCTTTTGCTGAATTAATTATAATTTGCACTTTTCTTATCACTCCCTTTATAGCTATCATTTTAGTTCTTCTTAAAATATCTTTATGATTTTACTAATTTTATTTTGGCATTAAGTTGTTGAACAAAGATGTTCTCCATCAATGGGCATGTCTTCTCCCCATGAAAACAAAGGAATGTTTTTTTAAAATAATGTGATAATGGCTTTTAAGCCATTTACACCAAGGTTTGTGAGTCTTTCAAGAAAAGTACATGGAACATATACATGTTGCCTTATTAAAAGTTCTGAACTTAAAAATCATGCTTACATGTTTAAAGAACAGGAAAAAACTCTTGCATGTTAAGAACCTGAATGAGTTAAAGAGGTTATAACTACATTTCACTAAGGACCTGTAATCTCCATTCCAGAGGTAGGCACTTTTTCAAGCAATTGCCTGCCAGCTCACCACTTAAAAACCACAGACCAAATGAGGACTTCATGTCTCTCTCTCTCTCTTTTTCTCTGGCTGCCATCAAGAAATGCTGACTCTAGCGATGTCCTGTGGGTTTCCAAGACTTACAGAAGTAGAAGCCCAGTTTTTCTCCCATGGAACTTCTCATGGTTTTGAACTGCCAACCATGTGGCTCAAAGCCCAAAGCTTAACCACTACACCAGGGCTCCTCAAAAAGTTCATAGCAGAATAAAACAGTGATGAGAATGTTTCCATGAACTTTTTGAAGCTTCTTCTACATGTGTATATCTGATATATAAAAACAAGAGCTGTTTGATTGTGTAGGACTGTCTATACATGCAGAGAAACCCCACCTTTGGTGGAAAGCCAGAAACCACATGGGTAGTGGAGGAATGTTGCTTACATTGTTTGGAATATTCATGAAAGAACAGGACAGATCCTTTGGTTTCTCTTCTCAGTGTCCTGAAACTTTAATCTCATTGCCTAATAAGAAAAGGGAGTAGTCCATAGTTTCAGCAGTTTCTAAGACACAGGCATAGAATAGTTATATAATACATTTTGATGACTAAGATAATAACTCCTTTTGGTTGACTAATGAGGATACAACTTCTTTCCAAAGTATAAAGTTAAAATAAGCCTAAAAGGGTTTTTTCTTTTTATATTCAGTATGTATAATTTATTCTTTTTAAATTAAATCATTTTATTGGGGGCTCATACATCGCCTTTCACAATCTGTACATACATATATCGTGCCAAGTACCTTCGCAGGTCTGCCGCCCTCTTCATTCTCAAACCGTTAGCTTTTTGACCCGAGCCCTTGACATCCACTTTTTCTTTTTTCCCCTCCCACTTTGCTCCCCCTCCCCCAGCAACCCTTGATTTTTAAAAATTATTATTTTGTCATATCTTACACTGCCCAACGTCTCCCTTTGCCCACTTCTTTGCTGTCTGTTCCTTAGGTAGAAGGTTATGTGTAGACCCTTATAATTGGCTCCCCCTCTCTACCCCATCCTCCCTCCACTCTTCTGGTATCTCCACTCTCACTATACTGGTCCTGAGGGGTTCATATGTCCTGGGTTCCCTGTATTACCAGTTCCCGTCTGTACCAGTGTACTACTTCTAGTCTAGCTGGATTTGTAAGGTAGAATTGGAATCATGATAGTTTGAGAAGGAAGTATTTAAGAACTAGAGGAAAGTTGCATGTTTCATCCTACTTCACTACACCCTGACCGGCCCGTCTCCTCCCTGCTACCCTTCCGTAATGGGATGTCCAATTGCCCACAAATGGGTCTCGGGTCCCCACCCTGCACTCCCCCTCTTTCCTTTTTTTTTGGGGGGGGGGCCTCACTGCTCTCCGGTGGTGGGAGCAGGAGGCCCAGTCCCACTGCTGGAATCGAACCTCCGTCCCAGTGGGCCGCAGTCCCGTGCACAACCACTACGCCACCGGGGCTCAGCCCCCCCGCCCCTTCATAGTGATGTGATTCTTGTTCCTTGGTGCATGATACCTTCTCTCTTCGAACCCTCAAGACCACACAGGCTGGTGTGCTTCTTCCATGTGGGCTTTGCTGACTCTGTGCTGCCTGGCAGCTTGACTACCTTCACGCCTTTAAGACCCCAGACGCTTTATTATTTGGTAGTTAGGCACCATCAGCCTTCTCACCCATGTTTGCCTCTGCACTCATTTGTCCTCAGCGATCATGTCAGGAGGATGGGCACATATTGATGTTTTTTTTCTTTGATGTCTGATACCTTATTCCTTCCACACCTCATGGTTGCACAAACTGGTGTGTTTCTTCCATAGTGGGCTTTGTTGCCCCTGAGCTCGATGGCCGCTTGTTTACCTTCAAGCCTTTCAGACCCTGGACACTATGTCTTTTGCGAGTCGGGCACTATCAACTTTCTTCACCACTCTTGCTGATGCCCCCACATGTTCTCAGCGATAATCTTGGAAATGTGACCACATATTGATTATGTTTTTTTCCTGTTTGATGCCTGAGACCTGATCCTTTCAGCATCTCGTCACCACACTGGCCGGTGTGCTTTTTCCATGTGGGCTTGGCTACTTTTCAGCTGGATGGCTGTTTGTTTATCTTCTAGCATTTAAGACCCCAGGTGTTATATCTTTTGATAACTTTCTCACCACATTTCCTTATGCACCCATTTGTCTTTAGTGATCATATTGGGCAGGTGATCATCATGGAATACCATTTTAATAGAATTAAGTGTTATTGCATTGAGGTAGTACTTGAGTGGAGACCTAAGGTCCACCTGCTACCTTAGTTTTATATATATATATATATATATATATATATATATATATATATATACTGACAAACACACACACACACATATATGTGTGTGTGTGTGTGTTTGTCAGTCCGGGTAGGCTAGAGGAACAAATTTCATAGACATGCATATTGATATAAGAAAAAGGTTTATATATGAGAAATAGGACATTAAGAAAGCATCCCAATCCAGTCCAATACAAAGTCATAAGTCTGATATTAACCCATACACCCGATATCAGTCTATAATGTCTCCTTCCGACTCATGAAGTCACAGGTCAGTGGGTGCAGAGTTCCAGCACTGGCAGGGGTCTCCCCATGGCTCCTCACTTTCCGGGCTCAGGGTCCATCAACAGCAGAAGTAACTCATCGCTGGCAGAGGTCTCCATGTGGCCGCCCCAGCTTCAGAGGTCCGGCTCCATCAGAGCAAAGCCGTGTGGTCTCTCCGCCGCCTACTCCAGCCTCCCGGATGCCACCATCCTGTGTTGTCCGTGATTAATCGTCTCTGAGACTAACTCCCAACAACTGGGGAAGATAGCTTCTCATGTTCACGAGGGAAATATCGCAAGATTTTCCAGAAGTCTAAAGAGAAAGCCATGCCCACATAGAGGCCTCATCGGCTACTCAACGGCTACCTCCAGGTTAACAGGCCAGACTCCACTCCTACATTTCAATCATAAAATTAATATAAGCACATGACTGCCACAATATGTACAATATGCATATATATTGTCACAAGGTGTCGAAAGGAGCAGGTGTCATATATATATATAAGCATCTAGACATACTTCCTCATAAATAATTATATTTACATATTATATGCCTATTTTTAGACCTCTATAAATGCCCTTTGCCTCCTACTTCTTTCCTCTATTTCCTTTTACTTTCCTCTTGTCCCACTATCATGCTTAGCCTTCATTTGAGTTTCAGTACTTCCTCTCAGTTACATTACCCTTGCTCAAACCCTTCCAGGCTCCCCACATGCTCCTCACCACCAATTCCAGACCACTTGTTGTTCCCCCATCCCTGAGCCTGTCCACACCACCTCCTTTCTCCTCCCTCTCCTCCCCATGACCCCCAGAAACCTTTGATTCTGTTGTTTTCTCCTCCCCACTATCCATCCAGGAGTGCTCCCTTCTTGATTCAATCCATGTGGGGGGCTTAGACCTAATTGCTTCCCTGCCATGTGACCCCCAAAATTTCCTCTGTCACTGTCTGCTTTAGTAAGGAAAGAGCATGACAGGTCCTGTTGTCGTTTGCCCAGTCCCAGTGGGTGTGACGTGCCAGGTCCTCCACCCAACCTGTTCTCTAGCATGCCCTCTTCCAGGGATGGGCTCAGTCTGGTTCTGGTTGGGGCCAGCCTTATGCTCTCTCGTTTCATGCATCCTTCCATGTGGCCATGGTGTCCTGATGGCTCATTGCTTTATGGTAGGGTCTGCAAGCCCACTCCAGATTCTCTGGAGATAAGACTGGTACTCTCCCCCTGGGTGGGTTAGTGCCCTGCTTCCTCCATTATCCTATCACGTTCAAGCACCCTTTTCCCACCCTTCTCCCATTACTGTGTTGGACCCAACATGGACCTCCTTGGGTCTGGTCCACCCTCCTCCCATTCCCCTATATCTCAACTCAAATGCTTTGATATAGGAGACTTCTCTTCTATACCCCTTGTGCTGGATACACTTACCTCAGGGTACTCATGCTGTACTTCTCCTTTTGTGATTGGCTGACTTCGCTTATCATAATTTCCTCCAGTTCTTCCCACAAGAAGATGTGTTTCATGTGTTCATCAGTGCTTTTGCTTGAAGCATAGTACTCCATTGTGTG
This sequence comes from Nesogale talazaci, assembly GCA_004026705.1. NCBI lineage: Eukaryota > Metazoa > Chordata > Mammalia > Afrosoricida > Tenrecidae > Nesogale > Nesogale talazaci. Next base: position 45,471 of record PVJH01000852.1, read on the forward strand.
TATGTGCCAGAGTTTACCAATCCACTCATCTGCCAATGCAAATTTAGATAGTTTCCAACTCTTGGCAATTGTGAATTGTACTACAATAAACATTGGAATGCATACAACTGCTCATGGTTTATTTCTTACCTCTTCTGAGTATATTCCAGTATAGGGATAGCTGGGTCATAGGGTAGCTTGATTTCCATCTTCATAAAGTATCGCCAGGCTGCTTTCCATAGCGGCTGTACAGATCTACAGGTCCACCAGCAATGTAGAAGAGTTCCTATTTTGCCACATCCCCTCCAACATTTGTTGGTCACTGATTTTCTGATTTGGGATAGTCTCAAAGGTGTTAGATGGTATCTCATGGTTGTTTTGATCTGCGTTTCTCTGATGGCTAATGATGGGGAAAATTTTCTCATATGTTTATTGGCTATATGCATCTCTATCCTAGTGAAATTTCTTTTCAGTTCTTTTTACCACTGCTTCAGAGGCTTAACTGTTTTCCTCTTTTTTGCAGGTAATGAGAAGGATATTGTAGATTTTCGTAATAAGCCCTTTGACTCTTGTGTCGTTGCTAGAAATCCTCTCCTAGTCTGTGTATTGCCTTGTTACCCTCTTGGTAAAGTCTTTTGATGCACACAGATCTTTTATCCTTAGGAAATTCAATTTGTCACTTTCAGGTTCCCCTGCATGTGCACCCTGCCCTATTGCAATTAGCCTTTGCATTCTCTGGTTCAAGGTTCTTAAGCTTTCCCTAATTCTTTAGCTAATGATCCTGATGGTTTGGGGTATTACTTCTAGGTCCGTGATCCACCTTCAGTTTGTTCTTGTGCATGGGGTGAGGTAGAGATCCTGTTTAGTTTTTCTATATGTGGATTTCCATTGTCTCCAGCACCATTGTTAAATAGGGCGTCACCCTCCCGTTTGATGCTTTTGCCGCCCTCGTAAAAAATCAGTTGTCTTTATGCTGATGGTTTTATTTCTGGGTTTTCTCTTCTTTTCCATTGTTCCATGCATCTGTTCTTATGCCAGTACAACGATTTTTTGACCACTCTGGCTTTGTAGCAGGTGTGAAAGTCAGGTAAAGAGAGCCCTTTGACTATGTTCATCTTGAGACTTCTGCTAATTCTAGCCTTTTTTTCTCTTCATATGAAATTGGTAGTCAGTTTCTCCTGTTCTCTGAAGGTTGTTGGTATTTGAATTGGGATAGCATTAAACTTATAAAGTGCACCGGGTAGGATAGACACTTTACTATATTGAGGCTTCTGTTCCATGAGTATGGCATATTCCTCCATTTGTGGAGGAGGTCATTTTTGGTTTCCTGTAGTAGGGTCTTGTTGTTTTCCTTTCCAAAAGTAGGTCTTTTGTTTTTTTGGTTAGATGTATCCCTAGATATGTTAGTTTATTCTTGGCTATTGTGAATGGAACTGTCTTCCAGATCTCCTCTAACGTGGTCTTGTATACAGCAAGCCAATCGACTTCTGTTTGTTAATCTTGTATCTTGCCACTCTTCCATATTCCTCTATTGCTGTCAGTCCTCCAGTTGTGGAACTTTCTGGATTTTCGATGTACAGAATCATATCGCCAGTGAATAATGATAATTTTACCTCTTCCTCTCCCAAATGGATATCGTTGATGTTTTCCCCATAGCCTTATGTTATTAGCTAGGGCCTCCAGTACAATATTAAATAGCAATGGGGATAAGGAGCATCCTTGTCTAGTCCCCTTTTTCAGTGGGGTTGATTTAGTCTTTTCTCCATTGACTGATGTTAACTGTCAGCTTTTCATAGATAGCATTGTATTAACTTGAGGAAATACCCTTCCATTCCTATCCTCCTGAGCGTCTTGATTAGGAATCAGTGCTGGATGTTGTCAAGTGATTTTTCTGCATCTATAGATATTATCATGTGGGTCTTGTGTTTTAATCATCTCAATGTGGTGAATAATATTGATTGATTTTTGGATGTTAAACTATTCCTGCATCGCTGGGTTGAATCCTACGTGGTCCTGAAGGATGATGCTTTTTATATAATTTTGTATTCTATTGGCCAATATCTTGTTGAAGATTTTTGCATCTATGTTCATTAGAGATGTCGGTCTATAGTTCTCTATTCTTGTGGGATCCTTTCTCTGTTTGGATATCAAAGTTATACTGGCTTCATAAAATGAGTTTGGGAGTTTTCCATCCTTTTCTACTCTCTGAAAAATGTTGTGGAGGATCAGTGCCAGCTCCTTCCTGAATGCTTTGTAGAATTCTCCAGGGAAGCCATCAGGTCCGGGAACTTTTTGTGTTGGTAGCTTATTGATAACCATATCTATTCTTTTGCCATGGGCTTGTTTAGGTTCTTGACCTCCTCTGGGATCGTCTAGGGAGGGATTGTTTTTCCAGGTATTTGTCCATGTCTTCCCCATTGTTGAACTCATTAGAGTACAGCCTTTCATAGTACTTTGTGATTATTCTTTTAATCTCAATAGGGTCTTGTATAATGTATTCCTATCATTGTTTCTAGTTCGAATTGCTTTCCCATTATGTCTCTCTATTTTATTTTTTGGAGTGAAACCACTCAAATTTGATTCCTTCATATTTAATGACAAATAGCTACTAAGATTTAAAATTCCCATGATTCCAGAATGCCATTTTATCTCATCTTGTCTTTTTCCCAGGTTAACTTTCTAGCTTACCCAGTCCCAATATCGGTTTTGGATATCAATCTCCCCCTCCCACATTACAGAAAAAAAAATTCACACTTAAGTGAAAATTACCACATATTTTTTTCCTTCCATCTTCTCTAGTGAAATGCCTACCCAGAAAGAGAAGAATTATAATTATAAACTTAACATACTCTGCTGCCTAGCATGTAGGTAATTGCTTCCTTTCAGTTCTTAGCGCCCACAGCCCTCAAAGCCCTAGTTGAGTTTGACTTGCAGAGGTATGAGATGAGTTTCTGAAAGTTGGAACCACAGTCTTTTAAAACTCTTACCCTAAGTGCTGACATAATGCATTAAGCATATTTGTCACAGTACCTTAGTACATATTAAAAACCCAAAACCAAACCCACTGCTATCAGGTTGATTCTAACTCCTCACATCTTTACACAGGGTTTCAAAGGCTGTAAATCTTAAATGGAGCAAACGGTTTGATCCTTTTTCCCACAGGGCAGCCAGGGGGTTTGAATCAGCAACATTGCAGCTAGCAGCTCAAAATTTACCTCATAGTACCAACCCCCAGGGACCACCTCCCCAAACTCGCCCATCGAGTCAATTGTAGCTCATAGTGATCACATGGGACCGGTAGAACTGCCTCTGTGGCTCCCCAAACCCTAAGTCTTTACAGGAGAAGAAAGCCTGATCTGTCTTCCACAGGGTACCTCTAGTACACGGAAAATGCGTACTAAATGCTAATTTGAGCCTTGTTTACTTTCAGATTCCATTTCTCTTACTTGACTACGTGGTCTTATGGAAATTTCCTAATCTTCATAAGTCTCAGTTTTCTCATCTATAAAATATAGGTAATAATAATATTCTATAATGTTGCTCTAAGAAATAAAAATTGAAGATAACCTAGTGTAAGCATTTAGAACAGGGCTGTTACATAGTCAGTGCTTAGTAAATGTTGATATTGTTACTATAATAGAATGGCAGTTTATTGTACCATTTACATGGTATTGTTTTTTGTCACGCTACTATTTTCATCGGAAGTTATTTTCCATAAATGATTGTTTTTTACATATATGTAACAGTGCTTGCGTATGTGCTAGCAACAATTTTAGGTATTGTAATACTCTTCAATCAGTCATTTAATTTCTCTGCATTTTCTGCAGAATATCTCGCGTATGTTGTTCTTCTTAGGTACCTTCCAGTAGGAGCCAACCCCTAGCAGCCTTGTGCGCAGCAGAAAGAAGCACTGCTTGGTCCTACTCCCACTGCAAAATCGGTCCTTTGAGCTCATTGTTGCAGCCACCTTGTCAGTGCATTTCCTTGGGAGGCTTCCTCGTTGTCACTGCTCCTCCACTTCACCAGCCTCGATAGCCTTCTCTGGGACTGGACTCTGCCTCTGCCCTTACTTGTACTTAGTCAGATGTCTTTGTCCTTCGGGAAGTCCATGGTCCTCTAAAGATTCTTCTCCAATACCACAGTTAAAATACAGCAGTTCTTTGGTTTTCCTTATTGTCCAAATTTCACATCTATGGCTTGGGTCAGGCTGCTTTGTCCTCTACAGAGGCCTTGTGCAGCAGAATTACCCCATGCCACACATCTTTTGATCTGCTGACTGCTGCTTCCATGAGCATTGATTGTGATCCAAGCAAGAAAGAATCATGACACCATCAACCTGTTCTTCATTTATCATTGGTCTTCTGAGGATTTTGGATTTTCTTTACCTTGAATTGTAATTACCTTCAATTGTAGTTGAAGACTGCAATCCTTGATCTTCATCTAAACTATTTCAAAACCGCCTCACTTTCAGCAAACCAGATTGTGTTATCTGTATATCACAGGTTTTAATAACCCTTCTAATATTAAGACTACACTTCATTTAAACCAAAACGTCTCTGATTAGTTGCTTAGCATAAGATCAAATAGGTATGTTGAAAGGATACAACCTTGATTCCCACCTTTCCTGATTTTAAACCATGCAGTAGTCCCTTATTCTGTTCCCACAACTGCCTCTTGATCCATGTACAAGTTCCACATGAGCACAATGAAGAGTTCTGGCATTCCCCTTCTTTTAAAGGTGACCCACAGTTTATTTATTATGCACACAAACAAATGCCTTTACATAGTTACTAAACACAAACAAACAGCTTTCTGTATTGTCTAAGCAAAGATCCATCTGAGTTCAGCAGTGGTATCACTTGTTCCACGTCCTCTTATGAATTGGTGTGAACCTCTGGGAGTTCCCTGTTAATGTACTGCTGCAACTGTTGTTGGAAAATCATCAACAAAACTTCACTTGATATTGTTCTATAATTTGAGCTTCCTATTAAGTCACCTATCTTTGGATTGGGTATAAATATGGATCTCTTCCAGTCAGTTAGCCAGGTAAGCGGTCTTCCAAAGTTCCTGGCAGAGATGTGAGTGTTGACAATGCTTCATCACCCTGTTGAATCTTCAGTTGGTATTCATTCATATCCCGAAGCCTTGATTTTGGCTAATGCTTTCGGTGCAGCTTGAACTTCTTCCTTCAGTACCATTGTCACTTCCAGAATGGTGGAATAGAGACCAGTTATTTTTGTTACAGCAACTCTGTATTATTTTTATCTTCTGTTGATGCTTTCTGCATCCATTCAGTATTTTGTCCACAGAATCGAGAGTGCAATTCATGGCTTGAATTTTTTCTTAAGTCCTTTCAGCTTAAGATATGCTGAGCCCGTTCTTTTTTGGTTTTCTAATTCTGGATGTTTGCATATTTCATTATAATATTTGACTTTGTTTTCTTGACTTGATCTTTGATGTTTTCTATTCAGATCTTTGACTTCATCCTTTCATTCATTTGCTTTAGGTATTCTATAAATAAGAGCAAGTTTCAGAATTTCTCTTTCTTTTAAAAATCATTTTATTGGGTGTGCTTACAGATCTTTTAACAGAGTCTCTTCTGACATCCTCTCAGATCGTTGCTGTCTTTTTAATGATCTTTTGCTTCTTCATTAATGATGGGCTTGATGTCCTCTCATAGCTTCTCAGGTCTTCTATCATTAGTGCTGAATGCATCCAATCTGCTCTTCAGAGGTTCTTGAAATACAGCTGGGTTAGACTCACAGTTGTGTTTTTACTCTTGTGGATGTATTTTAATTTTCTTCAGCTTTTTTTCTGAATTTACACATGAACAATTGATGTTCTTTTCCAAAGTCAGCTCCTGGCCTGGTTTTTATTGTGGACAGTGAGCTTCTCTACTGTCTTGTCCCAAACATGTAGTTGATTTGATTTCATGCATTCTATCATTTGTGTTGTTGAAAAAATATTTTCTGTGAACAAGTTGTTGGTCTTGTAGAATTTTATCATGCCATCTCCAGCTTCATTTCTATTGGCAAGACTACAGTTTACAACTACTATACTTTCCTCTTTGTTTCCTACCTTGGCTTTCCAATGACCTGTAATTACTAATACACCTTGACTGCATGTTTGATCATTTTCTGACAGAAGTTGTTGGTAAAATTCTCTAATTTCTCATCATTAGTTTTTTGCATAAATTTGAATTAATATTTGTATTGATTGAATTTCCTTTTATTTGGCTAGATATATTCTGTCACAATTAACATTGTATTTCCTAATTGATTTTGCAATGTCCTTTTTGACAGTGAATGCCAAACCATTTCTCTTAGTTGTGTTATTTCCAAAATAGTAAATCATATAGTTTTATGATTCAAAATGGCCAATACCAGTCCATTTCAGCTCACTAATGCCTAGCATATTGATCTTTTATTTCATTTTTGATGAATTCCCATGTTCTGAGATTCATACTTTACACATTCCAAGTTCTGATCAGTGGCAGATTTTCACCACTGTTTCTCCTATATTGAGTCATGGCTATCAGTAAATAAGATTCAGAAGGCTCCACTCCCATGAGTTTTAACTAACTCACACCACCATGGTGGACTCCACTTTAAGAAACTAGCTCTCCTCCCCAGTCACATTTAGAGTACCCTCCGATCCCAGAGGCCCTATCTCTGGCCATGAACTGCTTCTATTTACTAGACTTCAGTATCTGACAATGTTTCAAAGCCACGTATAAGGTTTTCCTTTGTTATCCTCCTTTGTTATCTGTTCTCAGTCTGGAAGCCCTGTTGAAACCTGTTTATTTTGGGTAACACTCTTGGCACTTGACATACCAGTGAAATAGCTTCTAACATCACAGCAACACACAAACCACCACATTACAACAAACACAAATGGTGGATCTTGCATAAAATATGAAACATAATACATGTGGTTTGAAGGATAGGGATTGAAACTTTTAGTTGCTAAAGTCCATTTCACTGATTATGTATTTCTAATCAATTAACAGTAGAGGGCAGTAGTTCTTCATAGGTTTAGCTCTTCTCTATTCTACATTAGCAATCTGGAAAAAGCTAAAATTTTCCAGATTTTGCAACAGATATTTTCATAAGAAACATGGATGGCACAAGTGGTTTGCAATTAGCTGCTAACCAAAAAATTGGGTGTGTTAGCTCAAATTTTGGCTTTGTTGAAAGAAAGACAGCCTAGTGATCCGCTTTCATAACAATTAGCCACGTAAGCTAAGGGGCATTTCCCCTCTATCATCTGTGGGGTCACTAGGTGTCTAGGATGGACACAATGGCAGCTGTAAACATTCTTCCATTACTAATCATTCTAAAGAAATGTCACCGCAAAACTTTTCCAGTTTAGATGGCTTCCAAAATCAAAAACAAGAACTATTGATTACATTTGTGGTATATAAATCTAATTTCCCCCATTCTATTTTCCCCCCAATGATTTTATTGGGGGCTCTAACAGCTCTTATAGCATTCAATAGATCATTTATATCAAGCATATTTGTACATTTGTACACATGTTGCTATCATCATTTCCAAATGTTTTCTACCTGAGCCCTTGGTATAACCTCCTCCTTCCCCCTCCATTTTTTTATAAATCATTTTATTGGGGGCTCTTAGACTCCCATCCCTATCCATACATACATCAATTGTGTGCAGGCCCTTTCTTTAAGTTGCTGCAAATATTTTAGATATTGGAAAAATAAATAAGACACAATATTTGCCTTCCTGGAGTATATGATTGAATAGAGGACATAGAAATATAAAGTATTAAGAATAAGAAGAATAGAAAATTTTTTTGAATACTCACTGCATGAAAGTAATTTACAAAGTTCTTTATATATATTATTTTACATAATGTTTATACTAACCCTAGTAAGTAAGATTCTACTCTTAAATCTAAGAATCTGAGAAATACTTTAGGCAAAGAGATAGTAAGTTGCATAACCTACATTCAAAACTAGCTCTGTCATACCAGAACCTAAATTGTTAGCCACCATGGTATAATAGAACTATAGAAACAAATGGTACTATAAAGAAAGAAATCACATCTATCCAGAAGGACTAAGAAAGAATTCATAAAGTAGATGCCATCTAAGATGGATTTGAAGCATTACCTGTGATATTGGCATGATCAGAATTGCACTGTAAAGTGACCAGACATCCCGCTTTTTATCAATTTAACAACGTCCCACAGCATTTAAAAATTAAAATAAATATATTACAATACTATTTTTACATTTTATGAAAATTTTTGTTGCTCCATATAGACCAAACTTTTAATTAAGAACAACCCCCCCCTCCCTGGCCACTGGTGTCCTGCTTAAAATCCGGTCCCTTTAGGATCATCATTCTTTGAGCTGGGCAGAATGAGTTGCAGTGAAGCTGACTGGAAGTCATTCTTGTTAGCATCTGTCCAGCCAATGGTGACCCATGGCAACTTCTTGTACAGCAGAAGGACACACTGTCTAGTCCTGTGCCTTCACAATTTGCTTATGTTTGATCACATTGTTGCAGCCACTGTGCCCACCCTCTTGTTGAGGACCTTCTTTGTCTCTGCCCCTCTACTTTACCAAGCATGATGTCCTCGAGGGACTGGTCTCTCCTAGCAACATGTCCAAAGTGACACAGTCTCACCATCCTTACATCTAAGGAGCATTGCTTTCTTTTTTTCCTTAATATAGGAAATGTTACTGCATTGTAGAGGTAGATTTTTATTTCATTTTTAAAGATCATTTTATTGGGGGCTCTTACAACTATTATTACAATCCATACATCAACTGTATTAGACATTTACTTGCTATTGAGCCCTTGGGGTCAGCTCCTTACTGCCCCCTCCCTCCCTACCCCATGGCCCCTTGATAGATTACAAATTGTGTTAACCAAATACATCAGGAAATTCTCAAAAACACACTTAAGGAGGAATAATGTCCCTGGGTCGGATAGAAAGAAGTACAACAGTAAAGGACTGGCCTTATATAGGAACAAGTACACTTTAATGATCATACGAAAAGAACAGGTATATATGCAAAAAGATTGACAAATGAGATGATTTAATATCCTATGTAATATTTTTCTGCTTTCGCAGTTAAATATGCTACAATTGAAAAGAGAAGGGTGAAAAGATTTGGGTAGCTTGAAGACAGAAGAGTGAAGTTATCATCTATGAAAATTGAGGAGCCCTAAGGACCCAGCAAAGAGCCAGGGTGCGTAGGGGTTATGTGTTGCATTGTGATCTGCAAGGTCTATGGCTGGAAATCATGAGCTGCTCTGAGAGAGAAGGACGGGCCTTTCTACTCCCATCAACAGTTACAGCCTTGGAAACTCACAGGGGGTAATTCCGTTCCCTTTAGAATCGATGTGAGTTGGCATCAACTCATTGCAGTGAGTTTGGGGCTTTTGTTTTGTTTTGTTTTGTTTTACCCTAGCAAGGAGCCTTCATGACTACTGTGTTACAAATGATGCTGTTAAACACATGATCAGCAGTTCAAGTCTCCTCCTAGGGAAAAAGATGTGGCTTTCTGCTCCCTGATGATTCACAGGCCTAAGCAATCCCCAGATGCAGTTCTGTTCTGCCCTAGAGTCAGTGTGAGTTCACACAATGGCAGTCAAGTTTTTGCTGTTGTCTTGGGGGGCTGGGTTGGGGCGTGCGGTTGGCAGATAATATCAGAAGTTTATTTGCCACGAATACTCCTAAGTATAAAGTGAGCTCACAGGGCAATTTTGTGTCTCTTTTTCAGGCATATTCAGGCACTCAAGTGTAAGGAAAGCAACTGATTTGGATGTGTCTAAAGAAATAAAATAGGAAGCGAGTGGTAAGGAAGTTAGGGGAAATGCAAAGGTAAGTGAGTAGAGGCACAAGGAAATGAGGCATCATGGAACCAATGGATTAGAAGTCGGTGTGATCAGAGAGTGCTTAAGTCACACTGCAAGGATGAAAAAACTGGCAAAATAAGAGGTAGTTTGAATCTGAAATTGAGAGTGGGTCCCTGGTGTGGATGAATGAGACAAGACACCGAAGAACTACGGTCATGGTGTTGGATATACCATCTTCATGGAGGCTAAAGTCTGAAAGAAATGCAACAACAGTAGTATTACAATACAGAAAATCAGCTGAAACAGTCTAGGGGTAAGGAGAACGCTGGAGATGTGTCTATTTAGGTGAGGTAGTCTGATAGCATGAACTTTGTGGGAGCCAGGGAGCCTCAGGGAGAAGGAAAGGAGAGTAGTGTGGCATGATAAACGGGACAAGAAAAACAACCTTGCCTTCCAACTTAGTGACTTCAGGGTCGTGCAGGGTAGGGAGCAGTATCTCTGAACACCAGAGTCAGAAAGTGAAGGGAGAATGCATTGAACAGGCCATGTAGATAAGCAGTATTTTGATGAAGATGGATTCTGAGTTCCAAAGGTCATAATGGAAAAATATAAAGAGGTTGGAGTGTTTAACAGCATCAAATTAGAAGGCTTGCATAGCCGAAAAAGGATAAAACGCTATGATGAAAAAAAAAAAAAAAAGCAAACTCCATGATGAATAGTGACCGCAGAGTTTTAGAACTCTGGAAATGGTCTTCAATTGGGGGATGGCATTGTGAATTTAGTTTAGAAGGAGGCAGGAGGGACTTATCAGGATTATGAGGAATTTACTGAATTTTCTCCCTACTCATGCACATGATGGCCTTGAAGCCACTGGAGGTCTGTAGGAGTCGTTCATTCTTCAAGTGAGGTGGACCATTGTGAGAATGTAAAAAGAAAGCCACCGCCATCAGATTGACCCCAACTCACAGTGACCCTAAAACACAGACTAGAATTTCCCCTTGGGTATCCAAGGTTTCAAATCTTTATGCGAGCACACAGCCTTACTGTTTTCCCATGGAGCAGCCAGTGGTTCAAACCACTGACCTAGCAGTTGGCAATTAAATGGGTAGCTCATCACATTACCAGGGCTCCTGAGAATAGAGAAAGAGGAGAGAGTTGATTACCATGAGACTTTCGCACTAAAGTAATTCGAAAGTGGTGATATTCTAGGAATGGTATTAAAGACATGGTTCCTTCCTTAAAAAGACTACAATCTTACAGAATAGTGTAGTCCTTAAGTAAATGAACCCTGAACCAGACTCTTTCAATTCAAATCACATCTCTGATACTTAATAGCTGTCTGTGTAAATTACTTGTCCTCTCTGTGCTTGACTTTACTTCACTCCAATTATAAATGGAAATTTCATTTATAATTTACCTCATAGGCTGTGTGTATGTATAATGGTAAAGTTCTTAGACTATCACTTGGCACAGAACAAACACTACAAGTATCTGAGGGAGGGTTTTGTTGTTAATTCTTATCTAAAACATCAACAACTTTGTGGCACAAAGTAAACTCGAAGTAATGCTTGCTCTTATAAATATTGAGAGAACTAGCTGAAAAAATAGCTACATAAAGCATGCATATTTAAGGAAGAATTTAGGATAAACTTTAACCAGGAACCCCATGTAAGATGGAGAGCTTAGGAACTAATCTGGGGCAACTCTGAATGTTCAGCAGAACAGATCCAGATTAAAGACAGGAGTAGAGAGAGCGGGAAGACTTGATGAAACAGATAAGCTCACAATGAGATTTGAAGGAAGGAAGTGACATGAGCAGAAAAGAATCAAATTCTCAGAGGTGTTTATGATACCTTATAAATCTCCCAAGAAAAACTCTCAGTTTATCTATAGCGTGACAGACTTTCTAGATACATTTGAAGTCTGACTTTGGAGAAAATGTTATTTTGCTTCCTTTTCCCTTATATATCAGATTTTAATTCTTTTAACATTTTTGTTTTTTGAAAAGAAACACTCAAAAATAAGCAAATCAAACTCACTGTCATCAAATCAACTCAGGGTCTTGTGACTCCACAGAACAGGGCTACTGCTCCCTAAGAGTTTCCAGATCTAAATATTTTTGGAAGTAGACAACCTCATCTTTCTTTGAAGGAGCCACTTGTTGAATTTGAACAATTGATCTTGCAGTTAGCACCCCAACTTACCCCACTACATCATCATTGTTTCTAAATAAAACTAAAAAAAATTGTAGTTAACGAAATTTTAGGAAATAAATTTAGTGATTTTTGTAGACTTCATAGAGGCTTCCTAACATGTACTTTGCAGTGACATGAAGTTTACCATGATTTGGAAAGAGTCACAAGTTTTGTAAAGATCAACTAAGTTTGTGTTCTCTGTTTTTAAGGATCAGTCTTGTACCATTTCCTCTGTATTGGCATGGACAGATAGATTCAGATTCTCCCTTTCCTAAAGCTAATACCTTAATGCTGACAATTAACAATTTATTTGTTATGTTGGTAGAAGATCCTCTTTAATCCTCCAAAGGAGAAAAAGATATACGTCTTTCTTCATCTTAACTACTCCTGGTCATAGAAAAACCAAACATGATTTTAAGTCTGATTATTTCTGATCCTAGTCAGAATATTACTGGATAAAAGTACTGTTTTATTCTTAAGCTTGACACTCACAGTACCAGTAGACCAGGTGGCATAGTGGGTTATGTGTTGGGCTGCTAACTACAAGATCAGAAATTCAAAGCAGCCAGCTAGTTAGCAGGAGAAAGAAGAGGCTTTCTACTCTTGTAAGCAGTCTGTCTCAGCCCCACAGGGGTCGTTCTTTCTGTCCTATTGGGTTGGTCTGAGTAAGAATTGACTCAATGGCAGTGAGGTTTGTTTTGTTTTGTTTTGGGCATCACTGCTCTCTGGTGCTCGTGGGAGCTACCCAGCGCTGTTCCTGAGAGCCGCCGCTGGATTTGAACCGCCAAGCCCGCGGGCCGCAATCCCACACTCAACCACTTATGCCACTGGGGCACAGCCTGGCAGTGAGTTTTTAAAAATATACTTTAAAAAGTTATTTATGGCACCTGGTGGTGCTATGAATTGGGTTTGGGATTGCTAACTGCAAGATTGGCAGTTCAAATCTATCAGCCATTCTGTGGGGGGAAAATAAGGCTCTCCACTCGGGTAAGGATTTACAGTCTCAGAAACCCTATGTACGGTCACTATGGGTTGGAGTCTACTTGATGGCAGTGGGTGTGAATACCCTGGGCAGTGGAAAAGATTAAGCCTTCTAACTGAAAGACAGTAGGGACCGACCCCTAAGCATTCTCAGGACATTCTGTAGAAGCCTTTGGGGGCAGTTCGGTCTGTACATGTGAGAGTACCATGAGTAAGAACAGATCCATCAGCGACACAGTCATGACAGAAAGTGCTCCCTTGGCCCTCTTGGTAACAGATTCATGTCATAGTCTCAGAATCTATTTTCTTAAGGTACTCAAGGCAACGGTTGCTGATCCATAATAATTAATAACTGGATAGCTCTCAGGTAGTATGCTAGACATGTTACATACATTACTTTAGTTATAATACCTCCATGAGCTTTTACAGATGGTGATATTGAGAATCAAAGAAGATAAGAAACTTGCTCAAAGTTTTCACAGCTGAGAAGTAGCAAAATTCCGATTCACATATAATTGTGCTTTACTCGCCAAGTCTCACACTGTTCACCATTGTATTTCCATTCTTGACTGCAGCGATGAAGCATCATTATAATCCTTGTAAGATATTAGACAATGAAGTCAACACTGTATATGTAAAACAATGAGAAGTGAAAGATGATCAATGTACGTTGTTTTGTAGGGAGTAAGGAAGGTGAACCAAAAAGGAGAGAAGAGGCCACAGTAGATACAGAAGAATGGCAGGCAATCGAGAAAGAAAGAATCAAGGAGAGCCTGCAGAAGGTAATGAGATAATATGAAGAAACTAAAGAAAGTTAGTATGAGAGTAACATTGGGTAAAATTTATAGCATTGTAGAATAGAGGAAAGCTATTAAATTTACATATAAAGAAGCATATACAGTGTTTAGAAATGCATTAACAACTTGGAAATAAATACAAGCCTATAATGAAAATTCATCAACTCTAATTGCTATATACTTGCTGTTGTAGCACTATAATTACAGTATGTGTACAAGTGGCCTGAATGAAAAAAATTAGGATAATCAAAATATTTATACAGGTCTAACATTATAGTCAGCAATTTTGAATTGTTGTTTTCGCCTTTGATTTTGTCTTTGTTTTTAGTCAGAGAAAATCCTAAATTTATTTATGGGAAAAAAATCAAGTTCTTCTTAATGAGTGAGAAATATAACTCTTGGAAATTCTACATTTTAACTTTCCTTATGTGATTTATTCTTTTGTCTAGCTGTGGATCAGCAAGACACAACTTCACTAACAGATGTTGTAGAACAAGTTACAAGGCAGCAACAATCTCAAGCATTAGAAATAGAAAAAGGCAAAAAATGTGTGTCCCATTTGCAGGTAAATTGATTCATACAGTCTTTTAAATGAGTCTTTGTTTTCTTTGAAACATATTGAATTGTGCCAGGGAAGTCATAGGTACTTAATAGTATGAAGAGGTAATTTTAAATTCATTCACTTCATATTTCCTCTCTCAGTTTTGGTATCTCTATGTGAAGTCTGTGTGGGTGTGTCCCATATAGTTCCCAGTTTCAGGGAACACTTTATCCTCCCAGCATACATGTCCTTGTGACTACAATATGAGCATATAGAACATAAGGAAGTCATCTAGAATTATTTTAAATGTGCTTTCACTTGTTTGTTTTTCCAGAAAATCCTGAGTTGAAGAAGAGTTAAGTTCTTAAGATATGGCACCTGTCAAGGAATGTTTTAGTCTTTTGTATACAGGGTCACTACGAGTTAACACCAACTCCATCTCACCCACAAAGCAATGGCAACAGCTCTGTGGTTTAGTATGTCTGTGCCTCTGCATCCTATAATCGTAGCACCTGTCATTCATGTATAGGCATGAATGAATTGATGGTAAATAAGAGGGAACTTTAAAGAGTTGGCGAGAAGATGCCATTGTTTTCCCATTCCCCCCACCCACCCCACACAAACCATTTTAAACCCCATAGCATATGCTGTATACCTTGCTAGGAATCTGGGATACAGTATAGGATCAGATTATATCAGCTTTCTATATTGATGTAAGAGATGTCATGATAATGATTCACAATATTATAGATGTCTTGTACATATCTGTATTGTCTTAGTAACATCTCAAATCAAACTCACTGCCATCAAGCCAATTCCAACTTAGTGACCCTAGAGGACAAGCTAGGGCTGCCCCTGTAGGTCTCTAAGATGGGGACTGTTGACAGGAGTAGAAAGTCACATCTTTGCCCTGCACCTTGGGGATTTGAACCGCTGACCTTGTGCTTATTGGCCCAAGGTGTAACCCACCATGCCACCAGAGCTTCCATTAGGCACATCCCGGAAAGAGTACATTTGTGCAAAAGGATAGAATATAAAAATAGTAGAAGAACATAAAAATATAGAAATAGTATAATGTTTTATATTTCTATAAAGAAATTTCCTGAAAGTTTTCAGGTTTCATATTCACAATGTAGTTCATTTATATGAAAGAATTGCCTGCACTAAGTATTTTGTTCGTCAGAGTTCTTATTCTTATGTTTCTTAACATCTGCTGGGGAAGTAGAAAAATAAATAGATAATTTCTTATAGAGTATTAGTCTCAGTAATAGAGATATAGACCTAACACAGCTTGAACACAGATGATGGCATGATCACATAAAAGGTGGTGTTGTATTTGAATTGAAAAGGACAGCTGGAGTTCATATAAATGGGTATCTAGGACAGGTATAATGGTCAAAAAGGCATGGGGAACATGCTATTCAAGAAAAATAAAAGAAACTGAAAAATTTCATAAAGGCCTGAAATAGCATGGCCACATTCAAAGTACTGGACATAATTTGGTGATGGCATCTCTTTAGGGTGTGTGTTTAAAAGTGGTTAGCGATGTATATCACAAGAAACTTGGACTTATTCTAAAAGATAGAAAGTCTTTGATGGGTTTGGAGAGAGCAAACAGTAAAATTACATTTTAGGGAGAGAAGTCTAGATACATAAAAAGCAACTGACAATATCCGACATCCATTCATAATAAAAACTCAATGAAGTAGAACTAGAAGGAAACTTCCTCAGTTTAAATGTGGACATTGGCATAGATTTAACTGTATTCCCGCAAGATAATGAATCTGTTTTTCTTAGCCATGATTCTCAGTGGTTTGGAAGTTATACAATGATGTCATGTGACAGTCATGTAACAGTGAAACCATCCCCGATGATCTGATAGGATGTCCTCGGCCCTGGGGACCATATCGGGATCAGGATGGGATGCAACAGCCTAGCTCAGGTCATAGCCCAGAGTAAATGTAAAAGGAATTTTCCATCAGTGTGACCTGCGTCACCTTTTATCTTGTGAAAAATGAAAGGACAGGGACAAGCAGAAAGAAAAAGATGTGCTAACACCATGAAAAGTTGTAGAGCATGTCATATGGATACTTTCCCTTATGTCCATACATGTTTATGAATTTTTTCCTCTAGTCTACCCAGACAAATGCAAGTTATAAAACTTAAAGACTATAAATAATATCACTGAATTGTACATGGAAAATTTCTTGGAAAAATAGAATTTGTTGAACTCTCATATCCTTTGGTGTGCATATTTTTGCCAAAAAATAATAAAGATTAACTACTTGGAGATAAATTTAGCAAAAGTTTCTTTTGCTGAAGAAAAAAAACCACATTGCATATAGCAAACACACTATATTTGTGAATCAGAAGACTCAGTGACCTGTGAGGGCCAGAACTTAACAGAACTGACCGGTGGATTTGGACAACTGACCTATGGTTAGAAACCCAACATCTAGCCCACAGCACCACCAGGCTTCCTTGTAGACTACCCAGTGAACCTATATAGAGGGGATAAAGGGAAGAATATGGCTAACCCCCGAGGAGGACTGCTTAGAGATCTCAGACCCAGGCAAGAGTGTGGTGTGAAAACTTACATTTCATAAGGAAGTTCTGCTTAACAATGCAGATGCCCCAGAGGCTCAGGGGAGAAAGTGAGGGTGTGGCTCGTGAGTGTGCAGTTTGCCGACCACTGCCTTATCAGCTGCCATATACAGCTCTTTCAATGTGAATGCAAAGCTCTGAAGTCACATTGGAAACGTTTGAAGGTTATTATTTCAGATCACGGTGATTTCATTTGTTTGGGAAAGCATATTTAAGGCTCTTGAGCGATTTTAAAGTTGTTAGGAGGGACAGGGCTGGCTCTTTTGTCTGAAGAGTTTGCCGACCCCTGGAATAAGGTAATGGATTCTGTTGTGCATCGTAAAAAGGCTGAGAGCTCGTGCCTGAATCATTTGATTCCTGATCTAGGACTCTATCATTTATATCACACTGTTCTTCTCAGTCTGTATGTGTGATGCTCATAAGTATATTATTAAAATGGTGGTAACTTATCTTTTATGTATATACATAAGGACAAAATACAGCTTTAATACTTAGTATTATCATAAACATTGAAACAGCAACTATATAACTCTGGGTTTCTGCTGAGATTATAAAATCATTTTGTTCTTTTTGCATATTTCCTTCCATAGTGCATCAGTTCTTCAGTGTATCTGATAAATATACAATTTTATGTGAAGCATTTTTCAACATGTATTATAGATTAGAACAGTGCCTTAGTTTCATGTTTAATATCATGAATTAATAATGGTAATATTGATATCTATTACAGAATGAACTTCATGAGCTTGAAAAACAGATAGCATCTGTCTCCAAAGAAACAAAAGAAACAGAAAGGAAAATTTATCAGCAAGATGCAGCCATAGAGAGTACCAACCTTCAGTGTAGAAACCTGGAAACCCAAATCAAATCTTCATATGTAGAGAGTGTGAAGCTTAGATTTGATACAGAAGCTGCTCAGGAAGATTTTGAGTTACAAATCACAAGACATAAGGCCTACTATGCAAAAATGAAAGCACATGAAGATAGTTTGGGAGAGATTGAAAGCAAACCGATATTCATGACTGAACTCCATGAAAAGCGAGCTCTTGTTAAAGAACTAGTAACAATGAAAGAGGACCTTATGCAAGATCTCCAGAATCTACAAGGAAGCCAAATAGAGCAAGTACAGGTTCGAAATATCACTGATCAATTTTTTAAATCATTTTTCTGGTACTCCATTTTTACAGATGTTAAAATTGTCATTAAATTGAATTACTAAAATTCCCATGGTATCTCCAGCTGCATTCAGGAACTAGTTTAAATCTTAGACAAATATATGAATTATGTGTAATTATCACATATGCAGATGCAAAAGGAACACACCACCTCAAGTCCTCTGTGAAGTTATAAGAATATATAGTCAAACAAAATGGCAGTAAACAGTCCATTTGTTGCAAAAAGTATGATTCACAGAAAATATTAAAACATGACCTTTAATGGATTCAAGTAAATTTTATTTGAGTAATGCTATTATGTAAACAATATGAATTAATAATTGCTTCTTAAGCATCTTTCCAATTCTTTTTTATTCTTTGAAGACAGTAGAAGATACAAAATTAAAATGTTTGTTATTGTTCACTGGAGAATTAAAAAAAAATATCCCTTACACTGTTGCTTTGCAATTGCCACCAGGCAGCCACTTTTCCTTATGGGTTGTTTTGATTTTAATTTTAAGTTTTCTAATATAAGCTTTGTTTGTGTGATTGACAGTTCTTTATTCTGTATACCTAAAAACAAAAGTAATACTCTAATCACGTTTATCAAAATTTAAGATGAGGATGAGTTTTCTTAAATTTTAGAAACCCTGAACACCTTGGGTTTACAGTGAGCATTCTTAAACTTGTCTATTTTTAATTTTTAAACATGTAGCAAGACATTAAGAAGCTGAGTGATGAAATTACAACCATAAAAAAGTCAATCACTGAAAAGACACATTTTCTTGAGAAAGAAAATCAGATCCATGAAAAATTAAAAAAAGAAATAGAGGTAAGTTATTATCTAGATTTCAGTGTTTTATAGACCCATTTCTTAACCTCCTCCTATTTTTGTAGTTCCATATTTTCTTCTTAACCCTCAAAATAGTTAAAAGAACAAAATAGAGCAAATATTAATAAAAGTTCATTCATCGGTAGAACTAACTCCTTCATTCAAAGACAATCAAATATTATGACTGTATTCAGACAAAGCAAAAACTCACTGCTATTTAAATTTAGCTTAGGATGCTTCCAGATAGCATTCATTCAGAAACTTGGTACATGATTAAGAGTCAAAAAATAGAAACCGTAGAGAGGAAAGGTGATCATTCTTATACACCAGAGACTCCTCAAAGTTTAGTAAAAATCATGGAAATTATAAATCTCTGATTTCATATTTATAATGATCAATAATACATTAAAAATAGGTAGGTAAATTGAAAATGAGGCTAAATTTTTGTATCAGTTTATAGTTTTATAATCATTGCTTAGATGAAGGGAGAACAAAAATAGAAAAGAATGTTCAGATTTTTAAAATGCCTTTTCCTTTTAAGACATAGATTTTGAAAACAAGGAGATACGTGCTTTCAACTTGTATGACTGAGGTGTTGACGGGATCAGAGATCAGGCACCTAAAACCCAGAACAAAACCATATCAAAGTGAATGGGGCCAGGGGCAGCGGGGAGGAGTAGAGACAATTGGACATCCCCTCACAGAAGAGTCATAAGGAAGAGATGAGCCAGTCAAGGTTCAATAATAGCACTGATGAAACACAAAACTTTCCTCTAGTTCTTTAATTCTTCCCCCCATGCCCACTATCATGACATTAATTCTACTTTACAAATTGGATTAAACCAGAACATGCACACTGCTTCAGTTAAGAGCTGGAAACACATGGAATCCAGCATAGATAAACCCCTCAGGGCCAACAATAAGGATAGAGATACTTGGAAGATAAGGGGAAGGTGGGGGGACAAAGGGAAAATTGATCACAAGGATCAATATATAACCCCCTCTCAGGGGGATGAACTACAGAAGAGTGGGTAAAGCGTGACAGAAGAAAATGTAATACATGAAAATTATAATCTATAATTTATCAAGGCAGAGTGAGGGAGGAAAACTGGGAGAGGAAAGGGAAAAATGAGCAAATACCAAGGGCTCAAGTAGAAAGAAGCATGCTTTGAAAATGATAATGGCAACATATGTACAAATGTGCTTGACACAAAGGATGAATGTATGGATTGTGATAAGATATGTAAGAGACTCCAAAGTATTTAACAATAATAAAAGCTGGTGAAACAGATTGATATAAAATCTCATATAGGTATGAGATTCCACAGACTCAACAAATACCAAGATTTATAAAATTTATAAATTTATAAAATTTTCTATATAAGACAATATATAATTGACAGAGAAATAAGAGGTGGAAATAACAAAGCAGTAAAAACAGCCCAGAAATAGCACATATTGTACAACTGACGATATGGTAGATTAACCATGTGGAAAAGTGAAGAGAGTACCCTTTGTATGATTTATATTCTTCTAAATTTGTTGAGGTTGGTTTCTTGGCCCAGGGGATGGTCTGTCTTGGTATGTGTTTCATGAGCACTTAAAATACATATTCTGGGAGGGGGAGAGTGGGGAAGGAAAAAAATACATATTCTGTTATTGTTGGGTCTAGCATTCTTTTGCTATAAGTATCTATCAGAATTAGAACCTGTTTAGTGGTGTTCATCCTTTTTCTCTCTAGTTCTATTCATTGCAGAGAAAGGGGCATTGAAATCTCCATTTCTTAAGGACTTTTCCTTTCATTTCTTTCAGTCTTTGCTTCACATTTTTGGCAGCTCTGTTGTGTATGCACTTAAGATTGTATATCTTCTTGGTGGAGTCGCACCTATATCTTTTTATGTAATGCTTCTTTCGATCTTCGGGAGTCCAAGTGGAATGATTGGTTAGGCATGGGCTCTAGCCAGATGATCTCCAGGAGACAGATTAGGCCATCTGTTCCTGTAAAGATTTATAGTCTCAGAAACCCTTTACAGGGCCAGTATGAGTTGGCGTTGACTCAATAGCAATGAATTTAGAGTTTTTGTTGTAGTAACTTACTTTGCTCTGATAATTTTTCTTTACTTTCTTCCCTGATAACAGTATAACTAATTCTACTTTCCTTTGAGTAAAGTTTACATAATAAATTTTTTTTCACCTATTAACTTGCAACCTACATATATCGTGATGTGTAAAAGTGAATTCATATAGACACCTTATAGGTGATTTTAGTTATAAGCAGGAGGGAACCTGGACTCTTTACTCACCGTTTTCATACTGCTGCCAGGTATAACAAATTAAAATCTGTACACATGACAAAGTGGGGAAAAAGTACCCAAATGCAACAATTTCAGTAAAAGAGCATAGTGCTGACTAAGAAGTACTGCAGCTAACATTGCTAAAAATTAAAACAATGGCAAACAGGGATTTACTACCACATTCCTAAAGTAAAAGCATGTACTGTGAATGCATGTTAGACATCTCGCAATAGAAAAGGCCATCTTGTTATTATTAAGTGCCACTACTTGGTTCCAACACATAACTATATTCTGTACAACAGAAGGAAACACTGCCCAGTTCTGTGCCATTTTCACAATTTTTATCATGTTTGAGCCCGTTGTTTCAGTCACTGTGTCAATCCATCACCTTAAAAGTCTTCCTGGGGCTGAGCCCTGGTGGCGTTAGTGGTTGTGTGCGGGACTGTGGCCCACAGGGTTGGCGGTTCATATCCGGCAGCAGCTCTCCAGGAGCAAGGCCGGGCCTCCCACTCCCACCAGGGGGCAGTCATGCCCACACAAAGAAAAAAAGATTAAAAAAAAGAGAAAATCTTGCTGTTTTTTGCTGAATCTCTAGGGAACGTGATGTCATTTTACTGAAACTGGTCTCCTGACAACATGTCTAAAGGTCACAAGATTAAGTTTCACCATCCTTACCTATAAAGAGTATTCTGACTGTGCTTCCCCAAAAAGATATGTTTGTTCTTTTGAAAGTCCATGGTACTTACAATATTCTTTGCCAACACCATAACTCAGATGCACAAATTTAACTTTAGTGCCCAATTTTCATATGCATTAGCGGCAATGGGAAATATGGTTTGGGTCAGTCATACTTTAGTCCTCCCAGTGACATCATGAACTATGATAGTGGATCTCAGCAAGATGAAATTCTTAGCAATTTCAATCTTTTTGCTATCATTGATAGTGTCTATTGATTCAGTTTTGGGGATTTTTATTTTTTTATATTGAGTTATAATCCTTATTAAAGGCTATAGCTTTTGATATTTGTTAATGAAGATCAAGAAAAGACCATGGGAGATAGACGGAAAACAAGGAACATCTTTGACAAAATTCCTTTTGATTGAGCCAAGCACACAAGAGTCAAAGTGGTCAATTTAGTACATATGTAGCGGCAAAGTATTCCATTTAGAATTTAGTAATTTGCATTTCTAAATCTGGCCTCCTTTGAAGGAGGACCATCAGGAAGGAAGGAAGGACCAGTCCCTAGAGAAAGCCATCATATTGAGTAGGGGTCACTCAGGACTAAATTACAACACAGTTCTAGAGTGCCTGTTTGTAGCTATGTAGCAGAATCAGCTTAATGCAAGTATGTATTTGCTCGTTTGGGTTTGGAGTGTTGACATACCTCTGAGACGGGATCCACCAGACCCACAGCCATCAAGTTAATTCTGAATCATAGTGACCCTGTGTATGGTTTCTTTACGGAAGCAGAGAGCCTCATCTTTATCCCTTGCTAGTGGATTTGAACCTTTGTTCTTGACGTTAATAGTCCAAAGCATTCCTAACAATGCCACCAGGGCTCCTTTCAGGTGGGACAGTATCGATGCGTTGCTAGTCTTGTCAGCTGAGGGCAAACAAATGGTGGTGTTCCTTTGAAATTGAAATCAAGAAAAAGGCATTAGCTGAATACAAAATATGAAGAGATAAATTAATTTGCTCAAGCCCCAAAGCCACATCTGGAATAGCAGCTGTAACAGGAGTCACTGCCTAGGTAGGTTTATAATAACACACTGTCATTCTATAAGACCTACCCATTTTCTTGCACAGACCAATAGGAACACTGAATGGCAAGGTAGTGGGAGTCATCACTCGTGCATCTTTCAGGACTTTGATAGTGTCACTAATCTCTGCAATCCCTCCATGAATGTGGTCTTGCTTTTAGTCAATGAATTTTCTAGGAAAGGATAGTTCCTAGACTCTCCTTTGACTTGTTCTTACATAATACTCATATACCACATGCCAGTGATCTAATTGGGGCAGCAGGTGGAAGGTGGGGGTGGCACAAATTCTGGCATTTGCTAAGTATTCCAATTACCATATTCATTCTGAAACTGGGAAAATCACCACATGGTAGGTTCTGGGTTCCACTAGACACACTGTGAGACAGACTTTATTAATTACCTAGCCACTGCATTAATTACCTGACCACTATACACTCCTACTCTGACTGGCAGACCATATGTCCAATAATATGATTATGATCCCTAATGAATATACTAGTAAAAGGTCATGGATCCTTTTATAGAACACTGAGAGAGAGATGAACAGTATATATTTTGACAGTGTAGTACGGTTCTTCTACAAATGGACCCTAGAGGAGTTGAGGGTCTAGAAATTGAATCAACTATAGGAATAATGGTTGGACCATAGTTCTTTATTCTGGTAATCTAGACTGTCATTCACTTGAACTAGGATTTTCTCACGCATTTACATTAAGAAAGTATTTGGTAGATTCCTATCTACTACACATCTGAGGATCCCATGCCTGTGAAATCACCAAAGGTCTATTCAAGTCAGGTTCTTCTGATTCTTGCTTTGACTTTATTGTCTGAATATTGTAAGTATGTGCACCTTACTTTTAGTGAGTAGGTGACAGTGTTGCCCCTAACACCCCAGAGTCCAGTCAGACCTATTGTAGTTAGGTGTCTTAATTACATTAAGACAGTCCCACCGTCAAATATATTTTACATAAAAGTCACAGCAGTCTTCAAGAATGCTGGGATTCCCTTCACACATTTCTCACTTTTGTCCTCTTGCCATTCCAGGAGTGGGTCTGTGTACCCAATCTGAAAAATCTATTTGGACTTAACAATTTCTGTACGTCTTTGAATGCCTTCTGCAGTGCGGCAAGATAGTTCTAGCATTTCAACTTGATGTAATGCCTAACCCATGCATCAGTTAACTATCCAAGTAAACTGAAAAATCCTTTTTCTAACCTCTCAAGCTGAAATCTTGAATAAGGAATCTGTGCTTAGGACCCCGTTCTTGTTTCAGGAATCATTATCCCAAACCCTCTATTTCCATATATTTCCTAGGTTTCAGTTTGTATAAATTAGAAAAATCAAGCAGTTCCTTTTGAATGTGGAGTATCTCCTCATGAATCACACTTTATACGTTGCCTCTTGAGGGCCACCGGGGCTTACGTCTTGTTAAAGATTTAGAAGCCAATGTGGGAGATAGCAATGGGTCCTGGAAATTCCCAGAAGTATCTTGTAAGTCATTAGACATAGGCAGTGCCCCAGATAATGCCCCAGATCCGCCATATGTGAGGTCTCAGAAGAAGACTTTTAAGACCTAGTGGGGAGCTCTCATTGCATGAGGGTGGATGGGATAATAATATTACTGGTGAGGGTGGTTTAGCAAGCAAGGCTGCAACAATCTCTTCTGATGAAAGTATAGGCTGCACTTGTTGACTTGAGTGATTTGAAGTAGTTTAGGGACTCACTCTGTGTCCTTCTTTCCTTTCTCCATGTTTACAATCTCATTTCCTTCATATCATGCTTTGAGTTAAACTCCAGTACCATTTGAGGTGGGAAATCCAATTCACCCATACTTACAAAAATACTCTAGGTTTGTTTTTCAGCAATATCAACTCTGTTACTGCAAGAAAAAGTGCCATATTTTCACTGTAAAAGTGGCACCTTCATTTATAGAAGTCTAAATACAGGCATATACAAAGGTAAATATATTTATATATAAGGATAGGGAAATAGATCTATGTGCAAATACTTATAGGGTTAGTATTAAAGTAGCAGATGGACATTGAGCCTCTACTCAAGTATTTCCTCAATGTAAGAACACTTTTGTTCTATTAAATTGGCATTCCATGATGTTCACCTTCCTGACATGATCACCGAAGACAAATGTGTTTAAGCAAAAGTGGTGAAGAGAGCTGATGATGCCTGCCTATCAAAAAATATAGCATCTGAGGTCTTAAAGGCCTGAAAGTAAACAAACTGCCATCTAGTTCAGGAGCAACAAAGCCCACATGGAAGAAGCACACCAGCCTGTGTGACCACCAGGTGTCAAAGGAATCAGTTATCAGGCATCAAAGAACTAAATCTTTGCGTGCCCACCTTCCTGATATAATTGTTGAAGACAAATGTGTGCATAAGCAAATGTGGTGAAGAAAGCTGATGCCTGGCTATCAAGAGTTACAGTGTCTGGGATCTTAAAGGCTTGAAGGTAAACAAGTGGCCATCTAGCTCAGAAGCAACAAAGCCCACATGGAAGAAACACAGCAGCCTGTGTGACCATGAGGTATCGAAGAGATCAGCTATCAGGCATCAAAGAACTAAAAATTACATCATTATAAGTGAGGGGGAGTACAGATTGGGGACGCAAAGGCCATTTGTAGCTGAAGCGACATCCCCTTATAGAAGAGTTGTGGGGAGGAGACGAGCCAGTCAGGGTACAGTATAGCAATGATGAAGATGCAACTTTCCTCTAGTTCTTAAATGCTTCTCTCCCGCACCTCACTTTCATATTCTCAATACTACCTTACAAATCTGACTAGACCAGGGGATGTACACTGGTATAGATAGGAGCCGGAAACATGGAGAATCCAGGACAGATGATTCCATCAGGACCAATGGTGAGA
The DNA here is from genome assembly GCA_004026705.1 of Nesogale talazaci. Classification (NCBI taxonomy): domain Eukaryota; kingdom Metazoa; phylum Chordata; class Mammalia; order Afrosoricida; family Tenrecidae; genus Nesogale; species Nesogale talazaci. The sequence goes on from PVJH01000852.1 coordinate 71,320, forward strand.
GTGATGATACCAGGAGGGTGGAGGAAAAGTAGAGTAGAAACGGGGAACTGATTTCAAGAATCCACATATGGCCTCCTCCCTGGGGTACAGACAACAAGGAAGACATTGGATAGTGTAGGATATGACAAAATAATAATAATTTATAAATTATCGAGGGATCATGGGGGAGGGGGGAGGGAGGAGAAATATGAGGAGCTGATACCAGGAACTTAAGTGGAAAGAAAATGTTTCGAGGATGATGACAAGTGTACAAATGTGCTTTGCATACAGTGGATGGGTGTATGGATTTTGATGGGAGTTGTATGAGCCCCTGATAAAATGATTTTTTTTTTAATGTGGCACCTTCAGCTGCACTTGAGCTGTGTCTTGAGCTCATCCTTTACTGCTTTGCTTACTGAAAGTGAGCAACCAACTAGCTTCCTTATACTTCTCCATCTGACAGAATCATAGAAGAGTATCAAATATGCAATCACCTAGAGCCTTGTCCCTCACAAATATGCACTTCCTTGGTTGTGATATTTTTCCCATTGCAACTGACACCACATGTCAAGGATTACTAGTCCCTTCTTCACTGCTGGAAGCAGCCTCATGAGGGAATGTGAGATTGGAACAGCAATTTAGGATGATTCTGTTCTAGGGCCGCTCTGGCTACCAAATGTCTTAGTGTGAGTTCTCTAGAGGAGTAAAGCCAGTGGAGCATGCGTGTAGCAGATACGGAGATAATTAATTTCTAAGAAATGGCTCAAACCACGGTGGAGGCTGGCATGGGCCAAATGTGAGTGGGCAGCTGGCTGGAGGCTTCTCTTGTCTCATGTGCGGCCATGGGATGATGAATCCAAAATCTGCAGTCAGGCAGTAGGTTACTGGATGGTGGAGTTGCAGGAGCTGATAAAGAAAATATCTGCAAGTCAGGCAGCAATGCTGCTGGCTCACATCCAAAGCACCAGCGTGCAGAGGATGCTGCGGGTGGCAAATGCAGGCTCCAGGGTAGTGAGCAGCCAGAAGTGCCCAAGGATCTATATATTGGATTCAGGCTAGTCCTCCAAAGCAACTGCCTTTTCAACTGATTAGCTGCTCACAGCAGATCACGAAATAGAGAGAGATGATAGAATGTCTACCAAGCTCCCGAGAACAGTGACCTAATCACGTTGACACGTAATCTTAACCAGCCCATCACGGTTAATAAAACTTGGTACTTTAAAAGCGATCGTTCTCCCCCACAGATGTTAAATACCATCCGTAAATACCTGGGGTGATATTTCTTGTAACAAATTGTCAAAAATATTACAAAGCCTGTGAAAATACAAATTATTTAGTATAGCCAAAACAATCTTGAAAAAGAATAAATTTATAATACTTGTTTTTTGATATTAGGGTAGATTATAAAGGTATCATTATCAAGAAACTGTAGCCTTGGTAAAAGAACAAATATAAAGTTCAATGGAAGAGAGTAGAATTCAGAAATCACTCAGCTGGACGAGTTTGGCAGAGTTGTTGGCTAATCCAGTAAAGCAAGTCCTATCAACAAGCAGAATCGGATCAAATGAACACCTGTCTGAACACACTGAACTATTATCCCTACTTCCCAACAAACCTCAAACTTCATTTGAAATGAACCATAGATATAAAGCTATGAAGTTTCTAGAAAAAAGTAGAAAGCTATCTTCATTATATTAGACTAAGCAAAGATTTCTCTAGACAAAATACATACTAAAGGAAAATTTTAATATATTGGTTTTAAAGTTTTAAAACATATTATTTAAAAGATACTGTTAAGAAAATGAAAAGATAAAACCATAGCATGGGAAAATAGTTGCAAATCATGAGAGTAATTAAAAAGTATTATTGCCAGGGTTTCAATTGATAGATTGAAACCAGATGTATAGATTTATTCCAAGTAAAATATGATTAGACATGTCTTTATGATCACTGGATGACTATGTAGAGTCTCTCTTGGTAATACACTTGTCTTATTCCATTAGAGTGCCTTCAAAAGAGGCTCCAGTCAAAATAGTGGTTCCCAAGGGTATATGGTGGGACAAGTAAATTCAGAGGAGAAAAGTCAGCTCTGCAAGTTATGGCAGCTGTCATTTGGGAAGCCAACATTACAGTGGTCATGTTGATCTTCCTAGTAAGACACAGGACTATCAGAGGAGCACACTGTGAACTCATTTTAAGAAAGTAGACATGCCGGGGTGATGGAGAAAAGCCAGGAAAAACCAAGGATGTGTTTTCCATCATGGTAAGGCTCATCCATTCTTTGAGGGGAGCAAGAGTTGGCATATGAGACTTTCATAAGGAAAACGTACCCCACCTACCTTAGAGTCCTGACATTGTTCCCATGGACTTTTTGTTTCCTAAGCTCAAAGGACATTTAAAGGGAACAGTTTTGATTCCCTGAGGAGGCTAAAGCTGCTGTCATGATGTGATGCAGGCTGAAGCGTGTAGATTATTTGGAAAAGGGTTAGAGAGATGGCAGGACTGCCTTCAGAAAGATGGGCACTTGTTGCTAGGTGCCATCCCGTGCGCTCTGACTCCGAGTACCTGACACCCAGCAGAATGAAGCCCGGCCTGGACGTGTCCCGTCCTCACAAGGGTCCTGTGCTTGACCTCAGTGCTGCAGTCACCGCATCAGACTCTCTCATGGAGGGCCTTCCTCTTTTTCACTGCCCCTCTACTTTACCAAGAGAATAGACCAAAAAAAAAATACCTTCACATTTTGATATTTTTGTTTAATAATTTTTAAGTAATTTTGTTGCATACTTTTTTTACTTATCCTTTTATATCAGAAAAATAACACACGTGAGCTCCTTTTTATCAATGGATATGAGTCTTTTGTCAGATACATGTTTTGATAATGTTTTGTGGCAAATAGCTGTTAGATACATATTTGCTACAATAATAGGAACTCCTATGTCTAGTTAATAAACATATACAACCATTTTCTTAAATGAGTAAGAGACTACAGACACTTTACAAAAGTCAGTATTGGGTTTCCAATAAATGCATAAAAGTATTTTTAACATTCAGGGTAATGAAAATTAAAGCCACAGTGCAAGACCACTTCACACCCAGGAGAATGACTGAAGTTACAATGAACAGTAAAACCAAATGTTACCAAGGTTTTGGGGCAAGTGGAAATCTACAGTGCTGGTGAAGTTGTAAAATTGTCTTTTGCATTTTCTTAAAGCATCATCCTGTATTTTATCAATTCTACCATTAGCTTTTAATCAGAAAAAATGAAAGCACAAAGACTCATCAGAAAGGACTCACTGACTCCTAACCACCATTTCTCTCTTGTTTTAGAGAATGATTTATTGATAAGTATTTTTTCAAATTCTCACATAATCTCCTGGTTTTGCTGTGAGAACATTTTGCACTTAAATAACTGGAGCGCTCCCTTCCTGCCAAGGAGAGCCATTTAACTTCTTTTTGAATTCGTGATCTACAGGATAGAACTCCATCTACTTTCTACAGACCCAAAGCATAGAACAACTATAATCTTAGCTACTTTATGGTGTTTGAGTTTGAATATTTAGACAATATCAAAGTAAAATTTTGCTGGTAGAATCCAAATAAATGGCTAGCCTTCTTTGTAATCTGTTCTTAGTCTGTAAGTTCCAGGAAACCTGTTCACTTTGGGTGTCCCTGCTGGCACCAGTGACAGCTTCCAATATCACAGCAACCGCCCCCACCACCCCCCTGTGACAAACCCGCAGAGAAGTGGTGGATGGCAGATATAGGTAGTTAGGTTAAAATGCATTATCTCCACATGTGCTATCTCTTTTGATCCATTTTAAAGTTGTTTCCATTTTTAATATTTTATGCTTTCTTTTTGAATGAGATTTTTCTGTTTTATCAAGTCATTATTGAGTTTTTTTGTTTGCTTCCTGCTTGTATTTCATAGGATTTCCTATATAGGAAGCTCATGATAGGTAACTCTGTAGAGACAGTAACTGGGTTGATAATCACCTAGGGCTATGGCAGGGGAGGGTGAAGGAGAAATGGGGAATGAACAAAAGTGAGTGCAAGAAAAAAATGCTCTGAAATTGATTGCGGTGATGATAACACAGCTCTTCCTAATGCAATTGAACAGTTAAATCGTAAGCTATGTGAAGTAGATCCCAATAAATAGATTTTAAAAGAGAACCAAACTAGTTTACAAATTCTCAAATTATCAATTAGCAAAAAAATTGTTCTAAGAACAATGATTATAAAGTATAATAAAAATATGAGTGGTGATTATTGTTTTTAATTTCCTTTAAGTCAGCTCCAAATCCTGATGATCTTATGTGTAGCAGAATGAAATGTAGCCTAGTTCTTGTCATCTTCATGAGTGTGTTAGTAGTGTATCTCATTGCATACTTCCAAGAGGTACACTTTTAAATGTGTAGTCTCCTGAATATACCCAAGTTATTTTAAGTAATCATCTTTTGAGTATAGTTATATTATTTGTCATGACAAACCTTAGCCTAAGCTTACTGATTTTTAATCCTTTTCAAGCAACTTTCTGTTTTGCTGGCATATTAATGTTTTAGGCTTTGTTCACCAAATTGTATGAATTACCTGAACTTGTAGAATTATTAAAAAGTTAAAATGATATATAAAGCCTATCACAATTTATGTGAAATTTTAGGTGACATGTTTTCATAGCAGTTTTTGGAGGATGTAAATTTGTCTCTGTGTCAGGTCCCCTGCTGCTGCTGTAGAATGGTTTCAGTATAATTGGTTTTCTTTGTAATCTAGCATGTTTTATTTTATGCATTTAAAACATTATTCTGAAAATGAGTCCACAGTCTTCAGCATCCTGACAAAAGTCATCATAAATATAGATGATTTAATAAGAGTTGACGGGGATCTGGGGCAGTGAGGGGAACCTTTATTGGGGGGAGAAGGGAAGCTTGCCCTCCAGAATACCCTGAGTCTCAATAAAGAGAAAAGGTGAGGTTTCCAGAGAAAAGGAGACAGGTCAGGAACAGGATCTTAAAGCCCCAGGAACTCCAAATCAGGGCTCCCTTAGGTTGCAAATTGGCATTTGGTAAATCTTTGTTGCAATAATCTTGATAAAGTATGTTTTGACAAATTCAGAATTCTCTGCAATGAAATGGAAACCACTTTACTGATTTGCTAAATTACTCTCTAAAATAGATGTAAGGACGAATGGGTCAGCCCCGGGCTCTAGAAACAACTTCAGGGTGTCTGAACTACTATTCCACTGAGTTGCCACTGCACATCCACTAGGCTGGCTCTGAACAAAAAGGGGGACTCTTACATATTATTCATGGGGATGTAAAATGGTACAGCCATTTTGTAAAACAATCCCATCATTCCTCGAATGATTAAACTATTATCATATGACCCAGTAATTTCACTCCTAAGTATATTTACAAGGGAAATTAAAATGTCCATACAAAAAACTTGTACACATATGTTCGTCTTAGCATTCCTCCTAATGATCCCAAAGTGGAAGCAACCCAAGTGTCCATCATTGATGAACTAGACACAAAAAATGTGATAGATCCATACAGTATTAACGCAGTACCTATGCATACTATGACATGGAAGACACACCAGTCTGTGTGATCTTGAGATGTCAACTGGGATAGGTATTAAAAGTTCATAAACAAGCAGTAGAATTAATATGAAGGATTGTGGGCTGAGTAAAGACCCCAAACCGCCTGTAAGATAATTGGACAGTGTGGCGATCATGTATTTGTGATGTCAATTTCATGATTGGCATGTAGGGGTGGAGTCTAGCCTGTTAATCTGGAAATAGCCAATGAGTAGCCAATGAGGCCTCTGTGTGAGCATGGATTTCTCCTGAGAATTCTGAGAAGTCTTGCAGTATTTCCCAATTAGAGAAGAGAGACTGGACTGAGATGAAGAACTCCTGATAAGACGAGATGACAATATGCTGATTAATCTTGATTCCTGGAGAATGGAGGAGCCAGAGGAGAAGCCACATGGCCTTGCCTTGATGGAACCAGATCTCTGGGGCCAGAAGAGCCAGAGAGAGACCCCTGCCAGTGATGAGATGCTTTTACTGCCAATGGACACTGCTGATGGAACCTGAGTCCTGGAAACTGGGAGCCATGGGGAGACCTCAGCCAGTGGCAGGATGCCTCTACCCCAGCTGGATACACCGGACTCTGCACCCACTGGCCTGTGACTTTGTGAGTTGGAAGGAGACTTTATAGACTGATGTCAGACATATAGACTAATATCAGACTTATGACTGAATTAGTCTGGGTTGGGATGCTTTCTCAATGTTCCCTTCCTCTTGTATATAAACCATTCCCTTATATCCATATCTGTGTCTATGAATTTGTTTCTCTAGTCTACCTGGACTAACACAGATAGTGCTTCACAGAAGGGCCACACAATGGGATGATAAATCTAAGGAGCGGTATAGAATTTATGAAACACATAACTATCCTTTAGTTAATATTTCCTCCCCTTACTGTTATGAACTTTGTTTCACTCATTAATTTTGTTAGACCTGTGCATGTTCATTTTATAATTAAGAGTGCTTGATGCATGAAAGCCAAGATTGATAACCCTTCAGAAATAGTAACAAGAGTAATGATTCCCTGAAGGTATGAGAAGAAAAGGTGGGGGGGAGTGGTAAGAGAGCTACCGCAATGAAGACTGTTTATCATCCCACTCAAGGGAAATAAATAACAGAATTGCAGGTAAATTGATACATTGAATAGGGTACAATATGGCAGATAATAATATATAATAATGAGGGTTCCTGAAGGGTATGGTGGGGGAGGGAAGGGATAAAGGGGATCTGATATCAAAGAGTTCAAGAAGAAAGAAAATGAATGTAAATAGATGGTGGTAGCATTTGTAAAATTATGCTTGATCTATTGAAATATGGATTGTTATATTTGTAAGAACTCCCAATAAAATGATTAATTAAAAGCAAAAAAGTACGGAGTTCGAGAAGTCTGTCACATTTGTTTTATATGAAATGTTCAGAATAGGAAAATGTATGTGTAGAGAAACCATATTTAGGGTTGGGTGGAGGGCGGGAATGAGGAAGAGCTACTAATGGCTACTGGGTTTCTTCCCGGGGTGATGAAGTATGTCCTTCAACTGGGGATTGCAAAACTCTGAGAGAAATAGCTATTGCATTGTGCACTTAAGAGAGTGAATTTTGTGAAATGTGAGTTATAGTTCCGTAAAAAGAGTTTCTAAAAAGAATTCTTTGTATAGGGAAAAGTAATATCAGGTTGTTTTGCCTTTTTCACTCTCTTGTCATCTGGTGCCAAAATCTGTGTTCTTTTCACTTTGCTTTACTGCCTTCTAGCACCATCTGACATAGCGCAAGTGCTGATCTACTCTATGGCAGGGAGATGGACATGAGTGCCTCAAATCCCTTAGACCTGTGGGTCTGCGTTTCAGTAAACCACTGTATACAGGAAATGGCACCACTCCTTTGAACTTGAAGCTGCTCTGAGAAGTAGCAGGCCCTCTCTCATGGATGCCTTGCTTGATTTCAAGTCCCAGATAGCGTTGCCTGGGAGCTGAGCAACCTTGGACACTTTGATCTTCAGATTTTTCACATGAAAATGGAAATAATAATACACACACCATAATGGGTTTTAGAATTTAATTATATACAAAAGTTCTTAGCATAATATCTAACATGTAATAAGTGTTGAATAAATAGTTATTATGTAATTGCTATTTATTTTTATTATTATTTACAGTAAATAATGTATAATCATGTGCTTCCCTCGTCCAAGTAGTTACAATATCCCAGATGCTTGTTTGCAATTTTTCCTTCACAAATCTTGCTCATTTTTATTCTTCTTTTAATAGGTACAACATAAGAGATATGATGCAATTCTGAAGCGTTTGCATTGTCAGGTCAACAAGCTTCAGTCAAGTAGAAGGCAATGGCAGTGGACCATCCAACAGCTTGAAAATACTGCAGCAGAACTAAGAAAGCGCATCGGAATGCAAGAATAGCAGTGCCAGTGGGCAGGGTGGCACACAGACCACACTGCTCCAACAATGGGCCAGAAGGGCTGAGCAAATCTTTCAGATTCTTAACCACCAGTATCCACCATCCGAGGTCTGTCTTAATGACAAATACATTTTCTCTCTTTTTTGACTCAGCCAGCCATTTATTACAGCGCATTCCAACCCCACAATTGATAGTAGCATATAAATCATAGGAGGGTTTACTGGGAAATAGTGGAAGACTCTATGAAGGTTCTCCGTGTCTAAGATATATAGTTCTTAGAATGCCTATTTATAACCAGGGTGCATTCGCCACCATACCACGTAAAAATCTGTGGAGAAAAGAGGAACTTAGATTTCCAATGATTAAAACTGTGAAGATATTAAAAAATGGCTGCCTGTTTCAAACATTTTATGAGATCTTGTTCTTTTACAACCATCTTCACAGCAGCCCGTAAATATTGACATTTACAATAATGTTGTTATATGGTCAATGCTTCAGATATTTTACTCAGCTTTCTTTTTCACCCAGAAGGTAATCATTTTTTCTTTGTTATTAGATAACATATTTCTTGAGTTTTGCAGTACATAAATTTTTTGTTCTCATTTTTGTCTATAAATCTCTGATACCTACTTGTTACCAAATTAAATTACAACATTGTATAAAGCAAACATCTTCCTGCTGTTGTTAATTGCCATTGAACCAGCTCTGCCTAATGGCAACCTCATGAATAAAACATTGCTCAGTCCTGTGCACCCCACAACTAGTGACATTGTTCATTCCTTTTTGTAGCCAACAGTGTTTTCAAACTAGGGTGCTCACTTTCCAATACTATTTGGACAGTATTGTTATTCATAGAATTTTTAATTGTCTAATTTTCAGAAGTGGATGGCCAGGTTTTTCTGAATAGTCTGTCATAATATGGAAGTTCTGCCAAAACTTGTTCCCCATGAGCCCCCTCCTGGGATTTCCAGCATTTCAGTAATACACAGTCACTGTGGTGCAACAGACTGACAGAAAGCAATGGAAGGCAAGCTCATAAAAGTTTTAACAAATATAGAACAACATATATAGTCTTCGCATTGGAGGCAAATCCTGTTTGCATGACAACAAATCAGATTTTAACTTACTCCTTCTAAGATAGAAATCCTCTTACAGCTTCACTGTAATTGGGAAGAAGTGGGAACAAACAAATTAATTGCTGAAGATAGAAATTTAAATGATTTGCTTTTAGGATTTAATGTTTCAAAACAACCTCAAAAATAATGTAAATCCATTTTCTTCCTACCTTTTTGTACACACAAGACTCAGTAAATGTATAGCTGCTATAAAACCTGATATCAACAATCTTTTACATGATGTTCACCTTTAGTATTTCTTACATAGGGCTAAGTATGGCTTCTTATAGCTACTGTTTCAAATGACTTGTGCTATACATGGTTAACTGTGACACATGACTCAGAAGCACACCTAAGAATAAAACTGTAAGCTTATAGATTATTGAGAATACCTGTCATGTAAAGATGTTGAATCAAGAGCTGATGGTACAAAACATGGTATTTGCATGCGAAAATAATCTTATTGCCCTACTGCATCACTTTATTTACAGTTTATAAAAGGAAACTCCAGACCATATATTGCAAAATTTATTTGGCTATTGGCCCCCTTTCAGGGAAAAGATTACTCAGCACCCCCCTCCCTGCCCCCGGCCATTAAAACATTTATACCATAGCCTACAATCCAGGATAAAGTGTAGGTATCTGCTTTTACAGATACCAAGATTGTTACATCCCCTCCACTACCACCACCACCACCACCACCACTCGGGGGAGGGAGTGGTGTGTGGTATGATCCACTTTTGGAAACACCATTTTAAATTGTAAGTTTATCACGAAACCCTGTGGTTTTCAGGTTATGTACACAGGAGAACTAGCACTCTTCTCATTTTGAAAGCTTATTTCTAAGTTAGGATCTCTGAAGTCTGCTCAAGCTAATGTGCCTCACTTGGGAAAGTAATATTCCATGTAGTCTACTAGAATGTCTATGATAATAATACAAGTGCCTATTTAAAATTTTATGACCAATGAAAACTTATTTGAAAGGGACTCCTTCCCCTCTTCCTTACTCATTTTAATCTTGAAGATCCTTTCAAATTGCTTGCATAAGCAATTTTAAGCTTATCTAAGATGTAAAATCTTAGGCTACCCGGAAACCACATAAAGCAGTGCATTCTATTGCAGTCTGTTTCCACAGACACAAATTCTAAAGCTAGAAAATAACAATGGTTTGTTGTGTTTAATTTACTATCACTGAACTTAGAGCATGAGTTCTTCTGCTTTATGGCCTTTGTCACAAATGATTCTGTTTTAAAACTTGGTCATTTTTGAATAACAAATCCAGAAATCTTATTCAATGTATAACTGTCACATGCACATAAGACCATGGAGAGAGAGAGTACTATGGCTTGAGTCAGGTGCACCTTCGTTCTCAGTAGTATCCTTCCTGTCATTTCAATACTCTGATGAGGTCATGGGCAGCAGTTTTTTGGAACACAATGCATTCTTTGATTTCTTTTTTCTTTATTTACTTTTTAATTTTTAATCATTATATTGGAAGCTCTTACAGATATCATGACATCCCACAGTGCAATCACATCAAACAGTATTGTACAATTGCTACCACACTCAGTTTCAAAGCATTTTCTTCTCGAACTCCTTATCAGCTTTCTATATCTTCTGCCTCCCCCACCTCACACCCCAAGAAACCTTATTATTTTCCCTATAGTAATATATTTTCCATCTATTACATAGTCAAATATATCCATTCATATACAATTCTGTTGTTTGATTCAATCAAGTGAGGTTATGTAGTCATCAAAGCTATCAGCTCCTTATCTTCTCTTCCACCCAGTCAACCCCTCTTCCCACACCCTCAGGGAACCATTACTCCTTTTACTATTTCAAAGGGGTTATCTATCTTGGCTTTCATGTAACGAGTGATCTTAAATATACAAATTGACATGTGCTGCTTTCATGAGCTTTGATCGTGCATCTCTGCAAGACAAAGTTCTTGTTAACTCCAACTTTTTATCCATTTATCATGATGTTACCTATTGGTCCAGTTGTGAAGATTTTGGTCTTCTTTACTTAAGTTGTGATCCCTAATGAAGGCTACAATCCTTAATCTTCCTCAGCAAGTGCTTCAAGTCCATCTCACTTTTGGCAAACAAGTTTGTGTCATTTGAATAAAGACCAAAGAATTGATGTTGGAGATGAATATTGAAAATGCCACGCACTGCTCAAAGAACAAACAAATCTGTCTTGGAAGAAGTAAAGTCAGAATGCTCTTTAGTGGCAAGGATGGTGAGACTTTATTTCACATACTTTGGACATTTTGACAGGAGAGGCAAGTCTTTGGGGAAGGACATCATGCTTGGTACAGTGGAGGGACAGTGAGAAAAAGGAAGACCCTTCGCAACTGTGGATTGGCACCGTGGTTTCAAGAATGTACTCAGGCATAACAACAATCACAAGGATGGTACAGGATCAAACAGGGCCTCAATCTGTTGTGCAAAGGGGCACTATGGGTCAGAACCAACTTAATGGAACCTAACAAGAGCTAGAAATCTGCTCTTCTTTCTTCCCTCTCTTCCCAAGTGATCTCTCCCCAGGTACTCACTGTACATGACTTTCTTAGCAAGGGAAGGATTCTGGTCCAATTGCCATATTCCTTCTGGTCTTGGGCATCATCTTCTGCCACTGCTGCACCTGCAGCTGTTATCACTAGTTGATGCAGTCTACGTCTTCCTTTTATGGCCATAAGATTTCTTCTTGTCTAATTTGAATTCTCTCTGAAGAGCGGTCAACTGTTTTCTCTTGGGAGTCACATTCTCTTTTACCCTGCTTTCTGCTATAAACTGAGTCTTCTCTCATTCTTTGTAGCTCAGCACATTTGTCACTTTGCTATCATGCAGAATGCATGGGAAAGTGCAATATAGCAGGTGCAACCAGGTTAAAATTGAACATCCTGTCAGTTGATCTCCCTTGTGACTCATTTTAAAGTTGCTTTAGTTTTTAGTATTTTTTCACATTTCTTTCCATTTGAGCTTTTCCCCTACTTGATTTTTATTGTCGGCTTTTTTTCTCCTTGTTTTGTATTTTTTTTAATGTTTTTCAGTTTATGAAACCAAGGATGCATGAATCTATAGAAACAGTACCTGAATTAATCATCCATTTGAGGTGTGATAGGGTAGGTTGGGGGGAGAAGGGGAGCTAATGAAAAGGAGTACAAGAAAGAAAATAAAATGTACTAAAATTGACTGTTAATGATTGTAGAAGAGTCTTGATGTGGTTGAACGATTGAATTACAGATTTGGATTAAGTCCCAATAAACTGTTTACAAAAATAAAATGGAAAAACAGGTTGAGGTGCTACTGCAAAAGAAAGGCAAGAATTGAGGAGTTTTACTTCTGCGCTCTTTAAAAAGTCTACTGTGAAACGAAACTGATGAATGACTTCTTAGTTCCCTGTGGTATCTGCCCTAAATGTGGCCTTTTTGCATTATTATCTGAATGATCAGGAAAAGGTAAACAGTACAAGAAGGAAGAGGGAGAAGAACAGTTAATGTCTCAAAATATTACCTATTACATATAAAACCTCTGGGAAAATTACAGTTTCACAGTGTACAGATTGTCCCCCACTTATAATGGGGTTCTGATGAATCTTGCATTGGTTGATTCTGGCAAAAGTTAGATACCTTTTTCTTTTTCGTTATTGCTTTTTATCATCAGTATCTTTATAAATCCATCTTTATCTGTCTCTCTGAGGATTGGAAGTATTACATAGAAATTTATCAGGGTGATGACATCATCAAATTACATCCTGTATCATTTTATCTATTACATAGAAAACAATAACAATAATATCATGTAAAATACATGTAACTCACGTATACCATAAGTTGGGGACTACCTATAAAGAAAACGCTACCCATTGTTAAGCCATGTTTTAATAATCATGGAAATCACTCAATAGCACATGTGAAGGTCAGACAAATCAGCCATGTTGAGCAATATGAATGATCTGTGAGGTATCTTTCTCTACAATCACATGAGGGACCAAGCCTATTTTCTAAAAGATGGCGACTGTCTCTGTTGTGATTGGGTATCAGCAATCAATCCCCACTCACAGCAAGACTGTGCACGACAGAACGAACACTGCCTGGACCTTTTCCATCCTCACAAACATTGTGACGTTGGAATCCATTGTTATTGTACCGATCCATCACCTTAAGAGTCTTTCTCTGAACATCCTAAGCAACTATGCTATTGCCGCTTAAGAAAGTTATACATAGTAGTTCATTTAATTATCTAAATAATGGTATATCCCATTATCCTTAATTCACAAATGAGAAAACAGGTCTACGTTATGTAACCATCTTATCACACAGCTGCTTAAGAGCAGTGCTGAAATTCAAAGAGTTTGTCCAGTTGCCTCCATGACACTGTAAGAAAGTAGCTCCAAGCAAGGATAAAATTTAGTTATACTACCAGTAATATTTTTTCTCTATGTAATCTAATTCATGGATTACAATTGGATTTACCAAAAAGGTTAGATTTAATGGTTGACAAGCAGAACTCAGACACATGAGTAATAATTGCATGAAAGTCAGTATCGATAAAACATTTTGGGCAAGAGAAATAAAACTTTTTATATAAAATTGCTTTGGAATCCTTTAGGATTCACACAGAACATCTCATTGAAAGAGTAAGTTCCTATATCATTTTATATTGAGCATCTAATCCATGGTTTCATCCATGAAAGTTTTTAAGGGTTGCATTAATACTAGGGATTCTGCCTCTTTTTACAGAAAGAGGGGACTAAGTTAATTCAAAAGAAGTTGTATATTTGGAACTCAAAATAATATTTACTAGTTGCTCATTTTCAATATCATAAATTTTATTTTTCTTCAATTACGATAATGATTACTAAAGCTAATGATCAGAAGTTAAAAGTTATATGCCTGTCAAAAGTAACCTGTGCTGCATTTATTTATTTGGATTTATAAAGAATTTCTAGGGAAGTTTTTTTTTAGGCTTTTGTTTTTATCTTGTCAATAAATCTGGCAGTGTATATAGACGGATTTTCTATATCAAATTATTTACCATAAAAGAATTTTTCCTGAGTGTTATTAAACTATGACCAAAACCAAGAAGAAGAAATTTAAACAGATATTAACAGCAGGAAAGCTTTATTCACTGCACAGTAATGAATGGAATGCTCCATATTGCTCTTTCTCTTCTATAATGCTTCATTTAAATGATAACTGTGAGATCTAGATCTTTAGAAGTCTAAAAAATAGCCTGTGATTTGGTAATCACGGAGTCGCTGTTTATATAATCGCCTGAAGACAGATATGAAGTAATGAGACTTGAACCTCTTAATTAATGGAATAGGGGTTTCAAAAGCAAAACCAGAGTTCATATGGTAAATAGTTTTGAAGGGCTTCTCACCAAAAGAAGCTCCCTGGCAAAAATGATCATGTCAAAATTGGCAGAAGTTACATGTGTTTCCCAGTATTTCTAAATCCCGTAGTGTGAGGTAATTTAGAGGCAATAAGAATACGTTACTGGGTTTTAAAAAAGAAAGCATTTTTGATCCAGAATGTTCAAGTCAAGATGCGTCATCCTCCCTTTCTGCCCTCACTTCCTCCTTCCCCAGATGCCATTTTGATGTCGTTACCTACAGGTGGCCTCCCGTTGCCCCCACCTCTGAGCGGCCCCTGTGCACAGCAAGATGAAACCCCACCTGCTCCCACGCGGTCTCCCAATGGCTGTCCCATGGGCGCCATTGCCACAGCCCCCGTGTCGTCGCTTCTCATGCTGCTCCTTTACACTGCCCCTCCACTTTACCAAGCATGGGGTCCTTCTGGAGAGACTGATCTCTCCTGACAGCATGCCCCAAACAGGTGAGATGAAGTCTCACCCTCCTTGTCTCTAAGCATGTTGGCTGTACTTCTTTGAAAGCTGATCTTTTTGGTTTTGTTTTTGGCAGACAATGATACTTTCACTACTTTTCACCCACGCCCAAGTTTAGATACATCGATCTTCTCTGGTCACCCTTATGCAATGTTCAGTTATATTCCTACGCCATATCTATATAATCACTGGTTGTTTTGCAGACACTGCTTCAAAGTGCTTCCCAAATTGTTCCTCTATAATCCATAGAGATGCTTTGTGTCCTTGACATCAAGGCAAGTGAAAACAAACAAGAACACTACATTAAATTGAAAGCAGAGGGCTGAGCCCCGGTGGCATAGAGGTTGTGCGCGGGACTGCGGCCCACTGGGACGGAGGTTCAATTCCAGCAGTGGGGCTGGGCCTCCTACTCCCACCACCAGAGAGCAGTGATGCCCCCCCCCAAAAAAAAATTGAAAGCAGTACCTGTTTCCCAGTGTCTGTTGTAGCACTATTCACGGTAGTCAAAAGATGTAAATAGCCTAATTGCTTATCAACAGATGGATTGGTAAATAGACTGTTACTTACATGCAATGAATTACTACACTGGAATAAAGAAAAATGAAGTTCTGATGTATGCTACAATACAAATAAGCCTTGAAAATATTATGCTGAGTGAAATACTTTAGTCACAAATGAACAATTACTACATGAGCATACTTACTAGAAGTATCTATACCAGGGAAATGCAAAAAGTCTGTAATAGATGGTTATACATCAATTTGAATTTATATGGAAGTGTATGGGTGAAAATCAACCCATTAATTAGATCACAACCTAATGATGCCTTCTCGGGCGTGTGGCCTTCTTCATGGGAGGAAACTGGGAACCTCCGTGTCTTTCTCTGCCACTTAGCTTTCCTTCTGGCTGGGACTCTCCTTGCCACCAGGATGTCTCCACGTGAGCCTCCACTGAACCTTGAATCCACTGGCGTATGAGCCTCCTGTATTCTGCACCATCGATCTGAAGAGCGCCCGACCTTGCATCAGTCTTGTGGACTTGAGTTGGGCTGGGCTGCATGCTTTCTTGATATAAGACTTATCTTGTTAATATACAAAGCTCTTTCTTATACTAAATAGTGTCAGCGGATTTGTTTCTCCAGGGACTCCAACCTAACAGAGACCAATGTTTATTCTTGGTTACCAGGGATGGGTGAGAAGTTGGTGGCAAGATCAAGTTGATACTGAGGTTGGGTAAGAATGATGTGAAATTTTGGGAGTGGATAAAGTTGCTGATTGCACAATATAATAAATATAAGTTAATGTCACTAAATTTTATATGTGAAGATTGTTTAGATGATAAATGTTCTATGAGTTCATATGTATATTTATCACATTTAAAAAAGAAAGAAAAAGTACCCAAATACGGGCACCCCCTTCCGCCCCACAAAACCAGCAAACCTGCACTTAGCCTGATGTGACCAGTTGTTGACCAACTTGTACACAGTGGTCCCTTCAGGTCTCAGCATATCTACTTGGCTGAAAAGATCCCTGGAGTTTTCCTTCGTCCACCTTTCCCACCGAGACTGTACCGTCCCTTTCGAGCATCTCACCACTTAAGAGTGAGACTTTTCTAAAGACACTTCAATCCCTCATTTGTAAAACCAACTCTGTTGGACCGTTTGATAACATTGCATTTTAGTATTTTAATAGAATTTTAATTTGTGACCCTATGCAGACTTATTTGGTAAAGTGGGGGAGAGGCAAAAAAGAGGAAGACCCTCGACAAGATGAATTGAGACAGCGGCTGCATCAGTGGGCTCTGGCATGGGAACAGGTGTGAGGATGGCGCAGCACCATGGGGTGTTTCACTCGGTTGTACATCGGGTCATTAGGGGTCGGAGCCAATGTGATCGCTCTCATAAGCCAGACATTGGCTTTCAAAATTACACATCACTAGTTTGCATTATTAATCTTCTAAAATAAACGTTGGTGTCCCTAGAAGTCACTATACTGCTACATCTAATAAATTTAATGTTATTCTTGAACTGAAAACCCAATTTAAAAGTTCAGGAAATTTTCCTCCTCTGTTGTTGCCATGTCATGCTAGACATATCTGTTTGTAACCAAACAAAAAGTATGAGATTTGAGTGAAACATTTTGGTTGATTTTAATCCAAGCAGATAGCAATGAACAGGTGGGAGACGGAGTAAATCATGTGTACAATTTCACACACCTTGGGTGTCAAATGAATCCTGGTTCCCTCAAAGCATTCCTTCCCCTCAAAACATTCCTCCCCCTCATCTTCATCTTTTAAAACCAGCAACTCTCACTTCAGTCATCCATTTATCCCACCCACAGCTCCAGAATATTAGTGTAATAGTCTTAACTAACATTCAGAAAATTCCAAATGAAAGTATATCTAGACTGAACACTTGTCCCAGAATGACTCCTAAATTTTTCTTTGATTTTAAACCAGTGTGTGAACATTTATAAAGAACAAAGCTTCAGGAAAATGCTTTTCTAAATAACTAAATGACATATTTAGGTAGTTCTACTGAAAACAGTCAACATACTTTAGAAGAAGGAAGCAGACATAAAATGTGTATGAATTATTGCATGAAAACTGACTTGGTCTGTTAACCTCATTGAATTCACAAAAAGTTTATCAGACAAATATTCTTTTGTGTTCTTCCATTATAAATACTTTGATTTAAGTATGTTTTAAATAAATTATATATACGAAAAATTACTGAAAGTATTTCTTAAAAAGAGAAAGCTGTTTTACATTTCATGAAAATGTAACTAAATGAGTGGGACTGTATAGAAATAATTTCTATTAAAATAGAAATGATATTATCTCTCTGGATAGAACACATAGTGTACATTTTATGAATATTTAGTAGGTCCTTGGGCAGTTTTACTTTGTTTTTATTGTTTCTATGTGGTTATGTATGATTGTGGAATTTACAATTATAATTCTAACATTTTCCCCAATGACCAATTATATAGTTCTCCTAATTACAACTGTAGCAAAATAATTTCCAAAAAAATAGCTTATCATGCCTATTATTCTTTGTGCACCTGAAAATCACCTCTCGTTTAATCACTTTCAAATGTTCTTGACTCTTTCTCCCCTTTGAATTATAGCATGCCATTAGCTGATGGCAAAGACGCCTGACTACTTTTCAGAGTGTTGGCATCAGAGGTATCCTTTATGTGCTTATTAGGCCTTAGAGAGTGGTAATTTCCTTGTACAAAGGGAATTTTGAGCTCTCATTAGGATGCTTCCTAGTTGCTTTAATTTTTAGATATATTTTAGGATAATTATGACTTCCTTAACTAAGGGACTATACAAACAATACACACAATGAAATGGAAAAATACCAATGAGTGGCCAATGGATAAACAACCACCATAGTAAGATGTGTTAATACTCCATATGACAAAGTGCACAGGTATATCCTGTAATATTAACTATTATAAATTTAAAAATATTAGTCTTTGAAATTGCACATATCCTTTGAATTTGAGTTTAAAATGAGATATCATCCAATATGTTGAACAAAGAGATGAAGTGAATAAAAATGAAAGGTCAGGGATAAGTGATTAAATAATAGAGAAAATTTATTAATTTGAATATTGTCAAGTATATGCAATCATTGAATGAATTAATAGCAGGTTTTAAATTTAAAAATATTATAAACAATGTATTCTTCCACATACACACACACCCCATGTTGACCAAAGAGCACTGAATGAGACCTGGTCGTGTAGTGGGTTATATGTTCGGCTGCTAAATGAAAGGTCATCAGTTTGAATTAGGAGCTACTCTTGAGTGAAAGATGAGCGATTCTGCTTCCATAAGAGATGCATAGCCTTCGAAAGACCAGGGAACCATTCTATTCTGTCCTCCAGGCTCATTGTGAGTTGGAAGTGACTAGATGGCAGTGGAAGGAGAGCTCAAACTATGATCATTGAGAGGTTGGTCTATTGAACCTGCCCAACAACACTGGGAGAAAGACCTGGCAATTGGGTTCTATATAGATCACAGCCTTAAAAACCCCACGGGGGAAGTTCTACTCTGTTATGTGAGCTGAAAGCAACCAGTATCACCTAGCAACAGAAGAGTAATTTATATAGGAAAGAGCTGGGAATATTTAGCCCATGCCCAATCCAAGAATCCTTGTTATTTGGCTCACCGTTCCCATTTCTTCTACACAACTCATATAGCATAAGTTCTAGCCCCTCCACAATTTAGTCATGTTTTGTATCTATACTATGCCTTGACAATGACCTCTTGTGGCAGTCATGTGCTTATGTTAATTTCATGATTGAGATGTAGGGGTGGAGTCTGGCCTATTAATCTGGAGATAGCCATTGAGTAGCCAATGAGGTCTCTGTGTGGGTATGGTTTTCTTCTGAGACTTCTGGGAAATCTCATGATATTTCCCTCATGGAGATGAGAAGCTATTGCCCCAGTTGTTGAGAGTTAGTCTCAGAGACAATGAATTACGGACAAGACAAGATGGCAGCATCCGAGGAGCTGCAGGAGTTGGAGGAGAGGCCACACAGCCTTACCCTGGTGGAACCAGACCTTCTGAAACTGGAGAATCCACGTGGAGACCCCTGCCAGTGCTGAGTTGCCTCTACCACCACTGGATGGTGTTGATGGACCCTGAGTCCTGAATGTGAGGAGTCATGGGGAGACTCCTGCCAGTGCCGGGACTCTGCACCCTCTGGCCTGTGACTTTGTGAGTTGGAAGGAGACTTTATAGACTGATATTGGGCATATGGGCTAATATCAGATTTATAACTTTGAACTGGACTGGGTTGGGATGGTTTCTTAATGTCCCATTCCTCTTGTATATAAACCTTACCCTTATATCTATATGCGTGTCTATGAATTTTGTTTCACTAGTCTACCTGGACTAATAAACCGCTGAAAGTGTATCAGGCAGAAGAGAAAATAATTTCTTAACATATCAGCTGATCACACAAAAGAAACAACAAAACACACATAGTGAAATGACAGCAATAAATTCAAGCTTATTGATGGTGAAAATCAATGTAAATGGAGAAGATGCACTAGTCACCACGAGACAGAAGATAGCAAGTGCATAAGAAAACAGACTCACTGATTTGCTGCTTACAATAGCCACAATTTAGAGGTGGTGAAAATCGATTTAAAAGCCTAAAAATATTAATGGCAACAAAAGAGCAGAGAGACAACATTAACTTCTGATGAAATAGAGTTTAAGGGGAGAACAGTACATAGGGGACAAAAAAGGACATTATATATTGATTAAAGACACAATAGAGGAAGAGGGCATAGCCGTAATAAGCATCTGTACACCCAATAAGATATGTTTAAAATACATTAATAAACTTACAAAGTTGAAAAGAGAAATATGCAATACAATTATTGCTGGAGACTATTATCACTTTTAATGAAGGAGAGAATAATTATGACACTTAACAAAGACACAGAGCTGAACAATATAATCAGAAACTTGACCTGACAGACATGTAGAATACTTCTTCCAACAATAGCATAATATACACTTTTTTCCAGTGCACAAGTACAAGTTTTAATACATTTAAAAATATTGCATATCTTCCTAGATAATAATGCTAAAAAATTAGAAATCAGCAATAGAAAAACAAAGGGGGGGTTAAAAACATGGAAATTAAATAACACTGGTTAGCAACTACTGGGTCATGGAAAAAAATTTAAATGAAATTATAAACAATATTTTTGATCAAACAAGAATGAAAATGCCCCACACCAAAACCTTTGATACATAGCAAAAACTGGAAATTTATAGCAATGAACAAACTCACCAAAAAGGAATGATTAACGGAAAAATAGAACCAACAAGACCAGAACTTGGCTCTTTGGAATAATTAATAAAATTGACAAGCCACTGGTAAATCTAACAAATAAAAGGAAGGAGAATATGCAAAATACATTAATAGGAACATGGATTGAGCCTCTGAAGAATCCTCTCTGACTATTGAACAGGGATGTGAACAGCCTTGTTATCAGAGGATTAATGCTGGCTTAATTAAGCAGAAATTTAACACATTATCATTTCTTTTCTCTTTTTACCCATTTGAAATTCTGGATTGAAGTTTTTCCTGTGTTTAATATTGCTATTGTTGATGGGGTGATGTGTTTTTATGTATATTAAATACAACAGATAAATCTATAGAGATAGTAACTGGATTTTATTAGGTTTACATTAGGGAAGGTTGGGGAAAACCAGGAATTTTAATAACAATGCATATAAGAACAAGGAAATATTCCAAAATTGATTGTGGTGATGATTTCCCAACTTTTTTTGGGGGGAGGGGCATCACTGCACTCTGGTGGGTGTAGGAGACCCAGCCTCGTTCCTGGAGAGCTGCTGCTGGATTTGAACCGCCAACTCTGTGGGTCACAGTCCCGTACACAACCACTATGCCACCAGGGCTCAGCCCAATTTCCCAACTTTTGTAATATGTTTAAACCACTGAAATGTCTGGTATACTAATTATATGCCAGTAAAACTGTAAAAATGAATATATAAGCAATGAAATTAGGTAGGGGATGTCTCAAAAGAACAAACGGAAACAAAATGGGTATCAGAATTCTATGAACTCAAATCCAACAGCTTTGAAACCTTGAAGAAATGGACAAATTTCTGGAAACTAATTAACCAAATGAATACAATCTTAGGTAGAAATATTTAAGAGATCTATCACAAAAATGAAATCGAACCAGTTGTTTGAAAACTTCAAAAGGATAACAACAAAATAACAAAAATAACAAAAAAATAACAACAACAAAATAACAAGAACCATTTCAAAAGATTTCACTTGTTCATTCTTCACCAATCAACTCACATTAATTTTACTCAGATGATTCTGGAATAAGGAACAGAAAAGGCTGGAATAGTTAAGAGACCGTTTTATGAAGTGGATATTCCTGACCCAAACTAGGCAAAAAAAAACACACTTGAAAATTACATGCCAACATCTCTCATAAACTCAAATTAGCAACAAAATCCTAGCTAGTATATTCAGATTGAAAAAAATAACACACCAATGACCAAGTGAGATTCATACCATATATTCACAGATGGTTCAACATTAGAAAAATAATCAGTCTAATCAACCAGATAAATAAATAATCACAAGATCATATGAATTAACAGAGACAGTCATTTGACAAAATGAAAGATCCATTTCTGATAAGAACACTCATGAACTCAATAGAAAGGCACATGTACAAAACCAATGGGCAACAATAGCCCCAATGGTGAGAAATGGAAAGAATTTCTCTGGTGAATTCAAATCAGACAAAGATGCCCACACTACTCTTACTTGATAATAGGGAGCCACGGTAGCATTGTGGGCTATATCACAGAGCCCCAAGGTTAGCAGTTCAAAACTACTAGTCATTCCATGTTAGAAAGATGAGGCTTTCTACGTCTTTAAAGAATCAGTCTCAGAAACCTACAGGGGCAATTCTACCTGTCTTTAAGGATCTCTATGAATCAAAATTGACTCAAGAGCAATATTGTACAGGGAGTTTTAACCAAAGACATAAAGCAAGGTAGGGAAATTAAAATAATCCAAATTGGCAAAGAAGAAACATGTGGCGGTCATGTACTTGATGCCAATTTCATGATTGGAAGTCTAGGAGTAGAATCTAGCTTGTCAATCTGGAGATAGCCAATGAGAGCTCTGTGGGCATGGCTTTCTCTGAGAATTCTGGGAAGTCTCACGATATCCCCCTCATGGAGATGAGAGACTTTCTCCCTAGTTGTTGGGAGATGCTGCACTGACACGACAAGATGGCAGCATCCGAGGAACTGGAGGAGCCAGAAGAGAAACCACACTGCCTTACTCTGATGGAACCAGACCTCTGAAGCCATGAAAGTCACAGGGAGACCCCTGGCAGCCACCACCACTGGATACATAAGACTCTGCACCCATTGGCCTGTGATTGTTCTGGTGTCATTGCACATGCTTCATAAGTCAAAAGGAGATTTTATAGACTGGCATTGGACATATGGGCTGATATCAGACTTATGACCTTGGACTGGATTGGGTGGGGATGCTTTCTCAATGTTCCATTCCTCTTGTACATAAACCTTTCCCTATATCCATATGCATGTTTATGAATCTGTTTCTCTAGTCTACCCAGACTAACTCAAAACACAATACTATTTGCAGGTAATATACTCTTCTATATAGAAAATACCAAAGTCTCAGCAAGAAAATTATTGAGACTATTATAAAATTCAGTCAGATGGCAGAGCACAAAACCAACATAGAAAAATCAGTTGGATCCCAATATACTAACAAATAGAACTCTGAAAAAGAAATCAGGACTCTGAAATTGATTGTGTCAATGAGTGTACAATCCTTTATGATTGAACTATTGACTTGTGTGATATATGGATTAAGTACCAATAAAACTGCTTTAAAAAAAGAAATTATGAAAATAAAACTATAACAGCCACCCAAAAGATGAAGTAGGTATAAATGTAACCAGAGAAACAAAAGTACTATAAAAGGAAAATTAAAACACTATTACAAGAAACCAAGAGATACATACAAATTGAATAGTATAATATGCTAATTAATAGGAAAACTTGGCATTATGAACATGTCAGTACTACCCAAAGTGATCTACATAGATAATGCCATCCTGATACATATTCTAGCATCATTATTTAAAGAAATGGGAAAACTATTCACTGACTTTATTCTGAAAGGAAAGAGACTTCAGATAAGCAAAGGAATGTCAATATAAAATAGGAAGCAAGAACATTAAGTAATGCTACTTTGTGGGGATTGAATCAGTGACATAAAATATGATGTGTATGAATTATAGAAAGGAAAGCTGGTTTGTTTTGTAAACCTTCACAAAGTTCATAATAAAAAGTTAAAAATCAGAGTGGGAGGAACTGAAAAAAAGAAGAAAAAGATGTAGTCTGATTTGCTGTTTATGAAAGAAGTCTGTTTTATCCTTTTTTGGATCCAGTTTCCTATTAATGGAACCTACTTTTGTGTGTGTGTGTGTGTGTGTGTGTGTGTGTGTGTGGGCATCACTGCCTCTGGTGGTCGTGGGCGCTACCCAGCCACTGCTGGATTTGAACCGCCAAGTCCGCGGGCTGCAGTTCCACACTCAACCACTTAAGCCACTGGGGCTCAGCCCGGAATCTACTTTTATAAGAGCTTTTAAGATAGCCTATGTGTCCTGTCCAGTTGATTTTGATATATATTGATCCTATAGGACAGTATAGAACTACCTCATGGGGGTTCTTAGATTGTAATCAGCATGAGAGACAACTGTCTTGTTCCCCTGTAAAATGGTGAGTGGGTTTTTTAGCCCCCAATTTTTATGATAGCAACTGAGTGCTTAACCATTACCACTATGGCACCTTGATTTTATGGTAGCAATATTATATTGTTTATTCACGTTTCACTCATTGTCCAAACCTGAGAGATTTTGGTGACATGATAAAGGTAAATATATTTGCCAAGCTATGGGATCATTATTTCTTTTTATTTAAACATTTTGCTTCTTAATTGAATCTACCTAGAACCTTATATGTGGAATGTTATAATTGAGAATAAAATCTTGTTCAAGACAGTAAATATTTTAAATGAATATCAAATTGCTAATCTAAGTAGGTAAATATAAAGTATATTCTCAATAGACTAGGTCTTCTCTCTATAACACCATCAAAAGGGAATGAATACGCTTCAGAAAATGTAATTAATAAAGCTATGATATGAGTCTTTGTTATGAGTCAAAATAACATCTGAAATAACTTTTGAAAAATCAGAAATGTTTTCAATTTAGAAATGAGAGCTTCGTTGGTGTGATTCTTATATAAAGGAGGATTTTGCTTAGCCAAATGTTTAGTAAACTGGAAACATAGTTTACATAAGAAAGGTCAAGCAGTTTTTGTTTTTAATGTTCAAATTGCCAGATCTTTGACCAGTGGGGGCTTCTTCAAAATTGGCTTCTATTTTTTTTGGTCATAATCCTAGAATTTTTAAAAGCTCCCTTGCTTAAACAAACAAATGAACAAATAAAAAGCCTCACTGTCACCCAGTCAGTGTCGCCTCAGGGCACCCCCAGGGGCTTTCTGAGCTTTTCCCAAGAGTAGGATGGCCCTGTCCGTCTCTCATGGGGCTGCTGCTGCTGATTTCAACCCAGCGACCCTGCTCATTGCAACTTACGGACTGACAGATTGACCTCACGCTCTTCATTTCCGTCTCAGATCTGAAGCCTATTATTTTACCCAAAAGCAAAAACTTATTTCTTTGTTTGGGAACAATATTAGGGATGACAATATAAGCAGTCTGGGCCTTCACTGAAACTGTGTGGTTTTCAGTTATTTGGGGCAGATAAAAAATATCATGGGTTCATTCTATATCTTCATTCAAAAATTACATTGGGTTTTGTTTACCACCTTCAACTTTGTAGCTGTTTCTCCCTTTATACTAAAATTCTTCCTTCCCAATGACCTTGATATAACGTAAACTCTCTCAAAGTGACAATGACAGCATTATTATAACGAATAAGATAATTTATGAGTTCTGTGGTTTAATTTGTCTTTAGGACAAAGCACAGATAAAATACTGTATTTTTAAAATAGTTGTGCTTTGTGATTATGCCATCAGCTTGATATAGGATCAAATGTATTTCTTATTATTCTATATTTTGAATTGCACTTTAATTTTATTTTGTTTATTGTTGTGCTAAATATACACAAGACTCCAGATTCAAAAACCCAATGCATCATGAATTTAAAGAGGAATAAGGTTCCAGTCTTGTTCTCATGTCACAGTTTGTTTTTTATCATTTTTATTATTTTTCATCATCCAGTAATTTCTTTAAATACACTTAACTAATACATACTTTTTTCTTCTCCAAACAATTTTGCTTATGTCTTAAAAGTTTTCAGAAATTTGACTCCTATATATTCTACATCCTTCATGTATATATTTGCAATCAAGGTGAAAATAAATATTTACATACATCACTTTCTTTTGTCAAACCAATATACCAGAGGATATCTACCTCCTTCCCTATCCCCAAAATGGAAAAAAAAAAAAAGCTCTTTTGTAGTATTCATTTTTCCTGCTAGCAAGCATCAAACACTTCACTCTGAGTTAGTGCACCCAGTGATGTCATCTGGAAAGATTCTCTCTGGTTCACAGGGATTTTTTTTTATGAAAGACGTTTCACTGGAACCTCATTTTTTGTGACAGCTGATTTAAGAGAACAGCATCCTGGTGTGAAACCTTGTTTCTTGCTCAGGAAAAATGCTGCAGAAACTGTTGTGATATTAAAAAATGCTTCCAAGGACAGTGCTATAGAATAAACTCAAATGAAATGTATCTCATTTCAAAAAAGGTGAAATGTCAGTTGATGACAAATCTTGTTCTGGACATCTGTCGACTTACCAAAGGGACAAGACTTGTAGTGCATTTGGAGTTTGTTCTACCATGTCAAACTGTTAATCAAGCTTTCTATTTAGAGCTTCTGGAAAGATTGCATAATAGTATGCAGCAAAAAAAAAATACAACCAAAACACCTAACTTTAGTATATAGGGGACTGGTTTTGCCACCATAACAATGCACCTGCTCATGCAGCCATCTCAGGGCAGTTTTTTGGCCCAAAGTAGTATGCCTTTCTTGCCCAATGCACCTGATCTCACTCTGCGTGACTTCTTTTTGTTACCTTGAATGCAGAGGAACATAAAAGGACAGTGATTTGAAGACATAAAAAAGTTGAAAAAAAATCAAGGGAGTTGCTGTCAGCCAAACAAACGGATTAGTTTGAAAAATTCCATGAATGGAATCACAGAATTGACAAATGTATTAAGTGCAATGGAGAGTAGGACTTTGAAGATGATAAGGTTGTTTTGGGAAAAAATTTAAATACATAGTCTTGAGGAAAAAAATTCCTTTTTGGGAGAGGTCCCCCTTGTATGTTCATGGATATAATCCAACTTTCTCTCCACACCTGTTCAGCCTGTGTGTCTATCTATTCATACTCCAAGTAGATCACAGTTATTGTAGGTTTACACATATAGCAGTATTTATTCTGTTGATTTTAACTCTTGAGAATCTCCCAGTATCTTCCACTAACTCAGTTATTTGTTGCCAATATCCCTCTTATTGTGTATTACCTCCCCTTCACCCCAATAAAATCTGTCTACCATCTATCCTTCAATGTGGATTACAACTCAATGTAAAAAAACCCCAAAATGTTCATAACTGGTTCAGTAGGTAACAGCCAGATAAATGGAGAAAAGATTAAAGTTGTCAAGGATTTCATTTCTTATTTTGCAACCACAATCAAGACTCATGGAAGCAGCAGTCCAGCGATCAAACAATTCATTCCATTAGATAAAGCTACTGCGCAAATGTTGAAAAACAAGGATGTCTCTTTGGGAACTCAGATGGGTCAGTCCCATATGTGTGTAGAAGTAGACACTGAGTCAGGAAGATTGAAGAAGAACATGTGCATTTGAACCGTGGTACTGGGGAAGAATAGTCAACGCGCCATGGCCTGCTGAAAGCACAAACAAATCTGCTGGAAAGAAGGACAGCCAGAACGCTTGTTAGAAGCAAGGATGATGAAGCATGTTTTGGACATGTTGTCAGGAGAGCTCCGTTTTTGGAAAAGGACATTATGCTTGGAAAAGTAGAGGGTCAGTGAGAAAGAGAACGGCCCTCCACACACTGCTGGATGGTCACAGTCGCTGCAGATGGTGCAGGACCAGGCAGTATTTCATTCTATTGTGCACAGAGGGGGAATTGGCTGGATGGCTCACAGTGACAACAAACCTCTAACCAGCAAGTTTCCCTCTCACCTTTGGTAACTATAAAAGAATATTCTTTTAGTATGAAATTTTTTTTCTAGACTGTACTGTAGTCATCTCATAATATTTCTCCCTTTTTGACTGATTAATTTCATCCAGCCTAATGTCTTCTGGGTGCTTTGCAGATTTATCATCATTCTTCAGTCTTGGGTAGTACCAGTATTCTATTTTGTTTATGCTCCAAAGTTTATTTGTCTATTTACTATTAATAGGCCTTCCCATGATTTCCACCTTTTGGCTGTTGTGCATAGTGCTGTAATGAATATGGGTCTTCATGTATCTATTTATATCAATCTTCTTATTTCTCTAGCATATAGACCAGCAGAAGTATCACTAGGCTACATGGTACTTCTACTTACAACTTTTCAAGGAAGAGCCATACTGATTTCCACAGGGCCTGCACCGCTTTACAGTCCCACTAGGAGTGTGAGAGTTTTATTCTCTTTGTACCCTCACCAGCATTTATTGTTTTCTGTTTTGCTTAACTTTGTTATTAACTCTGAGATGAAATTATCTCTCACTGCTGTTTTTATTTGCTGGTCTTTAGTGAGTAATGATCATGAGGATTTTTTTCTCATGTGTTTCTGGGCCCCTCAGTGTGAAGTTTCTGGCCCCCTTCTTTGGTGACGTGTCTGCTCATAGTCTCTATTATTTAAAAACTTGAATGGTTTGCCTTTGCCTTAGTGAGGTGTTGAATCTTTTTATGTATTTTTAGAAACTAATTCTTGGTCAGATGTTTTTATCAGAAAAATTTCCCGAGTCTGTTGGTTCTCTTTTTATTCTTTGGGTGAAATTCTCTGATGCACATACATGTCTTACTTTTAGGTGCTTTTTAAAATCACTTTCTAGTGTCCAGAAAAGGTGTTTGGAAAGTACAGAGTTTTTATATACATTCTTCCCACCACCACCCTCAAAACACAGTTTCTTCTATTACTAACATCTTGCACATTTGTTACAGTTGTTGAGCCAATATTGATATTATGATTAAGCTCTATGTTTAAAATAGGTTTCATTCTGTATTGTATAGTGAATGCGTGTTGCCATGTAGTCATCATAATTTTGCAGTTGCACCATAATTTTTATTAAAGGTAAAAATGTATTATAGAATACATTTTAGGGCTGAGCCCTGGTGGCGTAGTGGTTGTGTGTGGGACTGCGGCCCACAGGGTTGGTGGTTCAAATCCAGCAGCAGCTCTCCAGGAGCAAGGCTGGGCCTCCCACTCTCACCAGGGGGCATTGATGCCCCCCCCCCTAAAATCTATATTAAAATCATTTCAGTGGTACCTCTTATAGATATCATAACAATCCATAATTCAATTCGATTAAGCATAATTGTGCAATTTCTGACACTGTCTATTTCAAAACATTTTCTTTCTTCTTGAAGTCTTTGATATCACCTCCCATTACCCCTGCCCTCTCCCACCCTCCACCAAGGAACCCTTATTATATTATTATTACATATCTTACACTATTCAATGTATCTGTACACTTATAATTCTGTTATTCATTCCCCTCAAGTGGGGTTATACAGTCATCATTGCTATGAGTTCCCCCGTTTCTGCCTTCCCCCACTCTCTTCCCAGACCTTCAGGGAATCATTACTCCTATCCTATTACTGTTTCTGAAGAGTTTATTTATCTTGGATTTCATGCATTGAATGATTTTAATTAGGAAAATATATTCAGGTCTAACAAGATTAAGGAGGTAAAACCAAGACCATAATAGTAGAGGGAGGAGATATTAAAGAACTAGAGGATAGTTACGTTTCATCAGTGCTATACTGCACCCTGGATGCATCACCCCTTTCTTGTGGTCCTTCTATGAGGGACTATACAATTATCTTAAAGGTGGGTTTTGAGTCTCCACTTTGTCTACACTCCTTCATGTCCATTTGTTTGCTTGTTTTTGAACATGTGATACCTATTACTATTGACACCTCATGATGGCACAAGCTGGTGTGCTCCTTCTATGTTTTGGCTGCTTCTTCCAGGATTTTGTTGCTTCCCTGCTAGAGGACCACTTGTTTAACTTCAAGCCTTTAAGGCCCCAGACTATATCTTTTCATAGCTTGGCACCATCAGCTTTCTTCACCACATTTGCTTACGCACCAATTTATGTCAGAAAGGTAAATATGAAAGAGTGCCAGGCTATTAGAACAAAGCGTTCTTTTGTTAAGGAGGGCCTTGAGTAGAGGTCCGAAGTTCATCTGCTATCTTAATACTTAACATTATATGTACATTGGTCTCTATCAATTTCATTATAAATTAGTATATTTACATATATGCATGCCTATAGCCATACTTTTATAAAAAACTTTTGCTTCCCATTTCTTTCCTCTATTTCCTTTCACTTTCCTCCTATCCCACTATCATGCTTAAACTCCATTTGGCTCTCAGTAATTTCTCTCAGATAATTACATTTGATTAACCCTCATCAGGCACTATACACGCTCCTTATCATCAATTTTAGATCTTTTGTTGTTCCCTTATCTCTGAGCTTGTTGACTCCCCATTTCCCCTTCCTGCCCCTCTCTCCCATGTTACTCTGGAACTGTGAGTCCTGTAATTTTTCTAATTGGCATTGTTTATCCTGCCTGTCTTACACAGATAGTGCAAAAGGAAAAATATGGAATGCTTCATGCATTCGTGTGTCATCCTTTTGCAGGGGCTGTGCCGATTGTCTCTATATTGTTCCAATTTTAGTATATGTGCTGCTGAAGTATGTGTTCATTTATCTTCTTCTTTCACTTATGGTACTTTTTTTCCTCTGAAAAGTTGTTTTTTTTATTTAGTTAAATTATGAACACTTTTCTTATCACATCATATTTTGTGTAATAGATAGGAATGTTTTCTCCATATTCAGATTATTAAGGAATATATTTTCTTTTAGTACTTGAGCAGCATCATGTAAATTTACTTAACAACCCGACAGTGGCATATTCAGAGAGGTTGGTCTTTTTAAGCAAAACCGTGATAATAAGACAAGCTAAAAAAGAATTGCAAAATAATTGCTGGCCTGGTAAGAAAGCAATCTTTTGTTTAAAAGGAATGGTAATAAGGATGACAATGAATACGATGATGATGGCTACTGTTTGGTGATTGCACACTTTACAAAGCACAGTAGCTATCAGTATACACTAAATAAAGAAGAGGAAGAAGACCACAGTTGTGAAGAGTTTGAACTTTATAGTTATATAAACTTGCTCTTTCTTACCCATGATTAAGTAGGTTGATTCCAACTCTTGTCATTTATTAGCTACATAACACCATACCATTAGATTCAATGTTTAAATATGTGAAATGAAAATAGGATTTATTTCATGGTGGTATTATAAGGTCAAATAAAATAATGCATATAAAGTCTTTAGTGGTTTGTTTAAGTGGATTTAAAAAGCTCCTGACAAAAATGAATTATCTTTTCATTCCATTTTTCACCATAAGTTTGAAGCCCTTGTATATTAATTATGCAATCCATGTTGGTCACTGCTAATAAAATTCATATTATTTCATAAAACATTCACTTTTCCAATGATATTGTTAATACAATGAGTAATTAGATAAAGTCACATAATCAATGAGTGTCAGAATTAGAATTCAGACTTGGCTAGAATCTGTTTTCCCTCTGATCTTCCTATTCCCACTCTACTTCAATAGAAAACCATTTTCACAAGAATGCTGATTTTAGGAAAACCTATAGAGGAGGAACTGAAGTACTAATGAAGAATTCTTCTGATTAAAATTACTATTGTGTTCACAGGGGACCTGAATATAAAAGCATAGCTCAGAACCCTTTGTCTCTGTGTTCACAATCAAATGGAAAGTCATCAGATTTTAAAACTGAGAAGTCAGAGAAAATGAGGACTGAGTGGCTGTCATAGGAATAGGTAATTAAGATCTCATGGTTGATTTTTGAGACAGAAACCACAGTCTGTGGGATGAAGAAGGGAGAGTATTATGGCAGAATCACGGCTGGCAGGAACTATATCAGGGATAGCCAAAATTAAACAGGCTTTCTGGGACAGAGTAGTAATCAGAAGTCCCAGCAGGGAAGTAGGGAATGGATAATGGCTATCATTTATTCCTTGTGTTTCATGATTCCATAAATGGGAGAGAATGTCCAATCTTCTCTCAGAAGGAACATTGTCTGTCACCAATCTTCTTCTTTTACCAATAGATGAGGGACTTTTTTTTAGTGTTTTTTGATGAGGCTTAGTTCTTGTTTCTAGATAAATGCAGAAAAGGCTGCTGCTGCCAGGGAAAATTCAACTCAACAAACTTTTTTGACCTAACATTTAGTGACACATTGCCTCAATAGTTTTATCAATCAAGAAGTTGATAATTTGATCTCTGTATGTTCTAACCTCAGAGAACAAGAAGCAAGTGTAATAATAGCAACATCTTCAAGGGTCAACAATAAGTGGTTGGCATCAGTAAATTTTAGTAACAGGGATATAGGCAGGATCTAATTCCCAATTGGAGTACTTGATACAGACTCTACCATTTGTGAATCTAAAAGGTGACAGTTGCTTTCTTATGGCTACATTTGTGCTGAATCAAAGTGCAAGCGAACCCTTTAGGATTAGAGTAGGTATGAAGACTGAAGAATGGTATCCATCAAAACAAACTTTCTTCTAGTTCTTAAATGTTTCCTCTTCCCCCACTATCATGATCTCGATTCTGTCTTACAAATCTGGCTAGACCAGAGGATGTACACTGGTACAGATAGGAACCAGGGACACTGGGAATCAGGACCAGTGGTGGGAGTGGCAACACCAGGAGGGTGGAGGAAAGGTGGGGTAGAAAGGGGGAACTGATGACAAGGATCTGCATATAATTCCCTCCCTGGGGGATGCACAACAGAAAAGTGGGTGAAGGGAGACATTGGACAGTGTAAGACATGGGAAAATAGTAATATAAATTATGAAGGGTTCGTGAGGGAGGAGGGGGCAGGGAGGGGAAAATTAGGGAGGGGCAAAAATGAGGAGCTGATACCAAGGGCTCAAGTAGAATGAAAAGGCTTTGAGAATGATGATGGCAACAAGTGGGCAAGTGTGCTTAACACAACAGATGTCTGTATGGATTGTGATGAGTTGTATAAGTGCCCAATAAAATGATCAAAAAATAATAATTTTAAAAAGACAAAAAATGGTGGATAACGAGATCACATATGTAGACAACATTTTTGAAAAAATGAGATAGTAAAGAAAAGGTGAGAGATGCAACAATAATTTACATTATATCAAGAAGGATCAAGGGGAGGATTTTCTAGGACAGTCTGGGAAATTTAGCAATGTTTGTAAAGTGCCTCAAAGAGAACATTGATGATTACAAGGAATTGGAACAATAATTGATGGATTCTAGAAGACAGAAAAATACAGGATCCAGGGCTCAGATGGAAGAAATAAACTTGGGAAGAAAGAAAACCTCTGAGACAGATGGAAAATGAAACAAAACCCCACAATCATTAAATGAAAAGATCATGTAAAGGGAGAAGGGAAGAAATAGAAGCAATTTTTGTTTTCATTAAGGGTGGAGACCACCGTTGAGGACAAGGTTGTAGAGTTGGGAAGACTGGAGTGGTATATGTACCCATACATTATAAAAGTGAGGGATTGACTTGAATGATGCGAATGATGCAGATTAGAGTAAATCCATTGTGATTCCTTTCAGCTCCATTTTGTCCTGAAATATTTGCCGTCCTTGATCAAGAGGCACAGCACACAGTGGGCTAGAAATTTAAATAACCTAACTCAATATACCAAGCACATTTTTCAAAACCCTTTATTGTGATTTGAGAGGGAGTTTACAGAGAAAATTCTTTTCCCGTCTGTTTCATATACATTTTCATTTATGCCATTGCATGAAATCCTCTGTAATAAAACACTCATCCTACATCCTTCCTGCGTTCCTTATTTCCACTTGTCCTTCTTTTCTGTTTCCTCTTACCTTCTTAACTTTGTTCCAGTGTAAATGTTGCTCTTTTGATCTTGAGTGGTTGATGATTTTAATGCATGCTTCTATTTCCCCGGTGGTTTTGTTTATCTACCGACCTATCTGGTTTTTCACTGAACGTTGACCCACTGAGGCTGAGTTCAGTTTCTAGTCTGAAGGTTATCAAATGGCCATACTCTTGGAGCTTCCATTAGTCTCATATGACCAATGAGCCTGGCCATTTTTATTACTTTTAGGTTTGCTGCCACATTTCCCCCCACTTTATCTAGGATTTTCTAGATAAATTCTAGAAAATTTCTAGATTTTGGGATCCCTTTCAGAGAATTTGATGGTGGCCAAGCATGTTTTAATTCTTATAGCTTCAGCATCATGGACGGGTAGGTTTTCAGGACCAGGTTTACATGGTCTGTTCATCCTTTGCACTAATTATTTCTATGGTTCTTTGGTTATCTTCACTCTTCTTTGATCCAGATTAAGGGAGCAGGGTTACTCAATTAAAAATAATGGACCATAAGAGAATGTTGTCCATTATAGTTCTGGAACCTGGGCCCCCAGGTTGGAAGGCACTCAAAATATCAATTACAGTGAAGAGGGCTCAGGTTCAGGGAACATTTGGTTCTGTTGCACATGGGGTCACTGATGGGAGGAGATTTGATGGCAACTAACAACATCATTTGAATATATTTTCTTGAGATATGATAGTGTAGCTATACATATGGACACTGTAGAAGATAAATGTGAACTCAGAACATGCCCTGAAAGTGAATGTTTGGTTTATTGGTTTACATTAAAGCTGAATTAAACATCTCAGATTACAAGTGGAGGTTTAAAGATCTATTGAACATCTAAGAAGTATGAGGCATTAACAAAGGTAACATACAAATATATAACTTGATGCATTTAGATATTCTGATTTGCAAGACTCTAGATCATTTATTCAAGAATTTCACATCTACTAGCTGAATATCTCTGCAATATAATGTAATTATTTTTTTTAAGTTTTAATTGAGTTTCATGGATTTTTTCTTTAATTTTTTTTTTTGTGGGCATCACTGCCTCTGGTGGTCGTGGGCGCTACCCAGCCGCCCCTGGATTTGAACCGCCAAGCCTGCGGGCTGCAGTTCCACACTCAACCACTTACGCCACCAGGGCTCAGCCATAATGTAATTATTATATTTAGTTGTTTATCTCATTTATCTTATACCCAGCTGTGCCAGTGAAATGTGAAACAGAGTAACAACATTGAAAGGATGAGTATAATGAAGCACCAATAAGTTTCACAAATTTTCTAAAAAATAGAAAGCATTGGCTATCTTTTATTCTGGGCTCTCTAGAGCAGCAAACCAATGAAAACTTATATATTTGCATATGTATGTAGAGAGGTCTATGACAAAAAAAGGGT
This sequence comes from Nesogale talazaci, assembly GCA_004026705.1. Lineage (NCBI taxonomy): Eukaryota > Metazoa > Chordata > Mammalia > Afrosoricida > Tenrecidae > Nesogale > Nesogale talazaci. The sequence continues at coordinate 106,502 of PVJH01000852.1, forward strand.
TCGTACAGGTGTAAAGGAGGGTAGCTTCTAGTTCATGGGCCAGTTATCAGGCTAGAGGATTTTTCTGATTTATATAGATGTGGGCAGTGATGAACTCAATATTAGCAGGTCAGACAGCAGTTGTTTGGGTGCAAAGCAAATGAATCTAAAGTCAGCAAATCACATGTCTCCCGAGATGAGTGGGTAATGTAACAGGCTGCTGACTCAAGTCTAAAATACTGGAAGTTGGGCAATGAGTCAGAGGAAAGTTCCAGACCCAGGAAAAAGAAAGTAAGATGTCCCTTAGCATCTACACGTATTGGAAGAAGGCCATATACCCAGCGAAATTTCCTTTGAAGTGATTGGCTATTCATAGAAAATCTCATTATTGTTTTACGATCATATTAGCTCCTGTCAAAAGGGATTGCTGCGCTTTAACTTTCAAACAACTGAGAATCCTGACCCAACGAAATTGACACAAAACCTTAATGATTACAGGCTCTCCTTAGGATGATGGGCAAGATTTGGAAGAAAGGATTGGATTATTCAAAAAAGAGCTATTGACTCTCAGAATTAGGAAGAACAAGTTTACTCAGTACACTGACTTTCCTGGGGGAAGGGTTGAGACTGAGAGGGTGTTAACGATCATTGGTGGCACAGTTATTAAGCTTTGGCTGCTAATCGAATATTAATGATTCCAACCCACCCATCCCTCCACAAGAGAGAAAACAAAAACAGGGCTATCAAGTCAATTCCAAGTCAGAGTGACTCCGTGGTGGGTTTCTAAGCCTGCAACTGTTTGTGGGAGTAGAAAACCCATCGTCTCTCCCAGGGCGATGGGTGGATTCGCACTGCCACACTTACAGATGGTAGCCCAACCCATAAGCTCTAAACCACTCAATGTTCTCAGAAAGACAGCAGCTCACAACACTCTATAGGGCACTTGCATTCTGTCACCTGGGATCACAATGAAAGGAAAAAACACTCAACATCATAGCAAGACATTGGGTGAGGTGAGGCAGGTTACATAGTGGAGAGAGGAGAGCAAGAGGAACCCCTGAGTGACCACACCACTGGTGCCTCTGCTACTTTCAACATGGTTTGGGCTTGAAGTTATCACGATAGCATGCTTTTTAAACCACAGACTATAAAGTTCTGTGATGATTATAATTTATAATAATCTCATAATATGCCTTTCCGAACATGCTCTCCGCAAATACAAGTGCTCTCTATAATCGCTTAAGTAAGTCCTCCTTCAGCATGCCATGCTCAACAGACCAAGTCATGAATTCAGGTTAAATCAAACTACTGACTTTGGAGCAAACCACAGGTCTTTGGGACCGCCTCTACTTTTTCCTTTTTATAATTTGTAAAATATACTACGTAAATAAGATGAGATAGCTACTTAGAATTTCTAACTGCTCACTTAAAGCCAAAACCTAAGCTTAGATATTTTTTACTGTTTAAAGCTATAAAAGCAGTTAATGGGTTGATGCCAATATTAGGTTTCTTGTAAGTAAAAGAAATGGCCTGGAAAGTTTTATTTTGAACAATATTTGAACAAATTCCATCGAAATATATGCTATAATCTATAACCCTCAGGTTTATAGACGGTCAAGGATCCCTGGTGCTGCATTGGTTATGTGGTGGGTCACTAACCACCAGGTCAGCAGTCACAAACACTAGCCACTCCTGGTGAGAAAGATGAGGTGTTCTAATCCAGTAAAGTATTATAGTCTTAGCCAGACATGCTACCAGACTGACTCCCAATTGGAAAGAATCTGGACAGTTGGAGTGAATAGTGTGAGATCTCAGAGAAGTCCATCTAGTTCCAGTCTTTTCAGCCTCTCCAAAGGTTCTTCACACAAACCAGCGCTAGGGGAAGCCTGGCCTATCTCTGGTCTATACCATATGCCGTAATTAATACATGGATTCTCACACAGTTGGCCCTTAGTCTTGTTCTGACTGATATGCCATGGAGCTTCTCCGTTATCTCTTTCCAGAGATGCAGTTGACTTGATTCCCAAGCCTTTTATTTTTCCGAGTTTCATATGTATCGTCATGGATTATCTAATTGAAAAGAGTTACTCACATTAAATAAGTTATTGGTCCTGCCAAATTCTATCATGAGATCTTCAGCTTAACGTCCGACACCAAGGCCACACTTTCCAACTACTGATCCTTTCACTTTGTTCCAAGCATTTGCATTCCGATCACAGTCATTATCAATGTATCTCAGTTGCATGCTTGATCAATTTCAGATTAAAGAAGATGGTAAATTTTTCTGTTCCTTCATTATTGTCTTGAATGGTTGGTGTATATACAGTTGAATAATGGTCATATTAACTAGACTTCCATATCTGTTTTCCTATCACAGTCAACACTGTACTTTAAGATAGATCTTTAAATGTACCTTTTGATGGTGAATGCAATGTCATTCCTCTTGAAGTTGCCATTGTTGGCATAGCAAACCACATGATTAACCTTATTCAAAATGACCCAGGCCCATCACTTTCAGTTCACCAGTGCCTAGGAAAATGAAATCAATGAGCTTCATTTTATTTTTGATAACTCCCAATTTTCTTAGATTCATACTTTTCACATTCCGTGTCTCATTGAGCAGTGTATGTTCATATCTGTGTCTTCTCATTTTCTGGGATGTCTCTTCAGCAAATGGCTATCATGAAGACTTTACTCAATCCACACCGTTATGATCTATTCTACTTTGAGGTGACAGCTCCTTCTTGGATGTATTTTGAGTGCCTTTCAACCCAAGAAGTTCATCTTCCAGCATTATCTGAATATATATATATGTATATATTGCTGTTCCACTGATATTTACAAGATTTTCAGTGACTAATTCCTCAGAAGTGGACAACCTATTCCACGCATATAACCAATTGATAGAATTATAACTTGATCTGACCAATATTTACTAAGATTTATCAGAAATAAAGATATCAATGTCTCAGTCATGAAAGCATTTGCCTGCTTACCAAAAGATCAGCAATTGAATTCACCAATTTCTCCATGAAAGAAGATGTGACAATCTGTTCCTATGAAGGTTTAAAGCCTGGGGAATTTTATGTGACAGTTCTCCTCTGTCTCATGAACTATGGGTTATAATCAACTTGATGGCAATGATTTTTGACTTTGGTTTTTCATCAGAAATAGCAGTGGAGGTATACAAATGTGTTAGTCTGGATAGACCAGAGAAACAAATTCATTGACATGCATATGGATATAAGGGAAAGGTTTATATACAAGAGGAATGGAACATTAAGAAAGCATATCAGCCCAGTTCAGTCCAAAGTCATAAGTCCTATATTAGCCCATATGTCTGATACCAGTCTATAAAGTCTCCTTCTGACTCACAAAGTGCAGTAGAGGCTTCCTGGTGTTGACAGGGGTCTCCCCATGGCTCCTCATTTCTAGGGTTCAGGGTCCATCAGCAGTATCCATTGGCAGTGGGAGCATCTCAATGCTGGCAGGGGTCTCTCTATGGCTTCTCCAGCCCCAGAGGTCTGGTTCCATCAAGGCAAGTCCATGTGGCTTCTCCTTCAGCTCCTCCATTCTCCAGGAATCAAGATTGATCATCATGCTGTCATTCCATCTTGTCAGTAGTTTGTCTCTCAGAGACTCAGTCCAAGCTCCCTTCTCCAATTGGGAAATACCATGAGATTTCCCAGAATTCTCAGGAGAAAGCTATGCCTACACAGAGGCCTCATCGGTTATTCATTGGCTATCTCCAGATTAACAGGCTAGACTCCATCCCTACATCCCAATCATGAAATTGACGTCACGAATACATGACCGCCACAACAAATAACAAAGTTCTTAATATAACTTACTTTTGTTTTCCCAACTAGTGTTCCTGATTTCTCCAGTCAAGCAGATAGCCAGCTGGTATAGAACGTGAGATAATTGCTTGCCCCTTTCTGTATCTTACTGATCCACCACCAATCTGCCTGTTAACATATGGTACTGTGGGTCTTCAGTGTTTTCATATGCTACTGGAATTTCACATACTAGCAGGTATAGTCCTGGTTGACAATCTTCATCTGAGCTTCCAGACTGATAACCTACTTCTGAATGATAGCCAATTAAAACTTATGAATGACAATGGAGCATTATCTGATGCAGTGCTGAAAGATAAGCATTCCCTGCCCTCTGGCTGAAAGGCACTAAAAATATGACTTAGGAAGCACAGCCTTCTCAAGATGAAATTGAACTTAATGATGTGGATGGCGTAAAGCTTGAGAACAATCATTTGTTGCTATGGTATCACTCAACATAGTAAGAGTACCTTGTAGCAATAAGAGTAAATTGTAATAAGAACTCAATGCTGGAAACACCCATTAGTAATAAAAGTATACAATGTACAACATATAAATACAAAAATTGGGTGTTGCAAGCTATGAAATGGAATACTGGAAGATCTATATATCCTTGGTATCCTTGAAGATCTATGTCTTAGACATTAGTGAGCTGTAATAGGCTGGTAACAATAGTGTATGATCAATAACTTGTTCAAACCACACTGAAGGCCTTAGTGAAAAACAAAGCTCCAGAGAAGGCTAGAAGAGCAATTGAGCTATTTGCACAAACAGATAAAATACTTAAGCATTTACTCACCTGTGCCAAGAAATTTGGAAGCCCACAACCTACCTGCTCAGTCAACTGGAGTTTCACATCCAGGCCCATGCCTAATAAAGGTGATCAAATAAGATGCGGAAATTATCAAACAATATCATTCATGGAACATCTAGCTCAAGTTTTGTTTGTGGTACATCCGATCTTTGGCACATCTGCTGGAAAAGGAGATTAAGGTTATCTCTGGTTTCTGACTCAAGGGTCTAAAAAGCATTGTCTTTGTAGAAACATCAAGGGCGATTTCTTTCTCCTCCACTCCTCACCCTTACCCTGTGTGGCGGTCATGTGCTTATGTTAATTTCATGATTGAGATGTAGGAGTGGAGTCTAGCCTGTTATTCTGGAGATAGTCATTGAGTAGCCAATGAGCCTTCCATGTGGGCATGGCTTTCTCCTGGGACTTTCGCAATATTTCCCTCATGAAGATGAGAAGCTATCTCCCCAGTTGTTGGGAGTTTGTCTCTGAGACGAGGAACTACAGAGAAGACAAAATGGCAGCATCCGAGGAGCTGGAGGAGCCGGAGGAGAAGCCACACAGTCTTACCCTGATGGAACCAGACCTCTGAAGCTGGAGAAGCCACGTGGAGATCCCTGCCAGCGCTGAGTTGTTTCTACCACCACTGGATGCTGTTGATGGACCCTGAGCCCTGGAAGCGAGGAGCCATGGGGAGAACACTGCAAGCATCGGGACTCTGCACCCACTGGCCTGTGACTTCGTGAGTTAGAAGAAGATTGTATAGACTGGTGTTGGTCATATAGGCTAATATCAGACTTGTGACTTTGAACTGGACTTGGTTGGGATGCTTTCTTAATGTCCTATTCCTCTTGTATATAAACCGTACCCTTAGAGCTATATAGGTGTCTATGAGTTTGTTTCTCTAGTCTACCCGGACTAACACACCCTGACAAGTCCTTTCCTGTTAGTTGATCAGTAGCTCAAAATTCTCAAGCCATTGATAATTGTTAATTGTCACAAATTGGCTTCTGTTCCCCTTGTCCTTGCTTGGCGGCAGGGGACCATCCATCATGTTTTGACAATTTTCTATTCCATTGATTGTCTCTGTTAATTTGCAAGATAGTTTGCAGGAAAACGCTTCACTCTGTGGGAGGGGGACAGCCTGTTACCTGGGTATTTCCTCTACATTAATAACACTTTGCAACATTTCCTACTTAAAAGTATATGATGCTATTCTATCACTTGCTTCTGTTTCATCCCTCAGGAGTTACTAAATTGTGCTGAGCCAGCTTTGACAAGCTTAGTTAAAGAGAAAGAAGAACAAAGAAAACAAACCTATGTAATGGGTCTGAAAATTACAAAGATGACAACGTGGTTGGGGGCCTCTCAAGTATCACATGTCTGTGTATGCTGCTTCTCACTGTGTCTGTCTGACTTGACAATCTAGACTTTTTTTTTTTTGGCTTTTTCAATTACACATCTATGAAAGTCTAAATGTAACAAGCCCAACTCTAGAAAATTTGTTAAATTAGAAATAAACAAGGCGCATAAAATATGCCATCGAGAGGGCAACATGGTTTCAAAACAATTTCAAATCAATAATCCATACTGCTCTTCTAAGGCACCTCCCTCAATTGCTTACAAGTTCTTTCAAAATGATTCCCCAAAGTTCCTTTTATGCCCATAAATGCTTTTCAGTGAAATTGGCAGTTGAACACTCTCATTCTTTGAATGGGCTCAAAAACACATTTCCTTCACTAATTACGTATTTCACATCAGCTATTTTTTTTTAAAAAAATAGATGTTGGACATGTAGATTTTATGCCATCATCATTTTCATCGATTACCAACAGAAATATTAGAGATCAGTGGTGTGGAATGGTGCTAACTAAACAATTTCAAATGCATGGAGGAGGACCTAGTGTCCTAATGTGAATGCTTTTATTTTAGCCAAACCTATTACACATGTACATTTATTAGCCATTTACACACCCCCAAGACACTTGATATGCTATGCAAAGCACAGAGATAGGCTGAGAAATGTCCCATGCTATTGAACTCAACAGTAATCAACATCAAAAATCCTGGAAATGGTGTACTGAGTGGGCAGTGAAACCTGCTAGACGTAATCAGAGGCAATATACTGGGCACCCCATTTCAGTAGAAGCCTTGTGTCCACATGGTGCTAATGGTTTGCACACTCTATCACTAGTCAAAGGTTCAAGTCCACCAGCACTCCCTCAGAAGAAGCCAGGTGATTTACTTCCAAACCCTTGAAAGTTCTATGGAGCATGATTATCCTCTGGCACACCACATACTGGTGTCTATTGGATGGCAATTGGTTTCCGTGTGACTAAATGATATTCAAGGCACCCTCTCCTCAGAGAAAGTCACATCTGTTGATTCCTGAGTTTCTCGAGCATAAAGGGAGCACAGAAATGTTTGTAGAGATTGACCATTAGTGAGACTTCTCTGGGTCTTAGATGATCAAAGCTTTCCATTTCATGCCGACTCATAATGAGCCATCCCATAACCAGACATTCCTTCAAGTGATTTGAGGAATCCATAGCCTTGAAATCTTTAAAACAGAAAGATTCTTGTTATCTCAACTCAGATGATGGAAGTTTTACTTTCATAATTATATTTTTATTTCTTTGAGACGATGTTCCACTATGCTTGTTTATGTTCTTTTATGGGGGGCATCACTGCCCTCTTGTGGTCGTGGGAGCTACCCAGCCTTGCTCCTGATGAGCTGCTGCTGGATTTGAACTGCCAAGCCAGTGGGCCACAATCCCACACTCAACCACTATGCCACTAGGGCTCAACCCTGCTTTTTTTTTTTTAAGAGAGTTGCCGGGCTTATTTATTTTTTATTTTTTTATTTTTTGGGGGACCATCACTGCCCTCTGATGGTCATGGGAGCTACCCAGCCTTGCTCCTGGAGAGCTGCTGCTGGATTTGAACCGCCAAGCCAGTGGGCCACAGTCCTGCACTCAACCACTATGCCACCAGGGCTCAGCCGTGTTTGTTTGTGTTTTAATGTTGCTTCTTAAATGTATCAATTTTTCTTAAGTCAAGAATGTTGATGAACATTTGAGGAGAAAGAACTTTGGCCATCTTAGCAGAAGGGACCTGCCCCTGGAGAAGGGACTCATGCTTGGTAAAGCAGAGGGTTGGGGGCAAAAGAGGAAGATTGAACCAGGCAGACTCACACAGTAGCTGCTGCAGGGGGTGGGGGGTGCGCACATTGAAAAGATGATGAGGGGCTGTGGGAGTGGATGCTGCTGGCTTCCCTTGCCCCTGGTCTTGATGAATGGGAATGGACATGTCAGCATTGAAGAATAATCAGTGAGACTGATGATGCAACAGATAAGCACTTGACTGCTCACAGCTGAGTTGTCTATTTGAACCCATTTAGAGCTTTATGATGGCAAAGACAGTGATCTGTTCCAACGAAGATTATAGCCAAGGGAATGTTATCGGGGAGTCCTCAGGGTCACTATGAGTTGAAATGGACTAAAATGCCTAACTACAATAAGTGACACATCATAAAAATACAATGTTAGCGATTCTGCATGTTGAAGTGGCCTGAAAGACATTCATTAACACTTTGCTTCACCTTCCTCCGAAAGCAATGAAAGCAGACTTACTTCAGAGGCCTGGGCTTCCCCATTCTCCGAGCATTTGGATATTTCCCATCTGCCACTCGAGTTGAGCTCCACTGCCACAGACACGGTGAGTTGGATGAGGATGTGACTGAGGCTCTGGAAGACTCTGGGGAATAGGACAAAAATTAGGTTTAGAAAATAATGCAATTGCCAAAAGGGCAATCTGTATAAGGGGAGAAAGAATAGAGAACTGACGGGAACTTGGGAGAATCAAGTAGAAGAGATAGGCATCTCAGATCACTGAGTAATGAAAAGTTGGCCTGGGAAGGGTCTGGAAGGAAATGACAAAATCATGATGTCCAGAGCTACTTCTAGTCCAAGGCTCAGAATCCTCAGCGTAACAAACACTGTAGAAGTGTCAGTATACTGCACACTGGAAGAGATTTTGAACATGAAAACCAACTGCTCTGTGTGTTGTATCCCTAAAGGGAAAGATGAAGGGAAAAGGGTATCAAATGAGCCTTTGCTTGAAAAGCAATACTACATATATATGCTACATGTAATTATATATATATATATATATATATATATACACATATGAAATTTAAACATAAACATGACAGAATGAGGGGTTCAGGGCAGAGATCCAAAACCCAGCTGTAGGCAATGAGGCATTCCCTCACAGAAGGGTCACAAGGACGGGCTGAGCCAGCCAGGGAGCAGGACAGCACTGATGAAACACACAATTCAACGTTCGTCTAGTTCCTTGACTTTTCCTCACTCCCCACTGTCATGACCCAGTTCTATCTTTCCCTGAGGGCTAGGCCGGAGCCTGTGCACAGACACAGATAAGTTATGAGAACTCATGACACATGGAAGCCAGGAACAGGAATAGGAGCAGCGATATCAGGTGGGTAGGGGGAAGGTGGGAAGAGGAGGGGAAGAAGAGGGAACCAATCACAATGACTGACACATAACCAGTCTCCCATCCCCCGGGGGGTGAACAACAGAAACCACGGGGAGACAGCGGTCAGTGTGGGGTATGAAAATAATAATAACCTATAGTTTATCAAGGGGTCACAAGGGTGCGGTGGGAGGGAGGGAAAAAAAAGAGGAGCTGATACCAAGGGCTCAAATAGAAAGTAAATGTTTAAAAAATAATGATGGCAACATATGTACAAATATGCTTGATATAATAGATGTATGGATTTTTACAGGCGCTAAGAGTCTGCAATATAAGGATCTTTTAATAAGAAATTTTGCTTCATAAATAAAAATACTTTATAAAAATTCATAAAAAATAAACATGTTTCTAATGAGCTTGTTACCAAAAAGTTTAAAAGATAATGGTAAAATAAATAAGGGTACTCATACTAGATATCATCTGGACTTTTTATTTCATCTTTATTTCCATTCTTCTTCTTCCATACATCATAAGACCTCTCTGAAAACACTGGGAGCAGTTGTGAAGTTGTGGGTCCGGCTGGAAGGGCTATTGTTTCAGAGGAAAAAGAAACCACGGTATACAGGGCAGCACAGCAGCAGGGAAGGCATAGGACCGACCTGGGATTTGACCACTGAACTGGCCGTGGCTAAGCTTAAAAGAGGGTCTTCTTGGTCCAGGATATATTTCTTCTTGCTGTTAGGAGGTGGAGTTTGAAACAGACCTGGTTTGCAGAAGCTTGGAAGGAGCCTTATTGCTTTTTGAAGTCCATCCCATACAAATGGACTTCCATAGAAGGTAGCTAGAGGAACCACTTTCCAAATTGCCACTGTTTGCAATGCTACACATGCCCATCACTGGGACAACCTGGAAGCTGTTATCAGCCAAAACAATTGGCATTTTATCTAATGGAGGAAGGGGTGCCCTATGCTTGCAAACATAGTTAGGTATGGATTAAATGGTTGATAAGGATTTTACTATTACCTGACAATACTTGGCAAAATGGCACTTCACTTTTCTCAGCTTTATCGGCTTTCCTGTGGGCACCCTAAGTTCATGAAAGCTCATGTTCTGGAAAGAAGGATGGGAAGCATGGAGGGCATTGGAAAAGAAGTGGCCCAAAAGAGAAAAAAAAAGCCACGAGGAAAGAGGGAAAACTCACAAGGCAAGAGGACACAGAATGTGCTGTCCACTTCACCGGTTCCTGAGGATTGTCTTTGTAGAGGTGGACCTGGGAGTTTCCTTAGGGCAGTAGCTGGCCATGACAGGCTGTCCATCGGCAGGGTCTGAGGAGCTACCCATTGGGTCAGAATTGCTGGGATAAGACCCAGAAAGCCACAGGTAGTCTCCAAAATGCAGCCATCCACTGCCCTAGAACAATCTCCATGGGGAAGCGCACCCACCTAGAGTCTGATCTTAGGAACCATTGAAGTCACAGAGGAAAGAAGCCCTAGATAGTGGAGGATCTGTGAGGATGACCTGATCTATGTAGACTCCTGGGGAGCTGAATGAAACTGATGAAAATATGTATATGGGATTCTGCCCATGGATCTGTAGCTTTCACATGCTCCACAGGTGAGCTCCATAAAAATAAGTGGAAGATCACAATTTGGGGGACGTTGTTCCATGGTGTTCCAGGACACACTTGGATAGCCTCAGACTTTTGGAGAAAGCCAGTTCAATGAGTCCTACCCAAGAGCAGTGGGGATGACACTGGACACTTCCTTTTCCACTGGGTTGGAAGCATACAGTGAGCGTGTGTGTGTGTGTGTGTGTGTGTGTGTGTGTGTGTGTGTGTGTGGTGGTGGTGGTGGTGGAGGCCCTGGCTTCATCTTTGAGTGGATCATATTGAAGTTAGAGAGGAAAGCTATCGCCTTAACAGAGGAGGCGGCTTATTCCACAGCACTGCAAAGGCTTCTTTCCATTTTCACTTGGTAGTATTTCCAGGAGGCACTGTGGTGGCACAGTGTTTAAGGCACTTGAACGCACCAACTACTCAATGGGAGATAAGGGTGGCAGTGTGCGCCCCAAAGATGATAACCCTGCAAGGTCTATGGGGCACCTGTCCCCTGTTCTCTAGGGAGTGATGAGGCAGGCTCAGCTTGATGGCAATGGGTTTGGGCTGGGGTTGGTGCTTCCATGTAATTAAAAAAATCATTTTATTGGGGGGCTCTGACAGCTCTTGTGACAACTCATACATCAATTGTATCCAACATATTGTCTGTCTGTTGAGACCATCATTTTCAATACATTTTCTTTCCACTTGAGCTTTTGGTATCAGCTCCTCTTTTCTCTCCCTCCCCAACAGTGGTCCAAACAGCGTGGCACTCATATAATGACAGATATTGACCAATGGAAGAGAACCAAAAACCCAGAAACAAAATAATCAGCATACAGAAAAATGATCTTTGATAAAGCCCCCAAAATATCAAGTGGGAAGCAGATGAAGCTGGAAAAAAATGGATATCTACCTGCAGAGAAATGCAGGAAGACCCTGCCTCACACCATGCACAAGAACAAACTCAAAGTGGATCACAGACCTTGAGGTAAAACATCATGCTATTAGGGTCATCAATGAGGAAATTGAGGCAAATCTAAGAACTTTGATGCAAGGAATACCATGTAGCATAATTTAACTCTCTTTCTAGAAAGATTTTTACTTTTAATACCAAGATAGATTTCTTTGAAGCCAATTATTTTGTTTGTACTGAATACTTCAATAAAGATAATTAGAATGTATTCACTAAACACAAATACACGGAGCAATGGCATCATGGTTGTGGCAATCACTGATGTGTGTCAATTTCAGCACTGGGCGTGTAGGGGTGGAGTCTAGCCTGTCACTCTGGAGATAGCAAATGAGTCCTCTGTGTGGGCATGACTTTCTCCTGAGAATTCTGGGAAGTCTTGCGGCATTTCCCAGTTGGAGGAAAGAGACTTGAGTCAGTCTCTTGGAGACGTCTACTGACAAGACAACATAACAGCATGATATAGACCCTGAGTCCTGGAGACTGGAGGATCCAGAGGAGAAGCCATATGGGCTTACCCTGATGGAACCAAACCTCTAGGGGTGGAGAAGCCACATGGAGATGCCTACCAGTGCTGAGATATGCTTGGGAGACCACGGGGAGACCCCTTCCAATGCTGAGATGCTTCTACTGCCACTGGATCCTGCTGATGAACCCTGAATCCTGGAAACAAGGAGTCATAGGGAGACCCCTGCCAGCACCGGGATGCTTCTTCTGCTTCTACTGCTGCTAGACACACAAGACTCTGCACGCACTGGCCTGTGATTGTCCTGGTATCAGTGTACATGCCTCGTGAGTCGAAGGAGACTTTATAGACTGATAGCAGACATATGGGCTGATATCGGACTTAAGACTGGGTTGGGATGCTTTCTCAATCAATGTTCCATTTCTCTTTTACATAAACCTTTCTCTTATATCCATATGCATATTTATGAATTTGTCTCTTTAGTCTACCCAGACTATCACACTGCTTAAGCACTGAGCTGTGATACACCTGCCAAGGTCTGAGGCTGAAACCACCTGGGCCGGGGAGAAGGACAGGCTTTCTACTCTTGTCCAGGTTCACAGTTTGAAAAAAAAAATGCATCATGTCTGGATTAGCTCCTAATAAAATGGTTTGGAAAACAAACAAACAAAACAAATGTAACTGCTCAACTATTTTAAATATCTTGAATCTTATCTGACAGCATCTTTCTCATCTATGTATCTAGGAAAACCCGTCACCTGCAACAAAGAGAACAGGAAAGCCCAGTAGATGGCACTGTTTGCTCCTTTTTACATGTCAGTTCCACAAAGATGCTTTCCCATCACCCCTCCATCTAGGTGTGTTTTCAGAACAGTGTCTACCCTGCCCCTGTTTTTAAAAAGCATTGCTTACATAAAGCTTTGTCCTCTTCTTTAGCCCACGTCGAATAAACCTTACGCTGTACATTAACTGGAAATGTACTTAAGGACAACTAATCTCGTCAGAGAACAGAACTCGCTTCACCTGATCACCTTCTCTTTGTTTCTGTGGTTGTGCATGGCCACTCCATCGGTTTGGAGTCACAGGGACCCTGTGTACAAAAGGAGGAGACACTGCCTGGTCAATCTCACAATCGTCCCCACGCGTGGGTCCATTGTTGCAACCGCGGTGCCAATCCATCCATCGCTTTGTGTGCAGGGATTCCTCTGTTTCTGTTCATCTCCTCGTGCACTGTAGGTTCGGGTCGCAGTATGGGAGATGAAGCCTGGTCATCCTTTCTTCTATGGACCTTCTGGTTGTTCTTCTTCCAATCTCCCTCTTTTCTCTTGGCATCCTTCATCAACCTCTCACCAAACAAACAAACAAACAAACAAACAAACAAACAAACAAACCCAGTTTATGGGAGCCATCTCCTCAAAAAGAGATAAAAGTTAAAAAGATAATTTCTGGCCAGAACCGCACTTGTGTTGAAATTGCTTTATCCTTTTAGCAGAATTATACCTCACATAATTTTCAGCCATCCGAGTATATGTATGAGGAGCCCTGAGGGAGCATTTGATCGGTAGTGGGAGTTTGGGTGGTGGTGGTGGTGGTGGTGGGGTGTTCTGAACCTACAGCCACCCACAGGAGGCAGAGGTGGCAGCCCGTTTCCCTATGGATGGCAGTCTTGGAAACACTGTGGAAAAGTTCCAGAGTTGCCAGGGGTTGGAATTGACTTAATAATGAGGGTGTGAGATGGTGGGAGGGCATTTATGAATAATGTCTTCACTGGGCCTTTCGAAAAGAGAAAGAGCAGACATAGAACAGATGAAGTAGATTCCTAGAATCGGAAGGGGCATAGCTTGGGGCTTTGGAGCTCCCACTCTGCATCTAATCTTAAGATCATTAACTTTTCTGAGCATCAGTTTTCTTTTTTAATGAATTATTTTATTGGGGGTTCATACAACTCTTATCACAATCCATCCATCCATTCATTCATTGTATGTCAAGCACATTTGTAAACCTGTTGCCCTTATCATTTTCAAAAAAATTGCTCTCTATTTAAACCGTTGGCATTAGTTCCTCATTTCCCCCTCCCTCCCTGCTTTCCCTTCCTCATGAACCCTTGATAACTTGTTATTATTACATTGTTATATCTTACACTGTCCGAAGGCTCCCTTCAACCACTTCTTTGTTGTCCATACCCCAGGGAAGAAGCCATTTGAAGACTTGAGATAATAAAGTATCTTCAACATGTTTATTATGAAATTAGATCATGTATAATATATAGTAGGTATCCAATAAGTGATTGTCAATTGTGTGGAGCCCTTAGTGAGGTAAGTCTTTGTGAGTGTGAGTGTGTGTGTGTGTGTGTGTGTGACATCACTGCCCTGGTGGGAGTAGGAAGCACAGTCTTGCTCCTAGAGAGAGCTGTTGCTGGATTTGAACCATCAACCCTGTGGACCACAGTCCCGAACACAACCACTACACCACCAGGGCCTCAGCTGAGGTAAGCCTTTGATGTGTTCCACTGACCGCCATTCTGACTCACCCTGGACCTGCCCCCACAGGTTTCTAAGACAAAAGCTTTAGGGGAGCAGATAATCTGGCCTTTTTTTTCTGCAGAGCAGCTGGTAGTTTCAAACCATCAACCTTGTGGTTATCAGGCCAGTGCATTACCCCCTCTACCATGGAATCAACTTGATGGTAGTGAGTTTGGTTTGCTGATAATCAGAGGTTTGGGGATTCAGGTCCACACAGAGGTACATCAAAAGAAAGGTCTGCATATCTCTCTTGGAAACATTCCCATTGAAAGTCATGTGCAGCACAGTCCAGGCCAGCACAAAGAGCAGGACACGACTCTGTTGCACACACTTGGTTTCATGGTGGTGACTATGCCAAACGGAACTTCCTATGGCCACGCATGCCTTATGCAAACCTTCTTAAAGAGCTCCAGATAAGTGAATTACAGAATCTACATTAGCAACGTCTTCAGTCCTAACACTCCACTCGCCACACTAACCCAAGTAATGCTAAGCCACTATTGTCGCCTCATGAGCATCAAACCTATATTTTAGAGCTTCCTTGGCTTTAGAGGCACATGGAGGTAATGCAGCAAGCATCTTTTACTATTGAAGGTTAAAGCAGCTGTGCCCTATAATCTCCTACTCAGCTGCCAATACTAATTTAATACAGAGAGGTGAACACATGGCTTAAATGCTTAGCATGGTATCTGTTTTTCCCATCTTGGTTTAAAATTATGAAAATTATATATTGTCTACAAAAGCCAGTGTTTCTTGTCAGTGATAGTTTCCCAACATCACACACTAAATACATCAAAGTGCCAAGGTATTCTACTATGAATTAAAACTTGATATCTGTTGGCATTCAATTTGATTAAATTTCAGAAGCCAAGCAGAAGAAGATTAACAAAATGAACTGGAATATCGAGAAGGAAGAAAAATACCCAGTAGTGAGGAGAAAAGGGAAGCGGGGGGAGGGAGGGAGGGAATGATGGCCTTAACAACAACTTGCATTTTCTATATTTATCCATGTGTATTTGCTTCACTTGGTTGTCAATTTTAATTGGTCTGCAACATGCTGTGGTTCTAATATATGCAGAACTTCTATTGTTATTTCTGCCATTTATTACAGTATCCTGAATGTAGCCTATTCCTCGTGAATAATAAGGGTTTCTCTCATTATAGAAATAAATAGCTTATTAAGTCTGCTGTTCATTTTTATACCCTATGACACATCTGTTTAGAGATGCAGAGAATGAGACACTGTCCCCTTCAGAAATCCTATTTATTTTGTTAAGGGCAAAAATGATGCATCAAGGTCTGGTCCAACGCTCATTAAGATTTGTAAAGGTGAAAAACGCAGGCAGGATATAATGCACAAAAATGTCAGAAGTTCACAACTGATACTCAAACTTTCTGATGTGCATGTGTTTTCCATGCCAAGACTGTTTCTAAAGTGATAAGAACCTTGCTCTGCACCTGTGGGTGTGCATGTGTGAAGTGTGTGCATCTTGATGGCTTCTGACCCTGAGAGGCCCCACTGATTGACTGAAGGGAGTGCAGACCTTGGGAGAAAGACAGACTTGAATTCCTGGACAGATTCCAGCATTTATTAGTTTTTCTACCTTGGGAACTTATTTAACCTTTCTGCAGCAGAGCTTTGTCATCTATAAAAAATGAGGACAATCATACATGCCCTACAGGCGGTGATGGGTGTGTTTTATCACAATGTCGGACTTGTAGGAGAGGCTCAAGGCTTGATTAAAAATTAACTCTGCGCAGAGGGGAGTCCACCCTTAAACAACTTCATATATGGAAATCTAGATCTACCACACTGAAAATGCAACTGTGAATAATTACACTTTTAAGACTATTTGAAGACAAATAGTGATGGGACCATTTTTGAAAAGCATCTGTTGGAACACTTAAATTTTAACATTGCTACATAAAGTGGCATAAACCCAGAGCATCAGGCTGACTCTGACCAATAGCCACCCTGGGGGCAAGGTGGAATGGCTGCCTGGGGTTCCCAAGGCTGTGAGTCTTCACCAGAGCACAACGTCTCATCTTCCCCCCAACCCTGAAGCAACTGGGGTTCCACGTGTTGCCCTGCCAGCTTGCTGTCTAGTGCATAAACCACTCTGCACACCTGACATGCAAAAAGAATCATATGCCTGCATCAATTGCAGACCGACAGAGGGCAAGTGATCCATTTGTTCCCCGAGCATTCATTTTCTCCCTACTGTTTGGTGCAATGGTGAAGCAACTGAATGACTAACTGAAGGTTGGGGGTTCTATCTCACCTGTAGGATCACTCTCCCCCCCAAAATAAATTTTAAATAACAGTCCAGGAAACCTTCGTAGGCAGTTAAATTCTGTCACACAGGGTCACTCTGAGGTGAAATCAGCTTGATGGCACTGCACAACGGGAATCAGAAGGAAGCCACTCTATACCTGTCACACCTGCACTGTATTTGTTTGCTGTGTTAGTTCAGATAAACTACAGAAACAAACTCATAGACATGCATATGGATATAAGGAAAAGGTTTATATACAAGAGGAATGGGACATTGAGAAAGCATCCCAACCCAGTCCAGTTTAAAGTCGTAAGTCCGATATTAATCCATATGACCGATAACAGTCTATAAAATCTCCTTCCGACTCACGGAGTCACATGCCAGTGGGTGCAGAGTCCTGGTGCCAGTAGGGGTCTCCCCATAGCTCTTCGCTTCCAGAACTTAGGGTCCATCAACAGCATCCAGTGGTGGTAGAAGCAACTCAGCACTGGCAGGGGTCTCCACGTGGCTTCTCCAGCTTCAGAGATCTGGTTCCATCAGGGTAAGGCTGTGTGGCTTCTCCTCCGGCTCCTCCTGCTCCTGGGATGCTGCCATCTTGACTAATTCCCAACAACTGGGGAGATAGCTTCTCTTCTCCACGAGGGAAATATCGCGAGATTTCCCAGAAGCCTCAGGAGAAAGCCATGTCTACACGGAGGCCTCATTGGCTACTCAATGGCTATCTCCAGATTAACAGGCTAGATTCCACCCCAACATCTCAATCATGAAATTAACATAAGCACATGACAGTCACATTTGCTTTACTTTAAATAGGAGTGGCTGGGTTGTAGGATTCTAAATACACACTCTGCATTAGGGTACAGGTACACATACATACATACATATATAATCTAAAATCTTATTTGATGTTAGTATATGCTACACATAGGTAATACTGACTTGCAATGTTTTCAAGTTACGAACTGCTCTTGAAGTTGTTGCCCTCCCCCCCCACGTCACGCCCCCCCACCCCCTGCGACAGCGCATCTTCATAGGATGCAAGTGCTACCATTCTCAGCTCTCCGCTCACCAAAGTTTACATGCAATGTTTCCAACCCCAAGGACAAATAAAGATTGAATTTATAAAGATGCAGATGATAAATAGCAAGCAAGCAATGATTTTTCAAAGGGGTATTCAACTCACGTCAGAACCACGTGTTACCATGGCGACCTTGAGTTAAAGCACAGCGCTCTCTTGACTGTGATCTTGGTGGAAGCGGACCAGCAGGCTTCCCTGCTAGAGTGTCCCTGGGCGGCTGCAAACCGCTGACCTTTTAGTTAGGAGCCGAATGCCAGCCATCTGTGTCACCCCAGGACAGAAGCTGCTGGGAACCACCCAGGCCGCGACACGCCCTTCGCTGCCTTACTCACTGAAGTGCTCCAGTTCCCTTACTGCTCCACCCAGCTTGGGTGTGCCCAGCGCTCCTCAAGGCTCACTGTACAACTGGTGTCTCAGGACTCTCACACGCAGGGGACATTCATAGGAGCTTCAGAGTTAAAAACCATGCATCTCTGGTCAGCGGCAGCTTCAGGGGCCTCTGGACAGTTCCGAGGATTTCAGCGGTAATCAACACACATGTCTTGAATGAAATGAAAGGGTCAGCCCCAAAGTTGGGTTCTTTCATTTATCCTATACCGTTGTCTACCAGTAGGTCTATTTGAGAAGTGACTGGCCCCCTTGTTGGGAGGATACTCAGACTAGAAAGAACTAGTGAAACCCGGCATCACATCATAGATTGCATGAAATCAAACAGGAAGTTAGCCACATGTAGCCCTCTTCTTGAGTTCAATATTTAGTGCTCCAGTCTCATTTGATCTGCAGAATTTTGATTAATCATAAATGATTCATTCTCATTGTCATGCCCCTGTCCATACCCACTCACAGTGGCCCTATAGGAGAGGGTAGAACTGTCCTGTGGGTTTCCAAGACTGGGATTCTTTATGGACATGGAAAGCTCCTGTTTTTCACTTGTGGGGCAGCTGGTGGCCTCAAATTGTGGGCCTTGTGGTTAGCTCCCAAGTCATAGCCATGAGGGCCCCACAGCACCTCATCCAGAGTTATATCACTGCATTTGTTACCTATATCATATAACAACATAGATATACATTATATTTTAAATAATTTCGAATATGTATATTCGTATGTGATGTATGGTACTTATAATAAATTATGAAACAATTATATAATCCACCCCTCATCTGTCAGGATGTCATACTGTGGTGGTTTGTGTGCTGTTGTAATACTGAAGCTATGCCCGGCCAGCAGACTGGAAGAGATCCGTGTTTGTGTTTGTTCCAAAGAAGGGGGACTAAAAGTAATTTGTTGAGCCATAATATTACTCCCTCATGCAAGTAAAATGCTATGCTGATGACTCAAAAACGGTTACCACAACACATCAACAGGGAACTGGCAAACATTCCAGCTGGATTCAGAAGAGGAGGTGGAATGAAGGCTGTCATTGCTGACATCAGATGGATCCCGGCTGAGGCACAGAATAACAGAAAGAGATGCACTTGTGCTTTCTTGATTACATAAAGGGATTCATCTGTGTGGAATTCCAGAACACTTTACTGTGCGCACGCAAATCTGTACATGGACCAAGATGCAGTGCTTTAAACAGAACAAGGAAATACTTGGTGGTTTAAGGTCAGGAAAGGTGTGTACTGGGATTATATACTCTCACTATAATTACTCAGTTTGTGTGCTGAGTAAATAATTCAAGAAATCAGCATGAGGAACACTGATTCACAACCTGTAATATGCAGATGACAAAACTTTGCTTGCTGAAAAAGAGGAAAGCTTGAGGCACGTGCTCGTCAAAATCAAAGATTGCAGCCTACCGCATGGGTTACAACTGAGTGTAAAGAAAATCCAGGCCTCACAATTGGACCTATGGACAACACCATGGTTAAAAGAGAGAAAAGAGTAACGTTGTCAAAGATTTTCTTTTACTGGGATCCACAATCAACATTCAGTCAAGAAAGCAAATGATATATTGCCCTGAGCACAAGGTCTATCATCGATGTTTCAGCACTAAGGAGTGTTTGACATGGGCAATGGTATTTCCAGTCACCTCATCTACATGTGAAAGGTGAAAACATGAGAAAGGATTGAGGCAGCTGCATTGTGGTGTTGGTGAAAAATATTAAATGTAACATGGACTGCCAGAAAAAGAAGTCAATGTTGGAAGAAGCACAACCAGGAAGTTCTTTAGAAGGAAGGATGGCAAGACTGTCTCATATACTTTGACGTGCTATGGAGAGACCTATCTCTGATCATCAAAAAGGAAAGAGCCTCAATGAGGTCTATTGATACGGTCACTGCAACAGTGGACTCCACGCTAAGAACAACAAGGAGGCTCATGCAGCGCCCTCAGTGCTTTGCTCTGTGGTACAGAGGGTAGCGATGATTTCAAAGGGACTCAGGGACAACTGACACCTTTCCTCATCATGTAATAAATTAAATTCTCTCCCACATTAATTAACTAACTTCACTCCTAATTATTAAGAACTTATAAGAGTGCATAATAGGAGCCCTGGTGGTCTAGTGATTACATGTAAGGCTTGCAACCACCAGGTCGGCAGTTCAAAACTACCAGTCACTGCTCAAGGGAAATATTGAGTTTCCCACTTCTGTTCTGTAAAGAGTGACAGTCTCCACAGAATCCAGGAAGAGGGATGGGAGTGGCCATACCAGGAGGGGAGGGGGAAGGTGGACAGAGGAGGGGAGGAAAGGGGAATTGATGGCAATGATCAACACAGAGGGCCCCCTCCTCCTGTCCCCTGAAGGCAAGCAACGGAAACTGTGGGGGAAGGGAGACAGCAGTCTGTGTAAGATATAAAAATACTCATTTATAATTTATCAAGGGGACACCGTCGGGGGGTGAGAGGGAAAAATAGGAGCTGACCCCAAGACAACTAGAAAGTAAATATTTATAAAACAGTGATGGCAACGTATGTACAAATATACCTGATACAATTGATGTATGGATTGTTATAAGAGCCGTAAGAGCCCTCAATTAAATGACCTTTTAGCAAAAAAAAAAAAAGTTATTAAGATAGCATTACAGCCTCATAAACCCACAGGAGCAGTAATTCTTTAGTGTCGCTCTGAGTCGGCATTCCCTCCATGCCAGCCAGCTTGGTTTCTTATGGTGCATAGTGGGCTGATCACCACAAGGTCAGCGGTTCGAAGCTGCCAGCAGCTCTTCCAGAGGAAGATGAGGTTTTCTGCTCCTGTGGAAGGTGAAAGTCTAGAAACCCTACAGGGTCAATATGAGTTCAGAATCAACTCGATGATGGCGAGTTTGTGGTCTGAGATGAGTGTTTCATGCTTTGCCTGCAGATGCAAAGCCAACTAGATGCAATGCATTTGTTTTGAGGAACCAACCATACATGTCCCCATCCCCAGCACAGTGGGAGCAGCATTCTGAAGGTATAGATTCTGCATGTCGGACTCCACCTTTGAGATGCCTCTGGCTTTGCTTTTTTGCCATTCAGTTGTCATCTGTACCAGAAGACCCTTCACACTGCCCCATGTAGCTCAGTGTTGATGTGATGAACAAGTAAGGTAATCAGTATGAAAATGCTGTAAACATTGTAAAATACCCATCTTATTTCCCCCTTGCTACAGACAAAATGAAATAATTTCCCCCTATTCACCTCAGATGGATCCCGGGGCTTCTTTATTGAACAGCCATGCTCTGTCACTGATTTACAAATAGATTTAGAGAGAGTCCCTGCCCCGTGGGTTTAAGGTAGGCAGGCAGCGTGACAGGAAGATGAGAAAACATTTTGGGTAGGCAGCACTGTCTGACGTTCATTAACATGTGTATAAAGAGCCTATCTAGGAGTGTCTCTGATAGAAGGTGCTTGGGGCACTTTTTCATAGTCTTTAGGACATTTGCTTAATATGAATGATGATAAGCTACCTGATGTAAAACAAGGCCTGCAGGCAAGGAGGGAAGAGAGGTATGAGAGAACTGAAAAGAAAGAAAGTGACTAGAAGGAGGGAATAAAACACTACATGGTCAGTTAAGTCTGATAGGATTTACTGAGTACTTTATTATATACTTTGGTGTCTCTGGGAGGTGCAAATAGTTAATGTCCTTGAAAGGTCATTAAAGGTTAGACTTTCAATTCTACCCCGAGGTGCCTCAGAAGAAAGGCCTAGTCAGCTACTTCTGAAAATTCAGCCTTGGCCAACTCTATGGAGCGCAGCTCTACTTTGACTCCCACAGGGTCATCAGGAGTGGAAACCCACTGCACTGGCAACGGGTTTGAAAAATAAGGCCGTGGGGGGAGACCAGTGGCTTGAATGTAGGTTCTCCGAATGTCAACAGCTGTGCATTTTCACCTCATGCAGCAATATTCTAAAGTAAATCACTATAGTCGTGGACTGGGGCAAGAAATGACTTTGGAAAATCTATTTAAAAAGCAAATCTAAAGTATGCGCTAAGTGGAAAACAATGTCTTTCATAGCATTCATGCTACTCCAGTTGTAGAATTTACAAGACGGCCCCAGCGGTGTCCAGAGTGCTTCAGGCACCACGGTATTTTCTGCAGTGGTTTTCTGTCACTGGGGACCATAGCACCAGGTGAGTTTATCATGTGTTGTACCACACACGTTCTTGTTCTTTGATCTACAGCACATTCTGTTTGAGAATATCTTTAGGATGCTCTGAAGACAATCACAGTGTGAGGTTCTCTGAGAAATTTAAAGCTCTTATTTATTTATTTATTTATTTATTTATTCATTTTTTAAAACTCTTATTTTATCATCTAGCCCAGCAGTTCTCAACCTGTGGGTCACAACCCCGTTGGGGTCAAATGACTCTCTTACAAGGGTCACCTGAT
Source organism: Nesogale talazaci (assembly GCA_004026705.1). Lineage (NCBI taxonomy): Eukaryota > Metazoa > Chordata > Mammalia > Afrosoricida > Tenrecidae > Nesogale > Nesogale talazaci. The sequence continues at coordinate 129,327 of PVJH01000852.1, forward strand.
TCATAACAGTAGCAAAGTTACAGTTATGAAATAGCAACGAAAATAATTTTATGGTTGGGGGGGGGTTACCACATGAAGGACTGTATGAAAGGGTTGAGGCATTTGGAAGCTTGAGAACCACTGATCTAGCATGATAGTTTATTTCATTATCCTGGTAACAGGAAATCTGAAAAGGGTGAAAAATAGCGCCAGTAAAATAGAAGCCAAAGGCCAAGTCATAACTGACATTTCAAAAGGCGGAAATAAATAGGCCAGATGAGTAAAACAAATATACATCCATATAACCATACATGGGTGTTTGCAAAACGATAATTTCCTTTCCATTGGAGCAGTGCTATCTAGTGCAAGAGCAGAGTCCTTTGTTAGGTTAGGATCAATCACAGAAACTATGAGAATAACTCTTCAGGTGTGCTAGTATTGGGGGGTGGATTCCCTCCTCCTTCTCTTTCTCCTCATCTAAGAACAAGATGAAGAGCCCTAAAATTGTGTCCTGGCTTACACGCTGAGCTGCTAATCATGAGGTCAGCGGTTCAGAATCAGCCACTGCTCTGCAGAGAAAGATGGCTTTCTGCTATCTTAAAGACTTACAGTCTTGGAAGTCCACAAGGGAAGTTCTATTCTGGAGGTTTGCTGAGTCGGAATAGACCCAGTGACTGTGGATTTGGTTTTATGAGCTTCTGAAGAACAAGATCTTTACTCTACTTGAAAATTGCTATTTGTTACTTAGTGTCTTCATTCTAAAAACCTAAAATGTAAATTGTTTCACTAAAATTACTGTTAAAGGGAGTGCCAAGGGAGGGGACAAAATGAGGAGCTAATACCAAGGGCTTAAGTAGAAAGCAAATGTTTTGAGAAGGATGATGGAACAAATGAACACAAGTGTATGGATATGTGTATGGATTGTGATAAAAGTTGTATGAGCCCCCAATAAAAACAATTTAAATAATAATAATAATAATAATAATAATAATAATAATAATAACAAAAACTACTGTTAAAGGCCCATTTCTCTTTCTTTTCATTTTTCTCCCCTTCTGTAACTGTGCTATGACAACCCTTCTGGAAATATGAGTCTTTCTTTTGTTATGTCAATGATTTCATGTTAATATAGGGTGAAGCCTAAACCTAATTACTTGTGAGTTATAATACGCTGAACAGACACTGATACACACACATACATAGAGATGAGGGTTGGGTGATGGCAGAAAGTGGAAAGAGATGCATTGGTAAGCCCAAGGGTTGCTGATGGTCCCTGGAAGCATAAGAGACAAAGATCCCAGCCTGAATTTGAACACTGAGAAAATAAATTTCTGTTCGATAAAACCACTCGCATGTGGTGCTCTTGTTGGTGGTGCACTAGGTGAACCGATAATATGAAGGCGGATCATCTAGCACCAGTTAAAATTCATGATCAGATGCAAGTAGGAGCTATGCATCCCCACCCGCACCCAAGACAAAACAAAAAACTAGCAATAGCAACAGCAAAACATGCCAAGAAAAAGAAAAAACAAAAACAAGGTCAATTTTGACTCCAGGGAGCAGCATTTGTCAGTTTGCTTCTCCATTGCCTGGGTATGATGGCTCCCTACTTTGCCCAACACAATAGACATGCTGTCATGTGTTACACTTCTTTTTCTTCAGTAGTTCAGCATTCACTCCAATCTTTTATGCATCTTGTTAGAAGCTGGCTTCCAAACCTTTATGGAAAAGGTTCCTCGCATATGAATGCTCAGATTACAATTTTACCTCCCAAGTTCTATGTTATTTTTTTACATAAGTTGTACAGATGTGGGATAATTTATTTAAAACTTTCAAAAATCACAATGTAGTGTGTATATTCTATGATGCGTTCCCAGAGCTAATTAACCTCACCTGTTTTCTTCTTTTTCCTCTCTTGTCCCTCATTCCATTTCCCCCACCCTTTTTCCATGCTTTTTGTCTGACTGTGAAGTCTAATTTATCTTTCGGGATACTAGCTGAGGGGGTTGGTCTCTTAGATTTGTAAGGTGGGTGGACTTGGAATGGGGTTGTGTGATCTTAGGAGTCCTGGCGGCATAATGGTTAGGAGTTGGGCTGTGATCCACAGGGCCAGCAGTTCAAAACGGCCAGCTGTGCCAGGGGAGAAAGACAGGGCTTTGTACTCCCAGTCAGTGTGAGTCTGGGAAGCTCGCCGCGGTAGTGCGCTAGGGTGGCTGTAGAGTGATACTGACTCGATGGCAGCGAGAGGGGTTTGCTGATGATGGGTGCTGTGCAGTCAGGCCCTGTGGGCAGCTGAAGAAAGCTCCAGGAGATCTGGCCCCTTTCTCCCCATTGTTGCTTTTGAGCCTGTTGTTGCAGACATAGTGTCAAACCATTTCACTGAAGGTCTTCCTCTCTGTCTCTGCCCTGCTCCTGTTCCAAGTATGATGCCTCTTTCCAAGGACTGGTTGCCAATTGGACAAATTATAGACCTGGCTACATTTTCCATGAATAATGATAGCTTCCTGGCTAAACTATTGAGAATGTTCAACTGCAAAAATAGGAAATTCCATTGAAATTGCCACCAGCATTTGCAGTGGTCGTTAAGGATAGCTTAAGGGCTGCTATTTAAAGCAATATATAAATGATATAATATGTAAATAATATATATAACAGATATATAAATAATTTAAAGTCTCCCAACTCTAGCCTGTGGCAATGGACAAAAATCAAGAAGTCAATTAAGTTAGCTACCAACTCTGAGCTAACCTTGTGGAACTCGTAGGTCGCTCCAGTGACTATTGAAATCCAGACTCTTTTCTGCCCCATCAAGGGAGGCCAGCCCAGGCTCAAGGTTAGAGCAGGACTGCATCTTGGGGTGAAGGTTAAGTAATGCAAAGCATCCACAGAATGTCCAGAGGCCAAGGAGCAGGGCTCGGGACTGCAGAGCAAGGTAGCACCAAGGTGAGATGACGTGTTCAGAGGGTCATGAAAACATACTGATGGTTAGGAGCGGTGAAAATGGGCCAATAAAAAAAATGACATGTTTCAAGGCTATCTGGCAAACAATCTGTTTCGAAGTTTTCCTGGGCCAAAGAGCTCACCTCTTTGGAAAGAAGGTGTGTTAAAGAAAAACAGAAGTAAAAAGAACATTCGGACCATTTTGTGAAAGTATGTATGAGTTTTTGCTGAAGTGCTAGCCTATAAATGCCTGAACTCTGACTTGCATGACATTTTAAAAGAATAAATAGATGCAAAGAAAATGTCTGGAAGGTCTATACCAAAATAGTACCAGTGGTTGGTCCCTGAGAGGTGACCCTACTGCTGTTCTCTGTCTTTATTCTGGATACATTTCTGGGTTGCCTTTTTCCCTCTCCTTTTGTTCCTTCATTGAGCATACTCATTACTTTTACAATAAAGGGAGAGAAATGGTGAAAGGGTTTTGTTTTAAAGAAAAGGAGTTTCCCATGGGTATTTATTTGTAAAATGAGTACTTGCAGACCTAAATTATCAGGATGAAGCACCAAAGGGAAACAGAATTTGTATGGGGGGGGGGGGGAAGAGAGAGAGAGAGAGAGAGAGAGAGAGAGAGAGAGAGAGAGAGAGACTGGTTAAAAAACAAATGAATACAGAAGCTTGAGTTTTGCCACAAAAGCAGAATTGACAGGACAGCATCTCTAGAATTAGAGAATCCACAATTTCCTGCATGTGTCACACCCTGCCTAATTTTTGGGTGTCTGTGGTTTTCTTAAAATATCCTTGGAAGGGACTCCCACAAACCATCACATCAGCTCAGGGTTCTTAAGATAATAATCCAGCAAAGGTTTCCAGATTTTTGACAGCAGCTGCCCACTTCTTTACACGTTTTATTTGCTTTTCACCCACATTCTCTCTTTTTGCCTGAGATGTACTGAGTCCAAAGAGCGGGGGCCCTTCCATCTATCTCACCAAGGAGATGGGCACCCAACTCGGCAGGTACAGGTGCCACAGCGGAAGCACAGAAGAGAAGCAGGTAATTGTTGGCAAGGATGGGATTTGAACTAGGCGTCCAGGGCCGATTTCACAAAGATATGACTGGGAGTTCTGGTTTCCCCACATGATGTCCCTGAGGCCAACGGGGAAGCAAGTTATGCGAAATGTTTGCTTCTAGGAGGCTAGGTCTCCGTCCCTCGAGTTCTATCACTGGGCATCCTGGGCGGTGCTAATATTCATCCTGCTCAGCAGCTGAGACATAGGAAACTCTAGTACGCCTTAGAGGCACCTTGGGAGTGATGCCTGGCCATCTGCTTCCAGGGAATCAACCCTGGAGCACCCCACGGCACCCTGCCTGACTCCAATGAATGTCGTGGGGTGCGGGTCAGCGACAGGCACCGGTGTTCTAACAGAGCACCTGTAAACGGGAGGAAATTTCATGGTAAGTCGGCAAATGACCATCGAAGGACGTCTTGTTTCTGAGGGTTGCTGTTTATTCTGCATGTATAATTGTGGTGGTCATGTGCTGGATGTCAATTTCTTGATTGGAATGTCGGGGTGGAGTCTAGCCTCTTGATCTGGAGATAGCCAATGAGGTCCCTGTATGGGCATGACTTTCTCCTGAGAATTCCGGGAAGTCTCCAGGTATTTCCTAATTGGAGATGAGAAACTTGATTCTCAGTCTCTTGGAGTCGGTCTACTAACAAGACAAGATGATGGCATGCTGATAGATCCTGAGTCTTGGATCCTGGAGGAGCAGAGGAGAAGTCACATGGGCTTGCCCTGATGGAACCAGACCTCTGGGGTTGGAGAAGCCACAGAGAGAACCTTGCCAGCATTGAGATGCTTCTACCGCCAATGGATTCTGCTGATGGACCCTGAGCCCTGGAAACAAGGAGCCATGGGGAGACACCAGTGTTGGGATGGTTCTACTGCATGTGCTTTGTAAGTCAAAAGGAGACTTTATAGATTGGTATCAGACATATGGGCTAATATCAGATTTATGACCTTGGACTGGACTGGGTTGGGATGCTTTCTCAATGTTCCATTCCTCTTGTATATAAACCTTCCCCTTATATCCATATGCATGTTTGTGATTTGTTTCTCTAGTCTACCTGGACTAACACAATAATTTTGTCGTGAATGATATACAAGAATTGCATTTTTAAAGAAACAATTTACTTTGTGCACCGAGTGAAGGATTACAGTGCAAACCATCAGTTTTTGATCTTGCTTCAGCTCATCCATTGCAGTCTTCTGAACGAGTGCCCCTCTTCTGCATTTTCTGATACTCTTCTTTCTATTGACCAACTTTTATGAGCTTTGTACTCCAGGAAATGCTGCCCCATTGATTGCAACCCCACCCACGCACCCAACTCACTGCTGTTGAACAGTTCTGGTAGTAACTCAGAGGCAGCGCCTTTACATCTATTCAGGAGTCCTTGACCTCATCTTTCCTCTGAGTAGCCACTGGTGGTTCAAACTCCTGAATTTGTGATTAGCCACTCAAGACACAACCCACACCACCATCAGGGCTCCTTTTTGATCTCCAGTGGTTGACTCTTCTACGGTGTGTGCTATTACTGTTCCCCTAACACACCTGTCTATTGTTCGCTTGAAAGCTGAGGCATGGGGCAGCCTTCCTTATGATTAAAGCCATCATCTTCGCAGTTTCATCATTCACTATCTGGCCAGTAAGCATGTTCTCCTTTGTGATTTTGAGTATTGATTCACTTTTTTTTTTACTTCCAAGAACAGCATTTTGTGAGTTATATTAACCAAAACAACAACAACAACAAAAATCTATGTTAACAGTTGAAAAGTTAAGAAGTAAAATGAAGACATTTTAGAAGCATACATATAAAATTATGTTGTTAAAATTATCCAACAGTAGGTTGATGGATCTTTGTAGATACAGATATTTCCAAATATGGGAGGTGTCTTAAAAATGATGATACACTCACTCAGAAATAAGCTCTAGCACATTCTAATTGGATCCACTATACCAGTGGAGAAGAAGCCCTTGAAGGACTGCCAGGTAAGCACTGGACTGCTAACTATAAGGTCAGTGGTTCAAGCCCACCAGTTATTCCAAAGGAGAATGATTAAAAGATTTACAGCCCCAGAACCCCAGTATAGGGTTGCTATGGATTGGAATTGAGTCAATGGCAGTGGGTTTGGGCTTGGTGCCCATGGGTCTCCAGGTACAATACTCTGTCATTGCTTTTACCAACATGGCCTATCCTTGCTGGTCAAAAATGTCCTGCTTATCCTCAAGATGAAACCCAGACTAAAGCATTATATGTAATACTTTATGTAGGTATTCCAAAGAGTCCCTCCCAAGGAATATAAATATCAAAGTATGCATATATACACTGGTCATTAATAATCAGTTATCAACTGATGGTTTGTTTTACATATGGTGGCATGGAATCACACAGTCAGTTAACTTGAAGTTTGTTGCACCAGATTCAGGGATAAATTATGTCTATGCTCACTGTGTTTCCAAGATCCCACCAGAGTGGAGTTCTGGTAATGTAGTAGGTCCCAGTTAGGTTGCTAAACAGCAAGGTCAACAGTTCAAAACTTCTACCTTCTCCACAGGAGAAAGAAGAGGCTTTCTGCTCTTATAAATTCTCTGTTTGGAAACGCCCAGGGCCAGTTCTACCTAGTCCAATAGAGAGGCTTTGGGTCAGAATCAACTCTTTGACACTGAGTTTAAAAGGCACAGGTAGATTCCCCTGAACTATCATGGTCCAAACTCTACCTTGCAAGTCCAGATGACTGGAGAAGGTACACTGCTGGAGAAGGGAGCTGATTATATGGGGAAATCAGGATGGATGAGCCCCTTCGGGCCAGTGGTTTGATTGGAGCTGCTGGAAGGGTGGAGAGGAGGTGGGGTGGAGGGATTGAGCCAACTGCAAAGAGATGACAGAACAATAATAATTTATAAAGTATTGAGGATTGGTGGGAAGGAGAGAGCAGGGAAAGAGGGGAAGGGATGGGAAAAGCTGTTACTAGGGGCTCAAGGAAAAAGACGGATGATTGGAGAACGATGATGGCAGCAGACACGTGAAGGTGCTTGGCACAGTATGTTTATTTATGTATTGTGAAAAGCGATGTATGATTTAATAAAAAAAGGCACAGGTAGGTCATGTTTCATATGTTATTTGTAGCAGTCACATAGTGAAAGAATAGAATGATTACTTAATAAATACCTGTTTGATTTACTTGATTGGTTTATATCTTTTCTCGTTAATCTGCTACTTAATTTCATTAAGCAATTAGATTAAAGAAAACAAAACCCACTACCATCTAGTCAATTCTGACTCATAGAGTTTCTGCACAACGAGGTAAGCCTGCCTCTGTAGGCTTCTGAAGCTGTGACTCTGTACAGGAGCAGAAGGCCTCATCGCTCTCCTGCAGAGCAGCTGATAGGTCAGAAGTGCTGACCTTGGGGCTAGCAGTCAGTGTATAACCAGCCCACTGCACGACAGGGCTCCTTTTAGATGAAAGATATTAACAAATATATTTACAAATTATATTTATATTAACAAAGATATTTACAAATCCATCTCCCTTTAGCCCTAAAGATGTCAATCTGCAGAAGATCTGTGTTACAGAGGAGTTCTTAACCTTACGTCCCACAAGACCTTGGAATTTTGTTTGGCATTATTTTGCACGCTCCTATATGTTCAGTGTCCTGGGGAGAGAATCCATAACTTTCGTTAGCTTCCAAGAAATCAATAGCTTCCATTAAATATTAAGAACATCAGTATCTACATATCAGCCTGCATCCCAAATGTCAGCACTGATGGCTAAGAATCCCCGATTACTTTTCTTTGAAAGAAACTATAAGCTCGTTTCCTTTGATTTTTGATTGTCCTAAGCAGGAGTAATGTCTCGGGATGAAGTTGCCTTCTGAATCATTTGCCTCATGGAATAAGATGATGTATTAAAATATGAAAATAAAAGCTCAAACAGGATTGCTTGAGATTGTTGCTATTTTCCCTGCTACATTCTGGACAAGTTGGCACACAGTGTCTATGTGCAGGTCAAGGTGCTTTTTATCATTTAAAAACTCTATTTGGCTAAGTGATCTGGGACCTAATTATGGGAGAAATTACCTGTATCCTTATGCGTGCTCACAACCACTAAAATCAACAGCTCCACTTCAGCTAACGGTCCCTGCCTTCTCACTTCAAATAATTTGGGGCAATCTTCTCCCAGCATGAACGGTTGACTTTGGAATTCATGGTGCATCTGTTAGCCCAAATTGATCACAGGCTTCAGAGGTACAAAATTCGTTTGTGTTTATTTTAATTTAGACAGACTAGGTTAGTTAGTTGCGATCCAGTCTGTTTAAGAGCATTTCTCTACACACCTCTTCCCTCCTGGGTTTTAAAGGAAGTTTAATATTTAACTAGTTTATTGCGCTGCTGCAGATTGGAAAAAGGCAATTGTGGTAAGGAGCATTCCCTTTTTAGGAAGAAAAACAGAACCTTGATACCAACAAGATTGACTCTCAGCCAAAATGATCGTGGCATAAAAAAACAACTCTCTTCATTGTATACTTTATTATTATTATTATTATTTAATGTTTACACAACTCAAGAACTATGGGCTTGTAGCAGTTTAAAGCTAGTTGTTTCTAGAAACTTTTCTCTGGAATAGGTGTACTATAGAACTTAGACTACCGGGCCTCATATCAGATGATTTTCAGGTTTATTTGGAAGGATATTGAACTAATGGCAGCAGCGGAGCTTCCATTTGGGAGGCTGAGTTTAAGGCCTAACCAGTGAAGCTCATGTGAAGGCACCAACCTTCTGTGAGGGGAGGTTTACATGTTGCCATGAAGCTGGACAGGTTTCGGTAGAGTTTTTCGACCAGCAGGTTCTCAACTTGTGGATCTCGACCCCTTTGAGGGGCGGTGCAGAGGGTCAAACGACTCTTTCACAGGGGTGAAAATTCATAACAGTATCAAAATTACAGTGATGAAGTAGCAACAAAAATAATTTTATGGTTAGGCGGGGTCACTACAACATGAGGAACTGTATTAAAGAAACTGTATTAAAGGCATTAGGAAAGTTGAGAACCACTGCTCTTGACCATCATGGGCTAGAAAGAAAGACCTGGTGATTTACTTCTGAAAATTGGTAGAGTCCAATGGATGCCAATGATCTACAACCCATCCTGGGCACAACTGGACAGCCTTTCCTTCTGTCATACATGAGGGCAACGAGTCAGGGAGCAATTCAGTGACAATTGCAAACAAAACCAACACATCAAAATATGACCCCTTAAACCCATAGTATTATTAATGCAATAATTCTCACAAAGACCATACTTTCTCTTTGGCAGTTATTAGAGAAATTATAGTTTTTCCATCCAACCAAAGAAGATAAGACTTGAGACAGCTCTCTAAGAGAAACAGAATATCAGAAATCATCTTGGAATATTTTAACTCATACCCATTTTTGACTTATGCCTAATTTAAAAAGTTGGTTGTCAAGAGTTTTTTTTGGGAGGGGGGGTGTCTCTGAATTCTTCTTCCAAGTACTATAGCTCCCTTTAAAGTAAAATAAATATATAGATAAATAAACATCTGAGCATTTAGCAAAACAAAGGAAAGCACAGGAATGACAATATCACAAGCAATGACTTCTAAGAAGATTGCAAATTGAGTGACAGAAGAGAAGTAATTTAAAAGGACCCCCACCAGAGAGGAGACTGCAGCACCCAAATAAATCCATTTTAATTTGCACTCTATTTCAGTTCTGTTTCACAGCGGCGGTATCATGAGTGGAGAGAGAAGCTGCTCATAGAAAACGAGGCTGCTTTCGAAGGGGTTGGAATTTAGCATGGACTGAGAATTGAAGGGTTCTGCTTCTGAAAGGAAATAATGGAAGTGGAGGGACCTGGGTTTGAAACCACAGACATTTAGAGGATGCCAAAGGACAGGGACTTGTGAGGGATGAGTAG